>JAPQNM010000013.1:15768351-15803351 GCA_029783475.1 Metacarcinus magister
AAAACCAGTCAATCAGTCAACCACGAGTCTACCATTAGCTTACACCAGCTCGCGTCGGGGAGCCAGGCCTCATGGCTCCCCTCACACAACACTCACCATCTCCATGCTCTCTGTCAACTCTACAAATTACATGTGTGTGCAACCAACGCTGCAGCAATAAACTAACAAAACCAAGTCAGGGTGTTGTTCCAATCCTTACGTAGCCGACAACCTCCGCTACAATTGGTAACACCCGGAGTGACCCGAAACTGAACAATTGGAACAACACCACCGCCCGCCGCCTGCTGCCTCACGTCCCAGCATGACGCGCCGCCGCCCGCCGCCTGCTGCCTCTGACGCTACTACCCCTGCCCCTGCCGCCTACCCGCCTGCTACCTCACGTCCACAGCATGGTACGTAGCGGCCCACCTGAAGCCCTGCTGCTTCCCGTTTCGCTTCCTCTGACGGTGCCCCAGCCGCCAGGAGCCTGCCGCGCCCGCTGCCGCTCACGCAAGCGGCCCCCCAGGAGCCCTGCTGCGCCCGCTGCCGCTCACGCAAGGGGCCCCCTAGGAGCCTGCCGCGCCCGCTGCCACTCACGCAAGCGGCCCGCCCAGGAGCCCTGCCACGCCTGCTGCTCCTCGCCCACTCGGCCCGTCCGGAGTCCTGCAGTCGCTGACTGACGTCAACATATACGCCCACGCTGCCCCAGCACAAAGAGCCGTAACCACCGCCCTTGCTGTCAGCACGGAGCCGTCTTCCAACCGTCGTCACTGCTTCTCCTGCCGCTCCTCACGCATCCTCCACGGAGCCTCGCATCTCAGCAGCCCAGGTGACTTCTACAGCCCCCGCACCCCTGCAGCCGCAGTTACGCCGGCGGTGCCTCTCGACATCATGCCTCTCCACCTCATCAAGACTATTTACAGCATATGTTTATCTCTATGTTGTGTTGTGTATATTGTTTTTACATTCCTCTTACCTCGTCACTAGGGGGGGAGTGATATAGCAGCAACAACAGCAACAATCACATATATACACTACACACACCTACATACCCAGGTGCACACACACCCAGAGCCTATAATTATCTCCCTCGAGACCGCGGCTGAGGTCGAGATTAACTTGACCTCACCTCACCTGTCTACCGGTCTGCGAGCCCAATATAAGCTGCCACACACACACACAGTCAATCAGTCAACCACGAGTCTACCACTAGCTTACACCAGCTCGCGTCGGGGAGCCAGGCCTCATGGCTCCCCTCACACAGCACTCACCATCTCCAAGCTCTCTGTCAACTCTACAAATTACATGTGTGTGCAACCAACGCTGCAGCAATAAACTAACAAAACCAAGTCAGGGTGTTGTTCCAATCCTTACGTAGCCGACAACCTCCGCTACACACCTACTAATAAATCCCAGTATCTTGTTGGCCCTATTTCTAGCTATAATATACTGTTCCCTGGGGCGCAAGTCACTGCTTACTTCAACTCCCAAGTCCCTCACACTATATGACCTTCCTAAGGTAGTGTCATTTAATGTGTAGTCTACAGGCCTATTACCTTTACCTACGCTCATAATGCTACACTTGTTAACATTAAACTGCATCTGCCATTTCTCTGACCACTCGTACAACCTATTTAAGTCATACTGCAGCATCCTAGCATCATCTAAATTCATTACCGGTCTTCCTATCTTTGTGTCATCGGCAAATTTACTGATATCACTGTTTATTCCTGTCTCTAAGTCTTTTATATAGATTATAAATAACAACGGTCGTAGTACTGATCCCTGTGGTACCCCACTAGTGACATAACCCCATTCTGATTTCTTCCCATTAATCTGTACCCTCTGTTCCCTACTATTAAGCCATCCCCTAATCCACTCTAGTACCTTCCCACCTATGCCTTGACTTTACTTAACAGTCTCCTATGGGGTACTCTGTCAAAGGCTTTACTGAAGTCCAAATAAACTATATCATACTCGTCACCCTTATCTATGGTTTCAAATAATTTCCTATAGAAAGATAATAAATTTGTCAGGCAAGACTTCCCCTTGCTAAAATCATGTTGACTATTTCTAATTAGCTTGTGATCATCTAAATGTTTTCGAATTGCCCTTGCTATGATAGCTTCTAACATCTTGCCTATCTTTTACCCATGGCGCCGGTAGGCTTCAGGGAGACCTTAGATGGTTGGCCTCCGCCCGTTAGTAGCGCGGGTTAGATTTTTTAAGTGACGCCTACCACTGATGTTAAACTAATTGGGCGGTAGTTACTACTTTCTGCCTTATCTCCTTTCTTGAATATAGGAACTACATTTGCCTGCCTCCATAACCTGGGAACTACTCCTGTGTCTAGGGATTTTCTAAAAATCATCGCAATGGGTTCAACGGGTTCTCTACATTCCTTAAGAATCCTTGGAAAAATGTCGTCCGGCACTGGAGATTTAGTCTTTTTAAGTCTATCTATTTCCCTACTAACTACTTCCCTACTTATGACTATTTTGCTTAATTTATCAACCTCTTGTCCCTTAAAGATCTGTACCGGCTCCAGTTCCCTACCCGACTCTTCCTGAGAAAATTCGGACAAGAAGTATTTATTTAATTCCTTACTAATTTCCTCACCATTTTCTATCAAGCTACCATCCATTCCTTTAAGAGGTCCTATTCTTTCCTTTGTTTTAGCCTTGTACAGCTGATAGAATCCCTTTGGATCCTTCTGGGCATCTCTAGCTATCCTAACTTCATAATTCCTCTTTGCGGTCCTAATATCCTTTTTAACTTTCCTAGCTAGGTCATTATACTGCTCTACTACCTGTACTTCTCCCCTTTTAATTCTCCTATAGAGTCCCCTTTCTAATCCAATTTCCCTTTTAATGCTGCTATTCATCCATTTTGGATAATTTCTATTTGACCTAATCCTCCTCTTAGGTATATACTGTTCCTGCCCTGTATGAATTTCCCTAACTATGCTATTATAATACAATTCTACCTCAATGTTTTGATCCTCCTCTCTGCCCACTCCCATTCCCTCCCAATCTATACTCTGGAGGTGGTGTCTGAGGCCCTGATAATTGGCTTTTCTAAAATCTGATACTAAAGCAGTGTTTTGTTCTACCTCCCTCTTTGCATTAATCTTGAATCTAATTTCATGGTGGTCACTAACATCAAATCTCGCTCCTATCTCAACCTGACTGACCAAAGTTTCATTATTCGTGAAGACCAGATCTAAAATATTTCCGTCTCGTTGGTTCCCTTACAAGTTGTATGAAAATACCATCCTGGACGACATTTAAGAATTCCTCCGAGCTCCCGTCTCCTGTCATACTATCCCAGTCTATTTTCCTATAATTAAAGTCCCCAATAAGGCACACATTATTATACTTAGATTTTAATTTTTTAATTTTTTATCTTTTACCCTTGGCGCTGGTAGGCTTCAAGGAGACCTTAGATGGTTGGCCTCCGCCTGTTAGTAGCGCGGGTTAGATTTTTTAAGATACGCCTTGTTTCTTCTTATTGATAGGCTCATGCTACCAGCGGAAGCTCCTCGCGCATATAACGTTGCAGTCCCGGCGAGGATGGTGTTATGTGGGTGATCTCACGCCACTCGGCGGTAGTATCGAAGAAAAGTGGCCAGCACGTGCCGAGGCTCGAACGCGGGACCCTGAGCTGGTATGCCCGACCGCTAGCCACTAGGCCACCGCCTCCCCTGCCCTTGCAAGCTCTTGCATCAGTGGGTGCACTAGCTGCTTCGTCTAAATCTGGAGGCCTATATATAATCCCTACAAAAAACTTTTTCCCTCCTATAATAATGTCAATCCATAATGATTCTGTATTCCTGTCTGTTTTTATTGTGGTTTTGACATAGCTATTTAATGTGTTTCTAACGTACAGTGCCACACCTCCCCCTCTCCTACCTTCTTTATCCTTGTGAAAAAAAATGTACCCATCTATTCCTACTTCAGGTAAGAAATGTTTGCCTGCAATATCTAACCAAGTTTCTGTAATACCTATAATATCTAACTCTTCTACACATGCGATACCTCTAATTGTGTATCTTATTTATTACACTTCTACTGTTTGTATAAAAGACACTAAGTTCATGTACCTCCCTCTCTTTACCCCGTCCTTTGTCACTATTACCCTTACCACTATTAATATTTAGTTTCCCTGCCTGGACTGCCTAACTGCCCTCTCAAGACACTCACTAAGCTCCTGCACCCCTTTCCTACTGAAGTGTACACCATCCCTGGCATACAGCTCCTGTCTCCCATAGAACCTGCTCCACTCATCCATAAAACCTACCCTATCCTCCCCACACATCCTCATCAACCTCTCGTTGAGTCTAAGGGCATGTGAGAGCCACCAGCCTCTTATCCCCTGTCTAGGGAGCAACCCTGACACTATACACCTCCTACCACTCTCCTTTATCTCACTCAGAAGCTCCCTATACCTATCCACTAGCTCCTCTGACCTTACCCTGCCTGCATCGTTCACTCCCACGTGAACCACCACTAACGCCTCCTTCCCCGTCCCCTCCACTACCCTCCTGTATCTCTGTATCACGTCTTGCACTCCGGCCCCAGGAAGACAACACGTCATCCTCCTCTCCCTGTCGGCCTCACAAAAAGTCTCGTCTAAATACCTAATCTTGGAGTCACCCAGAACTAACACTTCCTGCGACCCTTCTAACCTTTCCCTGTCCTTCCCATCTAACTTCCTTCTCACTACCTTCGCCTTGGGAGTCCTGTCCCCTTCTCCTGCTCATACTTCTATCACGACCTCTTCCTCCTCCTGTGTAGCTAACAAGCCAAACTTGTTGCTACATTCTACCTCACACAGGGGAGGAAATTCCACCTCAGACAAGGGAGGGCTCACCCTCCCTTTCCCTCCCCTACCCACAACCCTCCAACTATCCCCTCCCTGTTGTTGACCTGACGCTAACTTCCCGCGTTAACTCCTGCATCTGCTGCCTCGTCTGTGCCAACAAAACTTTCACTCCTTAACACTTTTACTCTTTACCCCGTCTTTTGTCACTATTGCCCTTACCTCTATCAATATCTAATTACTCTGACTTAACTGCTAACTGCCCTCTCAAGATACTCACTAAGCTCCTGCACCCCCTTCCTACTGGCATACAGCTCCTGTCGCCCATAGAACCTGCTCCACTCATCCATAAAACCTACCCCATTTTCCCCACAACCTCTTGTTCAGGCCAAGGGCATGTGAGAGCCACCACCCTTGTGAGTGTGAGAGTGTGGCTGTTCCGAGTGTTATGTCTGGCATGGAAGTGATTGCATGGAATGAGAGTGAAATAGACAAGTTGGAAGTAGGGCAGAATAGAGTAACAAGAATGGCACTGAATGCACCATGGTATGCAGCTGTAGAAGCTTTGAGAGGTGACATAGGATGGAGTACATTTAGGGAGAGACACATGAAGGCAACCTTAAGATATAAAGTTAGGCTGGAATGAATGGAGAATACAAGAATAGCACGAAAGGTTTATTTGTGGAATGTAAGGAGCAGTAAATGGGAGAAGAAATGTATGACTATGGTAGACAGGAGTGGCATGCTGGTTATGTGGGTGCATAGATTTTCCGAAGGGAGAGAAATGGTGTATGAATGGAAGGTGATGAACAGAAGTAGAGAAAGGTTAGAGTGGGATGTGAGAAAGTGGAAAAGTGAGATAGGCAGAACAGTGAAAGGTGTGGGACTCAGTAAGCGTAAGACTGAGATGGAACGAAAGAAGACTTTGGAATGGTACAGAGAGAAAGAGGCTCCAATGTATGTAAGGTGATATGATGGAAGCCTGGGTGGTGATCTTCTCTTCCGAGCTAGCTAAGGGCACAGTGTATGGATGTGAATGCAAGGAACTACAGATGGTCAGAGTCCCGCAGCAAAGTGTGCCAGATGTGTGACATGGGAGAGGATGAAACGGTAGAGCATGTAGTACTGGAATGTGAGAAGTATGACCGTGACAGAATGGAAATGATGCGTGTGATTCTAACAGAAATGGGACGTGAAATGAATGAAGTGATTGAGAGAACTGGAAGGGAATGGATGGTGTTGTTGCTGGGATTGTGTGGGGAGACGAGTACAAGGATGATTGACGCAGTGAAAAAGTGGTATGTTAGGTGTAGAAGCTAGGGCTTGTATTTAGAGTAAGCACTTTTTTTTTCTGTGTGCTTTCTCTTTTTTTTTTTTTAACCCCTCACAGGAGCTGCTGATACATAGGCCTGACTTGAAGGAAACTTCAAGTCACTTGTGACATAAAGATCACTACTGGACTGGCTATGTTTGGGGCATGGGTGGGTGGCGGCGGGTGGGGGAGGGGGTGACGGGGCTTTAGTGGATGGTGGGGGGTGGGAAGGTGGTGGTTGGGGTGCTAAGGCTTGGGTAGGTGGTGGGAAGGTCCCGAGGCTCGTGTGTACCCTAGCTTAGTGGCCACCTTGTCCCCACAAGACTGACTCACACACACACACACACACACACACACACACTCTCACTCTCACTCTCACTCTCTCTCTCTCTCTCTCTCTCTCTCTCTCTCTCTCTCTCTCTCTCTCTCTCTCTCTCCCCCTCCCTCCCTCCCTCCCTCCCTCCCTCGCTCTCTCTCTCTCTCTCTCTCTCTCTCTCTCTCTCTCTCTCTCTCTCTCTCTCTCTCTCTCTCTCTCTCTCTCTCTCTCTCTCTCTCTCTCTCTCTCTCTCTCTTTCTCTCTCTCTCGCTCGTCAAAATCATCTTCCTGTCACCCTGCCTCTGTGGTCTCAACCTCATCTTCTAACTCATTGTCTGCCAGTTGTTGTGTGAAAGCGTTATCGTCTGTAGCCTGTTGTTGTTGGTAAGAATTGGCCGATGCAGGTAACAGAGGTAACAAAATAATGAATATGGAAGCTCTTGCTTCACTGTAATCACAGAGGATGCACGCACTTTAGGGTAGGCAGTGGCCTAGTGACTAATGAGCGGGGCATATCAGAGTCCCGAGTTCGAGTCCCCCGACAGGCTGGCCACTTTTATATGGAATAACCACCGAGTGGCCAAAGATGACCCACATACTGCCTTAACATCATCTTCTACGGGACTTGCAAAGTTACATGCATAGAAGAACTTCCGCAGCAGTATGAGCCTCTCAACTAAAAAACAAAGAAAATCAAGGTGTTATTATAAAAAAATCTAAAACCTGCGCTATTAAACAGCAGAGGCCGACTATCAAAAAGAGCATCGATCAAACCTACCGGCGCTAAATGTGTAAGACTTAGTAAGGTGGAGGGAAGGGTGATGTGTGGTGGGAGCATCAGCTAATCACAGGCAGGGAGACTCCGTGACGTAAAACCAATCATGTACGAGTGCGTCACAAACCGGGCTTTTCAAATCAGATTCGGCACGTGATAACGGGATGGACTGCACTACAACAAGAATGTGTCAGCTTTTGATATGTGCGTTATAGCAGAAAACGTGATAGCAGAATGCATGATAGCAGTAGGCTTGTAGCAGTCTCCCCTACACACCATAGAGAACGTGAGATACCCGTTTCCTGAGAACGGGTCGCAAAGCCCATACTATTATAACTTTATTTTTATTATATTTTTCATTATTTATTGTATAATTTCTATGTACTTTATTTATGTTTTCTTTTTATCATATTATTATATACTTTGTTGCGCTGCAAACTCAGTGCACACCATCAACTTAGCGCGCACTGTCCTCAGACAGTGCGCATATACAATTGTTCATGTTTATTTTTAAAATGTTTATTTTATATATACACTATATATTTTTCTCAATAAAATAACCTTAACTGGATCTGAGTATTCTCATTATTCAGTGGACCAACTAGCTACAAACACTCACAAGCTCCCAATGCAACAATTGGTGACCCAAGAGTGAGCTAAGGTCAAACAGTGACATACTGCCTGTGCTAAACAAAGAGCACATGTTCCTAGTGTGAAGGCCTGGGTCTTACAGATTCATTCGCTTTTACACTCCCAAGGCAAAAAGTCTCACCTCCATTATGGGGTTCGTGAGAATGAGCCGACGGACGGGAATATTCTACACACTTGTGTAGCTGTCACTTGTAAGGTTCCCCCTCCCACCCACCCTGGCACCCTCTGTGCCCCCTCAGACGCCTCACTGCGTCTTCAGCGGCCTAATGCGCACGCATGCGCGGCCTCTACCCCCTCAGACGCCCTCACTGCGTCATCGGCACGGCCTTATGCCCTGCCCCCTCAAACGCCTTACTGCGTCCTCAGCGGCCTAACGCGCACGCATGCGCGGCCTTTACCCCCTCAGACGCCTTACTGCGTCTTCAGCCGCCTCACACGCACTCTACACCCTCTGACGCCTTCTCGCGTCATCATGTTCAACCCCTACCCCCCGCCTCGGGGCGTTAAAGTGATCTTCACCATCGCACCTCACCGCCCTGTGGATTATTCATCCCCCTGTGGATTACTCATCGCCCTGTGGATTACTCTACTCGCCCGTGGATAGTACAGTACGGTGCAGACAACGCTCCAGCAGACGCCCTCTTCCACTGCCGTGTCGTCTTCTCACACTCCCAGGCATCATGGTCGCTCTATGCTGATGGAACTACAGATGCAAATCGTCTCTTTTCGTCAGCTTCACGACCCCTCACCCTGGCATCTAAGCTTCACGGAACATCTGGGGGGACTTCACCTGGACCCACACCTGCACCGACTGTCAAGCCTCCATGGTGATTCGGCACTTGACCTCGTCGGCCCCTCTGCCACACTGCCGGTTATCGCTACATCCTCTCGGCAACCGCCGCTACAGGACTCCCAGCTACCACCCGCAGTCGAACGGTCATCACCAGCCTCCGCCCAACGCGAGAACTCTTCCCAGGCGAACAAGCATCCACAGGATGACATCATTCACCCCTTCCTCGTCACTAGGGGGGGAGTATTGTAGCAGTCTCCCCTACACACCATAGAGAACGTGAGATACCCGTCCCTGAGAACGGGTCACAAAGCCCATACTATTATAACTTTATTTTTATTATATTTTTCATTATTTCATGTATAATTTCTATGTACTTTATTTATGTTTTCTTTTTATCATATTATTATATACTTTGTTGCGCTGCAAACTCAGTGCACACCATCAACTTAGCGCGCACTGTCCTCAGACAGTGCGCATATACAATTGTTCATGTTTGTTTTTAAAATGTTTATTTTATATATACACTATATATTTTTCTCAATAAAATAACCTTAACTGGATATGAGTACTCTCATTATCCAGTGGACCAACTAGCTACAAACACTCACAAGCACCCAATGCTACAGGCTAGGTGTAGTGTGTAAGATACGTGAGAAGATCATCAAGAAACAATGGAAAAATTACTTAAAAAGAAAAAGAATAAGAAGATATAATTTGGATTCAAAACGGAAAAGTCACGTCACCAATTTATGACGTTTTTAATCAAGAGTGATAGATATAACAAAAGAAAGAGATGGATGGGTGAATTGCATATAATTAAACTTAAAAAAAGGCATTTGTTAAGGTTCTGCACCGGAGATTACTATGGAAGTTGGAATACATTGGAGGAATGAAAGGAACATAAAAAAAAACTGAATGGAACACTACCTGAAAGAAAGGGAAATGAGAATAGTTATAAAGGATGAAAAATGAGAATGGAGGAAAGTAAAAAGTGGAGTGCCACAGGGATCGGTTTTGGCATCAGTAATGTTTTTAGTATATGTAAATGACATGACAGAAGGAGTAAGCAGATGATGCAAAACTACTAAGGAAGATGATAAGCCACAAGGATTGCGAGGAGCTACAGAATGACATAAACAAGATATATGAATGGAGCAAGACAAGAAAAATGGGATTCAATGTAATACAATACCAGGTATTGGAAATGGGAAAGAGTGCAATGAGACCCTCATGGACGTATAAGCTAAGACAAAGTTTTATATTAATAGAAAAAGAAGAGAAACATTTGGGAGTAGTAAAACAGGACAACGTATCACCTTGAATGGATTTACATTCCGGAATCAATGACTATATTAGGATCAGTGTTTATTGTTCAAACATTACATTATCAAAGGAAAAATGTTTAGAACCTATAAAACGTTACCAATAACTAACTTTACCTCATAAATCACAATTTGAAAAACAATAAGCGTTACATTTAGCCGACAGCTATAACAAATGGTTTTGCTGGAGTACAAACTAATGACAAATGCTGGCTTACGACAGTTATAGTTATGATACCCATCTGTCTTAGCTATGATGACTGATGACTTATGATGTAATGTCACTCCCTTCTCACTCTGTAGCGTTGAGGGTAGTTGTTAGGGTAGCGAGCTACAGACTGAGCATAGAGTAGTACTTAAGATGTTAATAGCACTTAAAAGGCACTGAATTTACTTTAGGGAATAACAAAATTGAGGCATCACTCGACAACAAATATATTTAAACTTTCAAAACAAACATGGTAATATAAACACCGGGCATAAATCCGGTAAGGGAGAGAAGCACTCCTCCTTACTCCTTCCAGGCACGGGCTAAAGTCAGCCTCTTCTGCCTTAACACTTCACTAATCCACCCCCCTAAGGTAACAATACCAACACTAACACAATACTACTAACACATTCTACCTCTAACACATCCTAACACTAAACACAAGCAAGCAAAAGGCAGAGGGTAAGTTTCCTCCCCGTCAGAAAAAATCCTCCAATCGAGGGTACTGTGTCTTGCAGATGGCAGCTAAGAAATGACCCTTCCTGTCAATCCTGGCTAACTTTTCGACTACCATCCACGATGTGTCTCCTACTTCTAAATCCTCAACCCTACAACTCTCGATCCCTCGAACCCTAATTAAACCAGAAAAAAAACGCTTGTTTGGTCCTGAAGGGTCAATAAAGTTACGCTCGTTACAATGACACTTGTCATAAATTTATGCTTGATACGGCCCCCAGTGTTTTTTTATTTATTATTTACATCCTTCTCCTCGAATACCATTCTCCTCTCCATTCACCCATTCAACTATTTCCTCTTCACTTTACTTTTTTCCACTACAGTAGTTTTACCGAAGCTATCTGATTCTAAATAGGGTAAGAATTACCGAGATCTGTAGATTTGTTAGCATTGGTAAATGGATATTTTGCAATTTTTTTTTAACAATTTTGCTTCTGAACCATAATAGTTTCTTGTGGGCTTATCAGTATCCTGTTTCCTTTCTCTGTTACTGGAAGTGTGTCATCCAATGAAGACTCACCCTGCCCTTCTCTAGGGTTGTATGGCACATCAATTATTCCTTCTGTCCCCACTAGAGCCATCTTATACACAAGGCGGTTTTCGTGGTCCAGAGGTAAGCGGGCCATTTTGAGCTTCATTTTATACATATTGTGCGTGACAGACCAACATTCAGGTAAGAAGCGGGGTTCCATCGTGTTAAGAAAGTGTTGTCTCCACAGTTGCTCCAACTTGGACAACCCTATCCTCTTGTAGGCATCAACCACTGCCTGTCCATGCTCTTGTTGACCTTCTCCGTACACCTTCACCTCTATGTTAGCTGTGCCTTTTAGTTGTTCCTCTGTGAATGACACACACCCAAAGAATTGCTGCAAAGTGTGCTGATATTCTTGTGCACGAGCCTCAGGGAGACTTCCGTGATGCCTCATTAGGGCTCGTGCTGCATTTCTCACCAGTTTGCGGGAGTTGTCTATAATGATCTTGGCTCCAGGATCATTACCCACAGGAGCCTGTAATTCTCTACCAAGCTGAGACCGCAACTGTGCATCTAGAATGTTACTCTGACGATGGCAAGGGAAACACAAGAGCAAAACATCATGGTTCTGGTGGTGTTTGAGAAGAGGAGGGAAGTGTTTCCTGTACTCATGGGGGACAACATTCTTTCTTATGTAAGAATCATTTCGGCCACACACCACACACACATTGAGACGTTCCTTCAGGTAGAATTCTCCATCCTCACGCTCAGCTTGAGGTCTCCCTGTTGGCTCAAAGTTAAGACGCACTATTAGAGGTTCCTCACTCACAATATGACCTAGGCCTTTGGTCACATACCAACGGGCCTTTTTTGGATCTAATGTACAGAGGGGCTGGTTGTCAGGAGCAAGTAGCTGGCAGTTGTAGTACAGAGGACCCTTCCTAGTGGTTGGCTGAATATCCTCCTTTGGTCTGCGGGGGGAAGCAACTGCTTTTGGTGTACAACCATCCTTCAAACCTGTCAGAACATTTAACGTCATTAGTAATGACATTACAAATGGCGCAATACTTATATATTCTCTTAATTTCAGTAAAATCTTGTATCGGAACTTGCTTTATTGAACTGTTTCATTGACCATCTTAAAAATGTTCGACACCATGTGACTGGTAATATTGTGCATCATGATTATCATATTCAATCAATCAATCAATTAATCTTGAGCCTACCAAACAAAAACAAAGGCTTGATAAATTATTAAGCAATCCAGTATTTATATTTATCAAGTTTTTCCTTCAGTTGTTGTACATTCTTTGCCATTATCACCTCTTCTTGTTTGTCCATTCCAAGTATATATACTTCTCTAAGGAAAGCTGTATTTTTTTGTGCTATTCAAGCAAATTCCTTTATGCAATTTTTTCTTGTCCCATCAAATATCTACCCTCTCCTTTTCTTTTCATTATTAGAATTTTTCTATCGGTTTCCTCCATAAATTTCTATAAATAACTCCTGTGTTATACGATGTATCGGTTTACGATGTTTTGTGTATATGATGGATCTGTTTTATTACCCCTTTTCAATATATGATCACAGTGTACTCATGTATACGATCGATAGTCCTAGCGGCTGGAGCACATCCAATTTCTATAAGCATTTGTTTATGATCACAGCGCCCTGATGCCTAAGTAGCAAACTCACACAACTCAACCAGTCTTTCCCAAACCATACTTGAGCTTGGTACAGTGTTACAAGTATGTTGTGATCAAAAAACAATTTTTCTGTGATTTATATTGTAACGAGCGTAACTTTATTGACCCTTCAGGACCAAACAAGCGTTTTTCTTCTAGTTCAATTAGGGTTCGGGGGATCGAGAGTTGTAGAGTTGAGGATTTAGAAGTAGGAGCCCGTGCCTGGAAGGTAGTCGAAAAGTTAGCCAGGATTGACAGGAAGGGTCACTTCTTAGCTGCCATCTGCAAGACGCAGTACCCTTGATTGGAGGGTTTGTCTGACGGGGAGGAAACTTACCCTGTGCCTTTTGCTTGGTTATGTTTAGTGTTAGGATGTGTTAGAGTTAGGAAGTGTTTGTAGTATTGTGTTAAGGCAGAAGAGGCTGACTTTAGCCCGTGCCTGGAAGGAGTAAGGAGGAGTGCTTCCCTCCCTTACCGGATTTATGCCCGGTGTTTATATTACAATGTTTGTTTTGAAAGTTAAATATATTTGTTGTCGAGTGATGCTTCAGTTTTTTTACTTCCTAAAGTAAATTCAGTGCCTTTTAAGTGCTATTAACATCTTAAGTACTACTCTACGCTCGGTCTGTAGCTCGCTACCATATCAACTACTCTACGCTCGGTCTGTAGCTCGCTACCATATCAACTACTCTACGCTCGGTCTGTAGCTCGCTACCATATCAACTACCATCAACGCTACAGGGTGAGAAGGGAGTGACATTACAAATTGGTGGCCAGCGGTTAAAATTGGTCCTTAACATAACACTTAAAAATGTTTCGTGTGGCCAGATACCGAGTGAATGGGAGGAGGTGGACTTTCCTGTTCTGCAGAGCTCGACCCTGAGCCAAGAACAAAATTACCAAAGGGGAATTCAACCCTTTAGGTAGTCACTTCTCTCTAAAAACACCTCAGTCAATTGTAACCAGTCGTTTTACTTATTTATTTATTTTTCTGTCTTCAACAAAGTAGCGTACCACCATGGCCGCAAATAACCCATTTATAATCAAAGACAAGGAAAACTAACTTCCTGGAATGGATGAGTGGAGAGAATTAGCCTTGACTCAGAACGCCAACATACGCCATATGGCAGAGGCCATTCAGACTCTTAATGTGCCCCGTAACGTAACTAAGCCAGGAAATATTCCGATTTTAGAATTACATCATTTACATGGATTGGATTCCACAAGCAGATTAAATTTATTCTTTGAACAGGTAGAGTCATGTAGTGTGTTGAGCTCGGAAAGGATTGAAGTAGCTAAAATGAGTGAGTGTTGAACTAGCGTTACTCCTCCAGTCATTAACCACTAAAAACCCTAATTTCATTTGGAGAACTTATTAAGAGAATTTCTTCAGAACTTATTGAGACAGGAATTTGCCACAGAGATAAATTTTGACCGTGCTTGGCAACAGCTCGATGATTTAAAATATGACTGGATTGACAGCCCTTAAGCTTTTGTTAACCAATTTATTTGCCTGTACTCAATCCTGGAGAACAAATTCAGCAAGGAATTATTACCGCAACGAGACCCTCTTATTAAAAAGAAACTCTTACGAGGCTTGCCGGTAGAAACTCACGAAAAACTAAGTAGTTTCTTAGAAGTAGGAATTTCTTTTAACAAATTTATTGACTGAGTAGATCATGAGCGGACCTTAAGGCTAGCGAGTGCAGAACGGAAAGTATCTGTGGTGAGTAACTCTACTTCATGGGCTCCCGAGACGAATAATACCGTCGCAGAGTTATAGAGACAAGTAGAAATGTTGACGGATAAGCTCAGTCAAATGTCTCTCCCAGCTCGTCAATTGTGGTGTCCCTATTGCCGTGTAAATACGCACGAACTAAAAAGTTGTCCACAGAGACCTCCATATGGAGCATGTTACGATTGTTTAAGGCGTAATTGTCGCCGAGGACATCCTCAATGCCCAGGTAAACGTTCCTGGAGAAATTGACAGATTCAGCCAAATATGTCTCCCACCATTCAAGTGTCAGTAAACGGGAAAATGTTATCAGCTTTAATAGATACAGGCAGTGAAATAACCTTGTTAAAATATTCCACTTTGTCCAAATTAAGGGTTAACTTAAATACAAGGAGGACTCTACCCAATCTAAAAGGAGTCACCGGAACATCATTGCGAATATTAGGGAGTGCAAAGTTAAATATATCAGTAGGTTATGTGAGCGAGACAATTCAATGGATACCAGTGGTTCCAGACCACTATTTAGAGACTGACCTCTTACTTGGGGTAGATGTGCTAAGAAAAGCACCTTTAACTTGGGAAGCAGATAATGATTGTGTAGAATGGGGAGGTGCCAGCTACCCTATTAAAACCATTTGTAAAACTTATACCAGCACCAGGTCAGTAAAGAAGTCAAAATCTTGAATGAATTATGACTCGGTCAATAAGCTTAGAGCACTCAGAGTTACTCATACTATAACAGTCCCTCCTTGTAGTAACACCCCATGTCTTGTTAGAGTCAAAGAACCGCCCGGTACAACCATATTGGTAGAGCCATTTCCAAGAGCAAAACAAGCATGTTTTCCCTATTGTGTCAGTCAATAATGACCGACACATTTTTTGGCCTGTAGAGAACACCAGCAAACACCCGAAAACAGTGAAAGTAGGAACATATTTGGCAGATTATTGTAAAGTTATAGCACCAGAAGAAGGCCCTACTAAAGTAGTTCAAGCAATAAAACATCTTCATAATGATTTAATAGCTCCGGTAGTAGAAATTCCTGATGAAGCCGGTGGAGACCGAATTTCAAAACTGAAGAGGTTGTTAGATGGTTTTCCTTGGAATCATTTAACTGAACCCCAGAAACAGCGCCTTGTTGAAACCATCACTCACCATAACCAGCTATTCATTTTGAACAAGGATGAGCTGGGAAAAAATTGAAGGTCCACCAGCGGAAATAATCCTTAAAGATCCAACACCTATTAGAAATCCTTTGTATCGTTATCCAGAACAGGCGAAAGAGCTAATAGAACAGATAATTAATGAAATGAGTGAGAAGTGAGTCATTGAACCTTCCACCGCCACTTGGTTAAGCCCAATCGTGCTGGTCAACAAACCCGATGGTACCAAACGAATGTGCCTTGATTATCGTAAAGTAAATGAGCACGTGGAGACTGATATATATCCATTGCCTAGACTAGAAGAATTAGTTGATTCTGCGGCAGGAAATAAATTTTACGTCACCCTAGATTTAAAAGATGCTTATCATCAAGTAAAACTAGCCGAAAACAGCAGAGATTTGACTACGTTTAGTGAAGGTATTGCTTTATATAGATTTACTCGTTTACCCTTTGGGATTTCCTCATCACCGGCTCTGTTTTCTAGGCAATTTGCTAGAGTATTAGCTCCATTAAAGAAAGAAGGATGGATACATAACTATCTAGATGATGTGGTTTTGTATGCGCAGAATTTTGATACCCTTGTCACTCGATTAAACAAAGTGTTTACATGTCTTGCAGACGCCGGAGTTAAGCTTAACGTAAACAAATGTAATTTTGGGCAGCGTTCAGTTAGCTATTTAGGTCACGTGGTGTCAGAACAAGGTTGTCAACCAGACCCGAAAAATATAGAACCAGTGATAAATATGAAGCCCCCAAAGAGCTTAAAGGAAGTCAGACGTTTTCTTGGACTGACAGCTTCTATAGAAAATTTGTTCCAGCTTATGCCCAAATAGCTATGCCCCTTACCAGCTTAGCAAAGAAAGAGGTAGAATTTCTTTGGAGTGAAAAATGCCAATCATCCTTCGAGCCTTAAAAATAAACTAGTTAATGCACCTATACTTGTAAAAGCTAAAATTGGGGAACCATACATACTAACTACCGATGCAAGTCAAACTCATGTAGGTGCAGTCCTAGGACAAATCCAAGATGATGGGACCAAACCAGCCATCGGTTACTTCTCTAAAAAACTTAAACCTGCCGAGAAGAAATATTCGGTAACGGATAAAGAGGCATTGGCAGTAGTGTTAGCCTGTCGTAATTTTTCCCATTTTCTGTGGGGCACCACGTTCACGATTCGTACAGATCACCAACCTCTGGTTACCATCTTTAAACGAAAAAGTAAATCTCTCCGTATGAGCCGGTGGATATTAGAGATGCGTGAGTATACATATAATATTTCTTATACAAAGGGCAAGAACAATGTGGTAGCTGATCAATTATTGCGACCGGTTAAGCTCATCCAAGATGAATTAAACGAGGAAACCTGGTTAGGGAAAACAAAGGCTGAAATTAAAACTTTACAACGTCAAGAACCCGTTTGGGGAGAGCTCATTGACTATTTAGAGGGAGGAGCACTACTGAGGCACAGGTACTATAAAAGCACGTTAGATCAGTTTGTGGTAGAAGACGACATCCTTTATAAAGTTATTAGGAAAGCAGATAGTAGTTTTCATTATGTATTAGTAGTGCCACAGGCCTTAAGACAAACGGCCTTAAAATTAGCACATGAAAGACTATCTGGTCATTTAGGATTATTTAAGACCCTCAAGAAAACTGAGAGCTTGTTTTATTGGAATAACATGTTAAGTAATGTCAAGAAATATGTCAAAGATTGTTATATTTGCCAACAACACAAACTTAGCCCAGGACTACAACAATTATGGTAAGAACTGCCACCTGTTACAACTCCATTAGAAAGGGTGTCCTTAGATTTAATAGATTTAGTATCAGGTTATAAGGGTTATAGATATGTGTTAACAGTTTTAGATCATTATAGTAGATATGTCAAGTTTTACTCATTGAGGACAAAAGGCACAGATGAGGTTTGTGAGGCGTTCGGACGTTATGTGGGCGATTTCGGCACTCCAACCTCTCTGATATGTGACAACGGCGGCGAGTTCACCTCTATAGCTTTCAAGGACTTGTGCAAAAGGCATGGAATACGGACGGGCTACATCACACCGTACCACCCTCAAGGAAACAGCCTGACGGAGAGGATGCACAGGACAGTCAAGAACATTCTTCGAACCCTGTGTCAAGGCCATCCCTTACGCTGGCCTAAGCTGCTGCAGGAGACCTAGGTTGTCATGAATCAGGCGATTCACACTACAACCGGTCAGCAGCCCTTCTTCGCATTCTTCTCTCGCCACAACCCAAGGAATATTGGAGTCACCTTGCCAGAAGTGTCCGGAACTAGTGATGAGCTAGTTTTGGCACACGAACTATTGCAAAAGACTCATTTGAATATGGCGAGAAAGTTTAGAGCAGTAGCGAATAGACGCAGGAGGAATCAATCCGTCGAGGTAGACTCATTAGTGTGGGTGAAGGCAGAAACAGTTATGCCCGGTGTAAGTAGCAAACTACAAGCCCGTTGGATTGGTCCGTATAAAGTCAAAGAAAGTATCCGCGATGGCAGTGCGTATATAGTGGTGAACGTTTTCGATGGGATGGAACTTCAACGTGCCGCAGATAAAGTGAAACCATACTCGGGAGACGAGCAGTGGATCACCAAGCCCCAAGAATTATTTATCCCCGAACAAACTCTCCCTGATCCCATATCTCCCCGTAGACGTAGACCACCCCCAAGACTCATAGAAGAGATGTGAGGAGTAGAAAATCTTCCTCTGAATTCCCATGTTATATTTGTGATTTTTTTTTATTGTATTGTGCATATTACCGTAGGATGTTTGTGATACTTATCCCGAGTAAGTCGTCTTCATAAAGGATTACGCATTAGATCGTCGATCCACTACCGATATATCTCTTCAGGACGCATGTTGGGCTCTGAACATTTGTTATTGTACTACCTGTGGTTGTAAGTTAGAATCTTTGTGTTGTTTAATTAAATTTTTTTAGTATGCTAAATAGGATGTTTGTGGTTACAGATGTACGTAGCGTTCATTCTCACTGCAGAGAGCGAAGACAGTCCCAGGTTAGGAAGTCTAAATAGAAGTAAAGGAGTAAAGATATGATCAACGGGTAATTTATCTCAGTCACGGTAATTGTTTTCTGTCTGTGTGAGACATAAGTGACCTTTAGTGGAGGTCTGAGGAATAGAAGAGGAAAGTAATTAGAAACAATTCCTAGAATAACAAACGTTTCACCCGTAGGGGGAAGTTGTGTAACGAGCGTAACTTTATTGACCCTTCAGGACCAAACGAGCGTTTTTCTTCTAGTTCAATTAGGGTTCGGGGGATCGAGAGTTGTAGAGTTGAGGATTTAGAAGTAGGAGCCCGTGCCTGGAAGGTAGTCGAAAAGTTAGCCAGGATTGACAGGAAGGCTCACTTCTTAGCTGCCATCTGCAAGACGCAGTACCCTCGATTGGAGGGTTTTTCTGACGGGGAGGAAACTTACCCTGTGCCTTTTGCTTGGTTATGTTTAGTGTTAGGATGTGTTAGAGTTAGGAAGTGTTAGTAGTATTGTGTTAAGGCAGAAGAGGCTGACTTTAGCCCGTGCCTGGAAGGAGTAAGGAGGAGTGCTTCCTTCCCTTACCGGATTTATGCCCGGTGTTTATATTACCATGTTTGTTTTGAAAGTTAAATATATTTGTTGTCAAGTGATGCCTCAGTTTTGTTACTCCCTAAAGTAAATTCAGTGCCTTTTAAGTGCTATTAACATTTTAAGTACTACTCTACGCTCGGTCTGTAGCTCACTACCATAACAACTACCATCAACGCTACAGGGTGAGAAGGGAGTGACATTACAATATTACCACCGTAGAGTACAGTAATGGCTTCAAAACATCCAGCAAGCTCTACTTTATCTGAGGTTAAGCCAAAGCGTGCGAGAAAAAGCTTGCGTCTTGAAATGGAGCTTAATATTATCATGTGGGAGCAAACTCCATTGCGTGTGCCTTTAATCTTGCTCAATCTTTCATCTCAACTAGTGTTTTAAGTATGCTGCTGTAGTTAGCTCAGTGCTAGCCTCCCTTTCATCGATGATGATGATGAGTGTTAAATTTGTGGCTCACGATATCCCTTATGGGACATTCTGCAAATATACGATTTTGGAAACATGATAATTTAGTTTATTTCACACATCATTATAATAGAAAATTATGTATGAAATATAATAATATATAAAGTGATAGTTATATGCATAGCAGCCAATGCCATTTTAGTGATTCAGTTGGTAGCCTTGAGTAGCTGTTTAGAAAACCACGACCCAGACTGGTGGTGTCCAAATGACCATGACTCGGCACGTGCTACTCTATTTCCTGACTCGACACTGCCTGACTTGCTATTTTTGCTATTACATTGGAAGGTTTGATTGTTTGTAGAAAAAGTAGTGAGGAAATCCTGCAGTCTAATCAGCTAGCGTCAGGGTGGGGATGAGTTGCAAAAGACTGTTTACAATGATGTTCAGTAGTAAAGGAAAACTGAAGTCGTCAAGAAATTGAAAAATAATGATTCCTAAAAAGTATACTATCACCATATGATGCCCAGAACACTTCTGACATTCTTAGACCCAATAACTAGTACATTATCAATGAAAAAAAAATAGACTGAAGCAAGAAATATGCAAAAGCATTAATGAAGATGTGTTCCTGGGCACCCTTTCACTAGGAACATAGTCCCTCTTCATCGGACTCCTTCACACACTGGGTGAAGACCCTCTTTGTCAATAATAATGTCATTTCGTACACAAAGACCCTCTTCTGTCTTGGCACGGAAAGGTTTAATAATTTGGTCGTTAGTCTTGGAGGGAACGTAGCCACACCATCCTTCAGCTACAGAGAAAACATAGCCATATCATCCTCCAGCCTAGAAGAGGATGATTTTGATGTGATTCAGCACTAAAGTTCATATACAGGAGTTAGGAGGAATTATAAACGGGTCTGGAATGCATCCCTATTCATCCCATTGAAATATAACAACGTTTTATGGTTGGGTTTTCAAGAACCTAAACATTTCGTAAATCGAAGGAATAATGTATTGTAATTAAGTCTCCTCTTTCTCTTCTTTCTTTAAGTGTTTTCAGTTGGATTTCTTTTAATTTTTCTTTGTATATTAGGGTTTCCATATCTGGCACCATCTTAGTTGCTATTCTCTGCATTTTTTCTAATTTCAACACATGCTTTTTCTTATGAAGGGATCATATTACTTCTGCCTATTCCAGTTTTGGTTAAATCATTGTACACTGGAACCTCGATTTTCGTGATTAATCCGTTAAAAAAAATCTGACGAAAACCGAATCGTACGAAAACTGAAGCAATATTTCCCATAGGAAATAATCTAAATAGAATTAATCCATTCCAGACACCCAAAAATATTAACAAAAAATACATTTTATAGAGAATAACTATAGTTTTACATACAGAAAACAATGAGAAATAAATGTAAATGACTAATGAAATGGATAAATGAACTTTTAACATCACTTTTACCTTAATTGAAGACTCTTGTTGCTTTACCACACTGTGTATGTCAGTTCGCTTTTTGAATTTGTTGAACCAGCCTCTGCTAGCCTTAAATTCACTAACAGCAGCACTCGTTCCAAGCATTTTCTTTGCAAGATTCGCATGCAACAGCCTTGCCTTTTTGCAAATTATCGCCTTTGAAACACTATCTCCTGCCAACTGTTGTTCGTTGATCCACACCAACAACAACTTCTCAACTTCTTCGATTGTTTACGATCTCTGTTTTGAAAGCACATTTACCCCTTTTGACCCATCAGCTTCCTAGATCTTTTTTTCTTCGCCAGGATGGAACTGATCATTGATGTGAACTTCTCGTACATCCTGCAAGATCAGTCACGCGTACGCCACTTTCGTACTTTGATACGAGTTCTTTCTTAAATTCTATCGTGTTTCTCGCATTCGTTACTAGGAATTTTCTTTGTTCTCGTGGTGGCTTATTTAGCAGTCGCACCAATTATATATGAATATATATAGATATATATAGTTATATATAGTATATAATATAGTATATTATATATATAGATAATATATGGTTTTTTATATGTATATACATATATGTATAGATAGAGATATATATATGTTAGATATTATATATATACTATGTATATATCGATATTATATTGTCTATATTATAGATTATATATATCGTATAATATATATTATATATATATATATATACATATATATATATATATATAACATATATATATATATATGTATATATATATATATTATATATGTATATATATTATATATATCTATAATATACATATATAATATATATATATATACATATATATATATATATACATATAATATATATATAGATACATATATATATAATATATATACATATATATATATATATATATTTACATATATATATCTATATAGATAATATATATATATATATATATAATATCCATATATATATATATATATATAGATAATATATATTTGAGGCGCACTGCTAAATAAGCCACCACGAGAACAAAGAAAATTTCTAGGAACGAATGCGAGAACACACGATAGATTTAAGAAAGAACTCGTATCAAAGTACGAAAGTGCGTACGCGTGACTGATCTGTGCAGGAGTACGAGCAAATGAAAATTCACATGCAATGATCAGTTCCATCCTGGCGAGAAAAAAGATCTAGGAAGCTGATGGGTCAAAAAGGGTAAATGTGCTTTCAGAAACAGAGATCGTAAACATCGAAGAAGTTGAGAAGTTGTTGTGTGTGGATCAACGAACAAACAGTTGGCAGGAGAGAGTGTTCAAAGGCGATAATTTGCCAAAAAGGCAAGGCTGATTGCATGCGAATCTTGCAAAGGAAAATGCTGGAACGACGAGTGCTGCTGTTAGTGAATTAAGGGGCAGCAGAGGCTGGTTCAACAAATTCAAAAAGCGAACTGACATACACAGTGTGGTAAAGCAACAACGAGAGTCTTCAAATTAAGGTAAAGTGATGTGTCAAAAGTTCATTTATCCATTTCATTAGTCATGTACATGTATGTCTCATTGTTTCTGTATGTAAAACTATAGTTATTCTCTAGTAAAATGTATTTTTTGTTATATTTTCGGGTGTGTCTGGATAATGATAATTCTATTTAGATATTCCTATGGGGAAATATTGCTTCAGTTTTTCGTACGATTCGGTTTTCGTCAGATTTTTCTTTAGCGGATTAATCACGAAAATCGAGGTTTCCTAGTGTACAATGATTAACCAAACTGAATAGGCAGAGTAATATGATCCCTTCATAAGAAAACGCATGTGTGAAATTAGATGCAGAGAATAGCAACTAAGATGGTGCCAGATATGGAAACCTCTAATATACAAAGAAAAATTAAACGAAATCCAACTGCAAAACTACTTAAAGAAAGAAGACGAAAGAGGAGACTTAATACATACATTATTCTTCGATTACGAAATGTTTAGGTCTCTGAAAACCCAACCATAAAACGTTGTTCTATTCAATGGGCGGATGAAGAGGATGCATTCCAGACCGGTCTATAATTCCTCTAACTCCTGTATATGAACTTTAGTGCTGAATCACATCAAAAATCATCCTCTTTCGAGGCTGGAGGATGATATGGCTATGTTTTCTCTGTAGCTGAAGGATGGTGTGGCTACGTTCCCTCAAGACTAACGACCAAATTATTAAACCTTTCGTGCCAAGACACAGAAGAGGGTCTTTGTGTACGAAATGACCTTATTATTGACACAAAGAGGCGTCTTCACCGCTGTCGTGAAGGAGTCCGATGAAGAGGGACTATTGGTCCTAGTGAAAGGGTGCCCAGGAACACATCTTCATAATGCTTTTGGCAGATTCTCTTGCTTCAGTCTATTTTTTTTCATTGATAATGTACTAGTTATTGGTAGGTCTAAGAATGTCAGAAGTGTTCTGGGCATCATATGGTGATAGTATACTTTTCTAGGAATCATTATTTTTCAATTCTTGACGACTTCAGTTTTCCTTTACTACTGAACATCATTGTAAACAGTCTTTTGCAACTCATCCCACCCTGACGCTAGCTTGATTAGACTGCAGGATTTCCTCACTACTTTTTCTACAAACAATCAAACCTTCACAATGTAATAGCCAAAATAGCAAGTCAGGCAGTGTCGAGTCAGGAAATAGAGTAGCACTGTCGCCGAGTCATGGTCATTCTGGACACCACCAGTCTGGCGTCGTGGTTTCTAAACAGCTACTCAAGGCTACCAACGGAATCACTAAATGGCATGGGCGTGCTATGCATATAACTATCACTTATATATGATTATATTTCATACATAATTTCTCATATATGACTGTGTGAAATAAACTAAATTCTCATGTTTCCAATCGTATATTTGCAGAATGTCCATAAGGCGATATCGTGAGCCACAAATTTAACATCATCATACATCATCGATGAAAGGGAGGCTAGAGCACTGATGCTAACTACAGCAGCATACTTAAAACACTAGTGAGATGAAAGATTGAGCAAGCTTCGCACACGCAATGGCGTTTGCTCCCACATGATAATATAAGCGCCATTTCAAAGACGCACGCTTTTTCTCGCACGCTTTGGCGTACCTCAGTATAAGTAGAGCTGCTGGATGTTTTGAAGCCATTACTTGTACTCTACGGTGGTAATATTGTCATGTCACTCCTTCTCACCCTGATAGCGTTGATGGTAGTTGTTATGTAGTGAGCTACAGACCGAGCTGTAGAGTTCGTACTTTAAAATGTTAATAGCACGTAAAAGGCAACTGAAGTTTACTTTAGGGAGTAACAAAACTAGCGCATCACTTGACAACAAATATAGTTAACATTTCAAACAAACACTGGGTAATATAACACCGGGCTGGCATAAAGCCGGTAAGTGGAAGGAGCACTCCTCCTTACTTCCTTCCAGGCCACGGGCTAAGTCAGCCTCTTCATGCCTTAACACAATACTACTAACACTTCTACTCTAACACATCCTAACACTCTAAACATAACCAAGCAAAAGGGCACAGCGGTAAGTTTCTCCCGTCAGAAAACCCTCCAATCGAGGGTACGCGTCTTGCAGATGGCAGCTAAGAAGTGACGCCTTCTGTCATTCTGGCTAACTTTTCGGACTACCTTCAGGCACGGTGCTCTTACTTCTCAATCCTCAACTCTACAACTCTCGATCCCCGAACCTAATTGAACTAGAAGAAAAACGCTCGTCTGGTCCTGAAGGGTCAATAAAGTTACGCTCGTTACACAACTTTCCCCTACGGGGTGAACGTTTGTATTCTAGGACTGTTTCTAATTACTTTCCTCGTCTATTCCTCAGACCTCTCCACTAAGGGCACTTATGTCTCACACACAGACAGAAAACAATACCGTGACTGAGATAAATTCACCCGTTGATCATATCTTTACTCCTTTACTTCTATTTAGACTTCCTAACACTGGGACTGTCTTCGCTCTCTGCAGTGAGAATGAACGCTACGTAACATCTGTAACAACAAACATCCTATTTAGCATACTAAAAAAAATTTAATTAAGCAACACAAGATCTCACTTACAACCACAGGTAGTACTGATACAATAACAAATGTATTCAGAGCCAATACATGCGTCCTGAAGAGATATATGCGGTAGTGGATCGACGATCTAATGCGTAATCCTTCTATGACAGACGACTACTCGGGATAAGTATCACAAACATCACTACTGGTAATATGCACAATACAATAAAAAAAATCACCAATATAACTGGGGAATTCAGAGGAAGATTTCTACTCTCACATCTCTTCCATGAGTCTTGGGGGTGGTCTACGTATCTACGGGAGATATAGGGATCAGGGAGAGAGGTTGTTCGGGGTATAAATAATTCTGGGCTTGGATGATCCATCTGCTCGTCTCCGAGTATGCGTTTCACTTTATCGGCGGCACGTTGAAGTTCCATCCATCGAAAACGTTCACCACTATATACGCACTGCATCGCGGATACTTCTATTCTTGACTTATACGGACCAACCAACGGGCTTGTAGTGTGCTACTTACCACCGGGCATAAACTGTTTCTGCCTCACCACAACTAATGAGTCTACCTCGACGGATTGATTCCTCCGCCGTCTATCGCTACATGCTCTAAACTTTCTCGCCATATTCAAATGAGTCTTTTGCAATAGTTCGTGTGCAAAACTAGCTCATCACTAGTTCCGGACACTTCTGGCAAGGTGACTCATATCTCCGTGGGTTGTGCGAGGAGAGCAGAATGCGAGAAGGGCTGCTGACCGGTTGTAGTGTGAATCGCCTGATTCATGACAACCTAGTCTCCTGCAGCAGCTTAGGCCAGCGTAGGGTAGGAGGCGATGGCCGTGACAACAGGGTTCGAAGAATGTTGTCTTGACTGTCCGGTGCATCCTCTCCGTCAGGCTGTTTCCTTGTGAGGGTGGTACGTGTGATGTAGCCCGTCCGTTATTCCATGCCTTTGCACAAGTCTTGAAAGCTATAGAGCGTGAACGTCGCCGCCGTTGTCTTGTCATATCAGAGAGGTTGGAGTGCCGAAATCGCCCACATAACGTCGAACGCTCACAGACCTCATACTGTGCTATTTGTCCTCAATGAGTAAAAACTTGTCATATCTACTATAATGATCTAAAACTGTTAACACATATCTATAACCCT
This sequence comes from Metacarcinus magister, assembly GCA_029783475.1. Lineage (NCBI taxonomy): Eukaryota > Metazoa > Arthropoda > Malacostraca > Decapoda > Cancridae > Metacarcinus > Metacarcinus magister. The sequence goes on from JAPQNM010000013.1 coordinate 15,794,762, forward strand.
TATAATCTCGATACTAAATCTATAAATCTCTAAGACACCCTTTCTATGGCAGTTGTATCAGCGTGGCAGTCTACCATAATTGGTGATAGTCTGGGCTAAGTTTGTGTTGTTGGCAAATATATAACATCTTGACATATTTCTTGACATACTTAATCGTGTTATTCCAACTTTAAACAAGCTCTCAGTTTCTTGAGGGTCTTAAATATCCTAAATGACCAGATAGTCTTCATGTGCTAATTTTAAGGCCGTTTGCTCTTAAGGCCTGTGGCACTACTCAATACATCAATGAAAACTACTATCTGCTTTCTAATAACTTTCTAAAGGATTAGTCGGCTTCTACCACAAAACTGATCTAACGTGCTTGTATAGGTAACTGTGCCTCAGTAGTGCTCCTCCTCTAAATAGTCAATGAGCCTCTCCCCAAACGGGTTCTTGACGTTGTGTAAAGTTTGTAAATTCTCAGCCTTGTTTTCCCTAACCAGGTTTCTCGTTTAATTCATCTGGAGGAGCTTAACGGTCGCAATAATGATCAGCTACCACATTGTTCTTGCCCTTTGTATAAGCAAATATATATGTATACTCACGCATCTCTAATATCCACCGGCTCATACGTGAGAGATTACTTTTTCGTTTAAAGATGGTAACCAGAGGTTGTGATCTGTGTACGAATCGTGAACGTGGTGCCCACAGAAAATGGGAAATGGGGAAAAATTACGACAGGCTAACGCTACTGCCCAACAATGCTCTTTATCCGTTACGAATATTCTTCTCGGCAGGGTTTAGTTTTTTAGAGACAGTAACCGATGGCTGGTTGGTCCCATCATCGTGATTCTGTCCTAGACTGCACCGGACATGAGTTTGACTTGCATCGGTACAGTAGTATGTAATGGTGCCCAATTTAGCTTTTACAAGTATAGGTGCATTAACTAGTTTATTTTTAAGGCTCGAAGGATGATTGGCATTTTTCACTCCAAAGAAATTCTACCTCTTTCTTTGCTAAGCTGGTAAGGGGCATAGCTATTTGGGCATAAGCTGGAACAAATTTTCTATAGAAGCTGTCAGTCCACGAAAACGTCTGACTTCCTTTAAGCTCTTTGGGGCTTCATATTTATCACTGGTTCTATATTTATCGGGTCTGGTTGACAACCTGTTCTGACCACCACGTGACATAAATAGCTAACTGAACGCTGCCCAAAATTACATTGTGTTACGTTAAGCTTAACTCCGGCGTCTGCACGAAAATGTAAACACTTTGTTTAATCGAGTGACAAGGGTATCAAAATTCTGCGCATACAAAACCACATCATCTAGATAGTATGTATCCATCTTCTTTCTTAATGGAGCTAATACTCTAGCAAATTGCCTAGAAAACAGAGCCGGTGATGAGGAATCCAAAGGGTAAACGAGTAAATCTATATAAAGCATACCTTCACTAAACGTAGTCAAATCTCTGCTGTTTTCGGCTAGTTTTACTTGATGATAAGCATCCTTTTAAATCTAGGGTGACGTAAATTTATTTCCTGCCGACAGAATCAACTAATTCTTCTAGTCTAGCAATGGATATATATCAGTCTCCACGTGCTCATTTACTTTCGATAATCAAGGCACATTCGGTTTGGTACCATCGGGTTGTTGACCAGCACGATGGGCTTAACCAAGTGGCGGTGGAGTTCAATGACTCACATTCTCACTCATTTCATTAATTATCTGTTCTATTAGCTCTTCGCCTGTTCTGGATAACGATACAAAGGATTTCTAATAGGTGTTGGATCTTAAGGATTATTTCCGCTGGTGGACCTTCAATTTTTTCCCAGCTCATCCTTGTTCAAAATGAATAGCTGGTTATGGTGAGTGATGGTTTCAACAAGGCGCTGTTTCTGGGTTCAGTTAAATGATTCCAAGGAAAACCATCTAACAACCTCTTCAGTTTTTTGAAATTCGGTCTCCACCGGATTCATCAGGAATTTCTACTACCGGAGCTATTAAATCATAGAAGATGTTTTATTGCTTGAACTACTTTAGTAGGGCCTTCTTCTGGTGCTATAACTTTACAATAATCTGCCAAATATGTTCCTACTTTCACTGTTTTCGGGTGTTTGCTGGTGTTTCTACAGGCCAAAAAATGTGTCGGTCATTTTGACTGACACAATAGGAAAACATGCTTGTTTTGCTCTTGGAAATGGCTTACCAATATGGTGTACCGGGCGGTTCTTTGACTCTAACAAGACATGGGGTGTTACTACAAGGAGGGGACTGTTATAGTATGAGTAACTCTGAGTGCTCTAAGCTTATTGACCGAGTCCATAATTCATTCAGATTTGAACTTCTTTACTGACCTGGTGCTGGTATAAGTTTACAAATGGTTTTAATAGGGTAGCTGGCACCTCCCCATTCTACACAATCATTATCTGCTTCCCAAGTTAAAGGTGCTTTCTTAGCACATCTACCCAAGTAAGAGGTCAGTCTCTAAATAGTGGGTCTGGACAACCACTGGTATCCATTGAATTGTCTCGCTCACATAACACTACTGATATATTTAACTTTGCACTCCCTATATTCGCAATGATGTTCCGGTGACTCCTTTTAGATTGGGTAGAGTCCTCCTTGTATTTAAGTTCACCTAATTTGGACAAAGTGGAATATTTTAACAAGGTTATTTCACTGCCTGTATCTATTAAAGCTGATAACATTTTCCCGTTTACTGACACTTGAATGGTGGGAGACATATTGGCTGAATCTGTCAATTTCTCAGGAACGTTTACCTGGGCATGAGGATGTCCTCGCGACAATTACTGCCTTAAACAATCGTAACATGCTCCATATGGAGGTCTCTGTGGACAACTTTTAGTTCGTCGCGTATATTTACACGGCAATAGGGACACCCACAATTGACGAGCTGGGAGAGACATTTGACTGAGCTTATCCGTCAACATTTCTACTTGTCTATAACTCTGCCGACGGTATTATTCGTCTCGGGAGCCCATGAGTAGAGTTACTCACCACAGATACTTTCCGTTCTGCACTCGCTAGCCTTAAGGTCCGACTCATGATCTACTCAGTCAATAAATTTGTAAAAGAAATTCCTACTTCTAAGAAACTACTAGTTTTTCGTGAGTTTCTACCGGCAAGCCTCGTAAGAGTTTCTTTTTAATAAGAGGGTCTCGTTGCGGTAATAATTCCTTGCTGAATTTGTTCTCCAGGATTGAGTAAGGCAAATAAATTGGTTAACAAAAGCTTAAGGGCTGTCAATCAGTCATATTTTAAATCATCGAGCTGTTGCCAAGCACGGTCAAAATTTATCTCTGTGGCAAATTCCTGTCTCAATAAGTTCTGAAGAAATTTCTCTAATAAGTTCTCCAAATGAAATTAGGGTTTTTAGTGGTTAATGACTGGAGGAGTAACGCTAGTTCAACACTCACTCATTTTAGCTACTTCAATCTTTCCGAGCTCAACACACTACATGACTCACCTGTTCAAAGAATAAATTTAATCTGCTTGTGGAATCCATCCATGTAATGATGTAATTCTAAAATCGGAATATTTCCTGGCTTAGTTACGTTACGGGGCACATTAAGAGTCTGAATGGCCTCTGCCATATGGCGTATGTTGGCGTCTGAGTCAAGGCTAATTCTCTCCACTCATCCATTCCAGGAAGTTAGTTTTCCTTGTCTTTGATTATAAATGGGTTATTTGCGGCCATGGTGGTACGCTACTTTGTTGAAGACAGAAAAATAAATAAATAAGTAAAACGACTGGTTACAATTGGACTGAGGTGTTTTAGAGAGAAGTGACTACCTAAAGGGTTGAATTCCCCTTTGGTTAATTTTGTTCTTGGCTCAGGGTCGAGCTCTGCAGAACAGGAAAGTCCACCTCCTCCCATTCACTCGGTATCTGGCCACACGAAACATTTTTAAGTGTTATGTTAAGGACCAATTTTAACCCGCTGGCCACCATATTGTAATGTCACTCCCTTCTCACCCTGTAGCGTTGATGGTAGTTGATATGGTAGCGAGCTACAGACCTGAGCGTAGAGTAGTTGATATGGTAGCGAGCTACAGACCGAGCGTAGAGTAGTACTTAAGATGTTAATAGCACTTAAAAGGCACTGAATTTACTTTAGGAAGTAAAAAAACTGAAGCATCACTCGACAACAAATATATTTAACTTTCAAACAAACATTGTAATATAAAACCAGGCATAAATCCGGTAAGGGAGGAAGCAATCCTCCTTACTCCTTCCAGGCACGGGCTAAAGTCAGCCTCTTCTGCCTTAACACAATACTACCAAACACTTCCTAACTCTAACACATCCTAACACTAAACATAACCAAGCAAAAGGCACAGGGTAAGTTTCCTCCCGTCAGACAAACCCTCCAATCAAGGGTACTGCGTCTTGCAGATGGCAGCTAAGAAGTGACCCTTCCTGTCAATCCTGGCTAACTTTCGACTACCTTCCAGGCACGGGCTCCTACTTCTAAATCCTCAACTCTACACTCTCGATCCCCCGAACCCTAATTGACTAGAAGAAAAAAAACGCTTGTTTGGTCCTGAGGTCAATAAAGTTACGCTCGTTACAATATAATCACAGAAAATTGTTTTTTGATCACAACATACTTGTAACACTGTACCAAGCTCAAGTATGGTTTGGGAAAGACTGGTTGAGTTGTGTGAGTTTGCTACTTGAGGCATCAGGGCGCTGTGATCATAAAACAAATGCTTATAGAAATGGATGTGCTCCAGCCGCTAGGACTATCGATCGTATACATGAGTACACTGTGATCATATATTGAAAAGGGGTAATAAACAGATCCATCATATACACAAAACATCGTAAACCGATACATCGTATAACACAGGAGTTATTTATAGAAATTTATGGAGGTAAACCGATAGAAAAATTCTAATAATGAAAAGAAAAGGAGAGGGTAGATATTTGATGGGACAAGAAAAAAATTGCATAAAGGAATTTGCTTGAATAGCACAAAAAAATACAGCTTTCCTTAGAGAAGTATATATACTGGAATGGACAAAACAAGAAGAGGTGATAATGGCAAAGAATGTACAACAACTGAAGGAAAAAACTTGATAAATATAAATACTGGATTGCTAATAATTTATCAAGCCTTTGTTTTTGTTTGGTAGGCTCAAGATTAATGATTGATTGATTGAATATGATAATCATGATGCACAATATTACCAGTCACATGTGTCGAACATTTTTAAGATGGTCAATGAAACAGTTCAATAAAGCAAGTTCCGATACAAGATTTTACTGAAATTAAGAGAATATATAAGTATTGCGCCATTTGTAATGTCATTACTAATGACGTTAAATGTTCTGACAGGTTTGAAGGATGGTGTACACCAAAAGCAGTTGCTTCCCCCCGCAGACCAAAGGAGGATATTCAGCCAACCACTAGGAAGGGTCCTCTGTACTACAACTGCCAGCTACTTGCTCCTGACAACCCAGCCCTCTGTACATTAGATCCAAAAAAAGGCCCGTGGTATGTGACCAAAGGCCTAGGTCATATTGTGAGTTGAGGAACCTCTAATAGTGCGTTCTTAACTTTGAGCCACAGGGAGACCTCAAGCTGAGCGTGAGATGGAGAATTCTACCTGAAGGAACGTCCTCAATGTGTGTGTGGTGTTGTGGCCCGAAATGATTTCTTACATAAGAAAGAATGTTGTCCCCCATGAGTACAGGAAACAACTTCCCTCCTCTTCTCAAACACCACCAGAACCATGATGTTTTGCTCTTGTGTTTCCCTTGCCATCGTCAGAGTACATTCTAGATGCACAGTTGCGGTCTCAGCTTGGTAGAGAATTACAGCTCCTGTGGGTAATGATCCTGGAGCCAAGATCATTATAGGACAACTCCCGCAAAACTGGTGAGAATGCAGCACGAGCCCTAATGAGGCATCACGGAAAGTCTCCCTGAGGCTCGTGCACAAGAATATCAGCACACTTTGCAGCAATTCTTGGGTGTGTGTCATTCACAGAGGAACAACTAAAAGGCACAGCTAACATAGAGGTGAAGGTGTACGGAGAAGGTCAACAAGAGCATGGACAGGCAGTGGTTGATGCCTACAAGAGGATAGGGTTGTCCAAGTTGGAGCAACTGTGGAGACAACACTTTCTAACACGATGGAACCCCGCTTCTACCTGAATGTTGGTCTGTACACGCACAATATGTATAAAATGAAGCGTCAAAATGGCCCGCTTACCTCTGGACCACGAAAACGCCTTGTGTATAAGATGGCTCTAGTGGGACAGAAGGAATAATGATGTGCCATACAACCCTAGAGAAGGGCAGGGTGAGTCTTCATTGGATGACACACTTCCAGTAACAGAGAAAGGAAACAGGATACTGATAAGCCCACAAGAAACTATTATGGTTCAGAAGCAAAATTGTTATTGCAAAATATCCATTTACCAATGCAACAAATCTACAGATCTCGGTTATTCTTACCCTATTTAGAATCAGATAGCTTCGTGTTTATAAAACTACTGTAGTGGAAAAAAAGTAAAGTGAAGAGGAAATAGTTGAATGGGTGAATGGAGAGGAGAATGGTATTCGAGGAGAAGGATGTAAATAATAAATAAAAAAACACTGGGGGCCGTATCAAGCATAAATTTATGACAAGTGTCATTGTAACGAGCGTAACTTTATTGACCCTTCAGGACCAAACAAGCGTTTTTTTTCTGGTTTAATTAGGGTTCGAGGGATCGAGAGTTGTAGGGTTGAGGATTTAGAAGTAGGAGACACATCGTGGATGGTAGTCGAAAAGTTAGCCAGGATTGACAGGAAGGGTCATTTCTTAGCTGCCATCTGCAAGACACAGTACCCTCGATTGGAGGATTTTTTCTGACGGGGGAGGAAACTTACCCTCTGCCTTTTGCTTGCTTGTGTTTAGTGTTAGGATGTGTTAGTGAGGTAGAATGTGTTAGTAGTATTGTGTTAGTGTTGGTATTGTTACCTTAGGGGGGTGGATTAGTGAAGTGTTAAGGCAGAAGAGGCTGACTTTAGCCCGTGCCTGGAAGGAGTAAGGAGGAGTGCTTCTCTCCCCTTACCGGATTTATGCCCGGTGTTTATATTACCATGTTTGTTTTGAAAGTTTAAATATATTTGTTGTCGAGTGATGCCCTCAATTTTGTTATTCCCTAAAGTAAATTCAGTGCCTTTTAAGTGCTATTAACATCTTAAGTACTACTCTATGCTCAGTCTGTAGCTCGCTACCCTAACAACTACCCTCAACGCTACAGAGTGAGAAGGGAGTGACATTACATCATAGTCATCAGTCATCATAGCTAAGACAGATGGGTATCATAACTATAACTGTCGTAAGCCAGCATTTGTCATTAGTTTGTACTCCAGCAAAACCATTTGTTATAGCTGTCGGCTAAATGTAACGCTTATTGTTTTTCAAATTGTGATTTATGAGGTAAAGTTAGTTATTGGTAACGTTTTATAGGTTCTAAACATTTTCCTTTGATAATGTAATGTTTGAACAATAAACACTGATCCTAATATAGTCATTGATTCCGGAATGTAAATCCATTCAAGGTGATACGTTGTCCTGTTTTACTACTCCCAAATGTTTCTCTTCTTTTTCTATTAATATAAAACTTTGTCTTAGCTTATACGTCCATGAGGGTCTCATTGCACTCTTTCCCATTTCCAATACCTGGTATTGTATTACATTGAATCCCATTTTTCTTGTCTTGCTCCATTCATATATCTTGTTTATGTCATTCTGTAGCTCCTCGCAATCCTTGTGGCTTATCATCTTCCTTAGTAGTTTTGCATCATCTGCTTACTCCTTCTGTCATGTCATTTACATTATACTAAAAACATTACTGATGCCAAAAACCGATCCCTGTGGCACTCCACTTTTTACTTTCCTCCATTCTCATTTTTCATCCTTTATAACTATTCTCATTTCCCTTTCTTTCAGGTAGTGTTCCATTCAGTTTTTTTTTATGTTCCTTCATTCCTCCAATGTATTCCAACTTCCATAGTAAATCTCCGGTGCAGAACCTTAACAAATGCCTTTTTTTAAGTTTAATTATATGCAATTCACCCATCCATCTCTTTCTTTTGTTATATCTATCACTCTTGATTAAAAACGTCATAAATTGGTTGACGTGACTTTTCCGTTTGAATCCAAATTATATCTTCTTATTCTTTTTCTTTTTTAAGTAATTTTTCCATTGTTCTTGATGATCTTCTCACGTATCTTACACACTACACCTAGCCTGTAGCATTGGGTGCTTGTGAGTGTTTGTAGCTAGTTGGTCCACTGGATAATGAGAATACTCAGATCCAGTTAAGGTTATTTTATTGAGAAAAATATATAGTGTATATATAAAATAAACATTTTAAAAATAAACATGAACAATTGTATATGCGCACTGTCTGAGGACAGTGCGCGCTAAGTTGATGGTGTGCACTGAGTTTGCAGCGCAACAAAGTATATAATAATATGATAAAAAGAAAACATAAATAAAGTACATAGAAATTATACAATAAATAATGAAAAATATAATAAAAATAAAGTTATAATAGTATGGGCTTTGCGACCCGTTCTCAG
>JAPQNM010000013.1:15808351-15816726 GCA_029783475.1 Metacarcinus magister
AAACTTGGTTAGATATTGCAGGCAAACATTTCTTACCTGAAGTAGGAATAGATGGGTACATTTTTTTTCACAAGGATAAAGAAGGTAGGAGAGGGGGAGGTGTGGCACTGTACGTTAGAAACACATTAAATAGCTATGTCAAAACCACAATAAAAACAGACAGGAATACAGAATCATTATGGATTGACATTATTATAGGAGGGAAAAAGTTTTTTGTAGGGATTATATATAGGCCTCCAGATTTAGACGAAGCAGCTAGTGCACCCCTGATGCAAGAGCTTGCAAGGGCAGGGGAGGCGGTGGCCTAGTGGCTAGCGGTCGGGCATACCAGCTCAGGGTCCCGCGTTCGAGCCTCGGCACGTGCTGGCCACTTTTCTTCGATACTACCGCCGAGTGGCGTGAGATCACCCACATAACACCATCCTCGCCGGGACTGCAACGTTATATGCGCGAGGAGCTTCCGCTGGCAGCATGAGCCTATCAATAAGAAGAAACAAGGCGTATCTTAAAAAATCTAACCCGCGCTACTAACAGGCGGAGGCCAACCATCTAAGGTCTCCTTGAAGCCTACCAGCGCCAAGGGTAAAAGATAAAAAATTAAAAAATTAAAATCTAAGTATAATAATGTGTGCCTTATTGGGGACTTTAATTATAGGAAAATAGACTGGGATAGTATGACAGGAGACGGGAGCTCGGAGGAATTCTTAAATGTCGTCCAGGATGGTATTTTCATACAACTTGTAAGGGAACCAACGAGACGGAAATATTTTAGATCTGGTCTTCACGAATAATGAAACTTTGGTCAGTCAGGTTGAGATAGGAGCGAGATTTGATGTTAGTGACCACCATGAAATTAGATTCAAGATTAATGCAAAGAGGGAGGTAGAACAAAACACTGCTTTAGTATCAGATTTTAGAAAAGCCAATTATCAGGGCCTCAGACACCACCTCCAGAGTATAGATTGGGAGGGAATGGGAGTGGGCAGAGAGGAGGATCAAAACATTGAGGTAGAATTGTATTATAATAGCATAGTTAGGGAAATTCATACAGGGCAGGAACAGTATATACCTAAGAGGAGGATTAGGTCAAATAGAAATTATCCAAAATGGATGAATAGCAGCATTAAAAGGGAAATTGGATTAGAAAGGGGACTCTATAGGAGAATTAAAAGGGGAGAAGTACAGGTAGTAGAGCAGTATAATGACCTAGCTAGGAAAGTTAAAAAGGATATTAGGACCGCAAAGAGGAATTATGAAGTTAGGATAGCTAGAGATGCCCAGAAGGATCCAAAGGGATTCTATCAGCTGTACAAGGCTAAAACAAAGGAAAGAATAGGACCTCTTAAAGGAATGGATGGTAGCTTGATAGAAAATGGTGAGGAAATTAGTAAGGAATTAAATAAATACTTCTTGTCCGAATTTTCTCAGGAAGAGTCGGGTAGGGAACTGGAGCCGGTACAGATCTTTAAGGGACAAGAGGTTGATAAATTAAGCAAAATAGTCATAAGTAGGGAAGTAGTTAGTAGGGAAATAGATAGACTTAAAAAGACTAAATCTCCAGTGCCGGACGACATTTTTCCAAGGATTCTTAAGGAATGTAGAGAACCCGTTGAACCCATTGCGATGATTTTTAGAAAATCCCTAGACACAGGAGTAGTTCCCAGGTTATGGAGGCAGGCAAATGTAGTTCCTATATTCAAGAAAGGAGATAAGGCAGAAAGTAGTAACTACCGCCCAATTAGTTTAACATCAGTGGTAGGCGTCACTTAAAAAATCTAACCCGCGCTACTAACGGGCGGAGGCCAACCATCTAAGGTCTCCCTGAAGCCTACCGGCGCCATGGGTAAAAGATAAAAAAAAAAAAAAAAAAAAAAAAAAAAGGCAAGATGTTAGAAGCTATCATAGCAAGGGCAATTCGAAAACATTTAGATGATCACAAGCTAATTAGAAATAGTCAACATGATTTTAGCAAGGGGAAGTCTTGCCTGACAAATTTATTATCTTTCTATAGGAAATTATTTGAAACCATAGATAAGGGTGACGAGTATGATATAGTTTATTTGGACTTCAGTAAAGCCTTTGACAGAGTACCCCATAGGAGACTGTTAAGTAAAGTCAAGGCATAGGTGGGAAGGTACTAGAGTGGATTAGGGGATGGCTTAATAGTAGGGAACAGAGGGTACAGATTAATGGGAAGAAATCAGAATGGGGTTATGTCACTAGTGGGGTACCACAGGGATCAGTACTACGACCGTTGTTATTTATAATATATATAAAAGACTTAGAGACAGGAATAAACAGTGATATCAGTAAATTTGCCGATGACACAAAGATAGGAAGACCGGTAATGAATTTAGATGATGCTAGGATGCTGCAGTATGACTTAAATAGGTTGTACGAGTGGTCAGAGAAATGGCAGATGCAGTTTAATGTTAACAAGTGTAGCATTATGAGCGTAGGTAAAGGTAATAGGCCTGTAGACTACACATTAAATGACACTACCTTAGGAAGGTCATATAGTGTGAGGGACTTGGGAGTTGAAGTAAGCAGTGACTTGCGCCCCAGGGAACAGTATATTATAGCTAGAAATAGGGCCAACAAGATACTGGGATTTATTAGTAGGTGTGTAGCGGAGGTTGTCGGCTACGTAAGGATTGGAACAACACCCTGACTTGGTTTTGTTAGTTTATTGCTGCAGCGTTGGTTGCACACACATGTAATTTGTAGAGTTGACAGAGAGCTTGGAGATGGTGAGTGCTGTGTGAGGGGAGCCATGAGGCCTGGCTCCCCGACGCGAGCTGGTGTAAGCTAGTGGTAGACTCGTGGTTGACTGATTGACTGTGTGTGTGTGGGGCAGCTTATATTGGGCTCGCAGACCGGTAGACAGGTGAGGTGAGGTCAAGTTAATCTCGACCTCAGCCGCGGTCTTGACGGAGGTAATTATAGGCTCTGGGTGTGTGTGCACCTGGGTATGTAGGTGTGTGTAGTGTATATATGTGATTGTTGCTGTTGTTGCTGCTATATCACTCCCCCCCTAGTGACGAGGTAAGAGGAATGTAAAAACAATATACACAACACAACATAGAGATAAACATATGCTGTAAATAGTCTTGATGAGGTGGAGAGGCATGATGTCGAGAGGCACCGCCGGCGTAACTGCGGCTGCAGGGGTGCGGGGGCTGTAGAAGTCACCTGGGCTGCTGAGATGCGAGGCTCCGTGGAGGATGCGTGAGGAGCGGCAGGAGAAGCAGTGACGACGGTTGGAAGACGGCTCCGTGCTGACAGCAAGGGCGGTGGTTACGGCTCTTTGTGCTGGGGCAGCGTGGGCGTATATGTTGACGTCAGTCAGCGACTGCAGGACTCCGGACGGGCCGAGTGGGCGAGGAGCAGCAGGCGTGGCAGGGCTCCTGGGCGGGCCGCTTGCGTGAGTGGCAGCGGGCGCGGCAGGCTCCTAGGGGGCCCCTTGCGTGAGCGGCAGCGGGCGCAGCAGGGCTCCTGGGGGGCCGCTTGCGTGAGCGGCAGCGGGCGCGGCAGGCTCCTGGCGGCTGGGGCACCGTCAGAGGAAGCGAAACGGGAAGCAGCAGGGCTTCAGGTGGGCCGCTACGTACCATGCTGTGGACGTGAGGTAGCAGGCGGGTAGGCGGCAGGGGCAGGGGTAGTAGCGTCAGAGGCAGCAGGCGGCGGGCGGCGGCGCGTCATGCTGGGACGTGAGGCAGCAGGCGGCGGGCGGTGGTGTTGTTCCAATTGTTCAGTTTCGGGTCACTCCGGGTGTTACCAATTGTAGCGGAGGTTGTCGGCTACGTAAGGATTGGAACAACACCCTGACTTGGTTTTGTTAGTTTATTGCTGCAGCGTTGGTTGCACACACATGTAATTTGTAGAGTTGACAGAGAGCATGGAGATGGTGAGTGTTGTGTGAGGGGAGCCATGAGGCCTGGCTCCCCGACGCGAGCTGGTGTAAGCTAATGGTAGACTCGTGGTTGACTGATTGACCTGCTGTCTCCTGCAGCCCTCACACCTCACATCCCAGTATGGTATGTAGCGGCCCACCTGAAGCCCTGCTGCTTCCCGTGTCGCTTCCGCTGACGGTGCCCCAGCCGCCAGGAGCCTGCCACGCCCGCTGCCGCTCCTCGCCCACGCGGCCCGCCCAGAGCCCTGCCACGCCTGCTGCTCCTCGCCCACGCGGCCCGCCCAGAGCCCTGCCACGCCTGCTGCTCCTCGCCCACGCGGCCCGCCCAGAGCCCTGCCACGCCTGCTGCTCCTCGCCCACGCGGCCTGCCCAGAGCCATGCCACGCCTGCTGCTCCTCGCCCACTCGGCCCACCAGGAGCCCTGCCGTGACCGCAGCCCTGCAGACGCCGCCCGACGTCAACATACACGCCCGCGCTGCCAGCACAGAGCCGTAACCACCGCCCTTGCTGTCCTGCAGTCGCCGCCCGACGTCAACACACACCCAAGCTGCCAGCACAGAGCCGTAACCACCGCCCTTGCTGCCAGCTCGGAGCCTCGCATCTCAGCAGCCCAGATGACTTCTACAGCCCCCGCACTTCTGCAACCGCAGTCACGCCGGCGGTGCCTCTCGTCATCATGCCTCTCCACCTCATCAAGACTATTTACAGCATATGTTTGTCTCTGTTGTGTTATGTATTTTGTTTTCCATTCCTCTTTCCTCGTCACTAGGGGGGGGAGTGATATAGCAGCAACAACAGCAACAATCACATATACTACACACACACCTGCACACACACACACCCACTGCTTGAGCCTATAATTACTTCCCTCGAGACCGCGGCTGAGATCGAGATTAACTTGACCTCACCTCACCTGTGATCTGACCCCAGGTGTTCACAGGTCTGCGAGCCCAATATAAGCTGCCACACACACACACTCAGTCAGTCAGTCAGTCAACCACGAGTCTACCACTAGCTACCATCACAGCTCACGCCGGGGAGCCAAGCCTCATGGCTCCCCTCACACAACACTCACCATCTCCAGGCTCTCTGTCAACTCTACAAATTACCTGTGTGTCCACCAACTCGTGCAGCAATAAACTAAGAAAACCAAGTCAGGGTGTTGTTCCAATCCTTACGTAGCCGACAACCACCGCTACAGACACACCTCTGACCACGGCTCTGAAAACTCCTCTAACCACCCACCTGTCAACTCCCTCGTCTCATCCACCTCCTCTTTTACATACTTCTCAAACACCAACACCAACCCTTACTTCTACATCTGTATCTTCCTCCAGTATAATCACCTTTGACCCATATATACCACCAAAAAGTAAAACCACACACCAACTCTCCACCCCGGCCTCTTCCTCTTCTAAAACTCAGACTGTCTCTTCCTCCTCTCACCCTCACCCACGCCCATCCACTACCACTAATCACCTTCCTTTATCCATCCTCTTTGGTCCTCGCCAATGGAACAAATACTTCCATATCCCTGCTCATGCTCCATATATCCATACTCAAAAAACACTTTACAATTTCAGAAATGCAATCAAAAACAGGTGGAAAGGGTAACCTACCACACACGACCTGACAAATCTCGCCTTGTCATTGTTGACTCAGAATCCGAAGCTAAAGCAATGCTCACTCTAAAAGACCTTGATGGGAAACCATTCCCTGTGTCCCCTGATACTCAACTCAACAACTGGTACCGTTCTCATTCCCAATGAAATCTGCCCAGACGGCATCAGTTGGTCTGACTGTTCTCCTGACCTTTCTGAACTGATTGCAGACCAACATGATATCACTCATGTGTCTTGCTTTACCATTAATCCTCATAGCCGTCGCAAACATCCAGTAAATATTGCAAGAATTGCATTTAAAGGACAAGATCTTCCAGACAGGGTATATATAGGTGGAGCCTTCTGTTAGGTTAAACCTTACATCCCCCCCCCCAGTCAGTGCCAAAATTGCTGGAGATTCGGACATCCAGCAAAATACTGTAGATCCACTGCACATTGCCCTCTCTGTGCCTCACCTGGCCATACCCGTATAAACTGCCCTTCAACAATACACATCTGTGCAAACTGCACCCAAGAACATAATGTCTTCTTTAGAGGCTGCTCTGTTTACAAATTTGAATGGGAGGTTGCTGCCCTCCGCTTCAAACATGACCTAACACTCAAAGAAGCTAGACAAGAAGCCCGTCTCTGTGGCTTCCAACAGGTTCCTCTCTCTCAGCGCATCTCCATTAACACCCCACAGACCACGACTAACACTGACTCTCCTCCTACTACATCCCATCCTTCTTCTTCCACTCACACCGCTTCCTCTCCCACTCCTGTTGTTCCTTCATCTAGCACAATTACCTCCTCCACTTCTCTCACCCACCCTGTAGTTACTTGAGTGCCAGTGAATAATAATTTTTCTCTCCTAAACCCAGATACCCCAACCTCTACTCCTTCAAACCTTACCCCCCTTCCTACCCCACCACATACCACCTCCGAGAACATCCTCTGTGTTTCAGCAGAAGTTCATCAACCACCCAATAACCTTCCTTCCACTCCCATACCTCCTCCCCCTACTCCTCCTACTCCTCTCCCATCTTCCTCTCCTCCTTCCCCATCACCCCTTCCCCACTCTTCACCTCCCACCCTCACAGCTACATCTACTAGAAAATCTCTTCTTGACTATCCTTTACCTCCTGGAGTCTCATGAATCCCTGTTACATAATTCCTCAATCCAAAATCCTTCCTGTCCAGATACTGTCCTTCCTTCTACAACTCCTACTTCTGATCCCTCTATCTCTCCTAATCCCATTACTCCTATCCCTACCATTATCACAACTCGTTATTCCTCAATCCAAAATCCTTCCTGCCCAGATACTGTCCTTTCTTCTACAACTCCTACTTTTTTATTATTCAATGATGTCTGTCGTAGGGTTTTTTTGCCCTCCTTACATATTATTGTAAGTAAGTAACAATAAAATTATTATGTAGAACTCGTGATGATAAAACTGTAGGATATGTACCAGCCTTCCGACACCAACCTCTATTCACTCACCTTCGGAGGCTCTGTAGGGCCTAAGTTTAAATCTTAATGTACCCAGAGTGTTTGTAAGTAAACAAGTAGACATACTTCTTTAGTTTATTTAAATAAGTTCACCCTGAAAAAGAAGTCATGATTAAGACTCACACCCCATTCACTCGCTACCTGGCTATAAAACTTAATTGTAAGCCTTACGAGTTTCCTTACTCCACTTAAGACCTTCCTCTCTCGAGGAGGTAGTGTGTACGCGTGCACGCGTACACACGAGGGCGCGAGTGCGCGCGGGAGTACACACGAGGGCGCGAGTGCGCGCGGGAGTACACACGAGGGCGTGGGCGCGCGCGGGAGTACACACGAGTGCGTGGGCGGCTCGCAGGCGTGGGTAGCTCCACCGCTCCACAAGACACTCCACTCTCCTCACACTTCCACCTCAGCTCCACACCCGGTTTCTTCTGCAAAGAAACTCCAAGAAACTCCACCTCTCTCCACACAGCTAAACTCAGAGTCACTCCACTCAGAGACGACTCCACTAGCTAGCTCCACATAAAGGCTCAGTCTCACCCAGACGATTCCTCTCTCTCATGAGGCAGGACAAAACCAGACTCCCCTTAGAGACAACTCCACACAATCCACTTAGCTAAACTCTGGTAGCTGAACGTGATTCCACTTCACACAGCGTGACTCAGAGTTACGTGGCTAGATGGTTCCTACCATTTCCACTTAGCTACTCCACACAAAGGCAACTCCACACAGCTAGCTAAACTCTGAGCAGCTGTACGTGATTCCACATCACACAGCAAGGCTCCACCGCCTCACACAGCAATGACTCAGAGCACGTGGCAATATGGGCCCTCCCATTTCCACTTAGCTACTCCACTCACTAGCTCAGCCTCTCCACACAAAGGCAACTCCACTAGCTAGCTCCACGTGGCTCCACGTGGCTCCTCTTACCTTTACTCCACCTCACTCACCACCTAATCCCCACCAGTTTCTTCCCAAAGAAACTCCACGCAATTCCTCACGCCACCATGCAACTGCAATCCACCCTTTGGACTATGCAAGATTGCAATGGCGACGCGAGTAACAGCGTGGAAAAAGAATTTCACCCCAACCTGACCTCTCTCAGTCTATGCGCCACACCAACTGACCTCGGTTCACCCGGGATCAGGGCGGCTCGTCGCTACCCTGCCCAGGTCACCGACATGCCACTGACTGCCAGAATGCGACACTCTGGTTGTGTTAATTCGCATAACACAACCCCTAATTAACATGCGCGTAAATGTTACACATCATGCAACTATCTCTACAATTAAGTAGACCTGCTTGCATGCAGAAAATGTCTCCCAGCCTGATAATACCACCCCATGGAGATAAAGCA
>JAPQNM010000013.1:15816826-15821826 GCA_029783475.1 Metacarcinus magister
GTAACTCAACTCCCTCCTCCATCACTTTCCCGCTAAGCGGGCATGCATCTCAGTCTGCCCCGCCGGCCCGTCCTTGTAGGGCCTCCTGTATTTCCTTTGGCTACCTAATAAAGAAACCTTAAGATACGTGTGTCTCTCTTCACCTACGCTTGTGTTAGAGACTCGCTACATGGCGCAGTGAGTACGATTCTAGGATCCCCCCAAAAAAGGATTTACAAGCCTACAGGATGTTTCTAAACAAGAGACAGCCGGACGGGAAGCGTCCCCACAGACTCCGCCTTCTCCCAAGAGGTAATACAGTGTTCTTTCAAGTGCAGTGCAGTTTTTTTGGTAGTGTGGTGTTAGTGGTGGTAGCCTTGTGTTTTTTACTTTATTCTATATAAGTCATAACACGTAAGGCATCCCTGCGCGCAGCATCCAGGAAGAGCGCGCGACGAACCTCCTCTCGCGACAGGAGCGGGGACCGCACTGGCGCGCATCACCACTACAGCGAGTTACCAACTCTCGCCACACATACCTACCACTTTACCTATTTTTTTTTTATTCTGTTTGCACTTTTGAAAGGCCTGTATTACCACCCCATTCTCTTTCACCAAAGGCACCATGCCTAGGAAGGGAAGCCGTCACACAGCATCTCGACAGACAGGGGATACAGGCGAAGCACACCACGATGACACCGGGTTATCGTTGGTCAGCAACCCAGCTTCCCCCTGCTCTCCTTCATCCAAAACAGATGACACGTCAATCCCCCCAAATACGGATTTGTGTTCTATCCTCAAGTGGATGGTGGAGAGAAATGAAACCCAACGTCTCCAACGTGAACAAGAGCAAGAACGTCACCGTTTGGAACAAGCACAACAGCGTTTAGGGGAATCGGCACGCTTTGAAACTCTCCTAGCGAGGCTTGCGATAACTCCTCCCACCCCGTCCACCCCGTCGTCACCAAGCGCTGGGACCACCCCGGGAGTGACGTCACAAGCCACGGCCTCACCTCTCCCATCAGCTGTTTCTATCGCACCAAAGGCCGCTGTCCATCCTCCTCCTCCGTTGTCTCATGACGTCACATTCCAGTCTTACAGGGAGTGGAGGCGTAGGTGGAAGGACTACGCGACCATGGTCGACATATCTAGTCTACCACACTCAAAGCAACTCATTCAGCTCCGAATGTGTTTGTTGCTGGAGACACAAAGAGTGCTGGAGCACACTTTACAGGTGCCGCCAGACTCTACCTCTTCCGTTGATGAGATCCTCGACACCCTTCAGAACCACGTCAGGGACGCTCCGACGAAGGGCGTTTACAAAATGCAAGCAAGCTGCTGGCGAGTCCTTCGCTGACTTCTTTGTCAGACTCAAGGGCCTCTCCGAGGAGATAGACGTCTGCAAAGGCAACGACGCCACTTGCGAGGCCTCCTGGCTCAAGCACGGCATCCTCACAGGCGTCAACGACGAGGAACTGGAGCAGAAGATTATTGCCCTAGATCCTTCTTGCACACTCAAACACGTCGTGACGACCTGCCGTTCCCACGAGGCTACAAGATCAGCTGCGTCTGCTTTAAGGGCCCCTCCAGCTGCAGGAGCTGTTTCCCAGTACAAGTCGGGGAAAAAGGCAGCCCACAAAGCAAAAACAGACGCACGCCCAGCTACTGAGACTTCATCTGCTTGTAAGAAGTGTGGCAAACAGCAGCATGGCCCCAACGGTTGTCCTGCAGCAGAAGCAACGTGCAGCTGCTGTGGTAAAACTGGCCACTGGTCCCACACCCAAGGCTGCCCAGCCAGAAATGCTCAGTGCAGGTTATGCAACCGATATGGGCACTTCGACCAAACGTGCAGAACGTTGCAACCAAAACAACAGTCTAAGCACGCCAAGAACACCAAGACCACAAAGCAGGGGACAGAAAGGCATTCCACGTTCCACGTCGTGAGAGCCCAGTCACCCCTTGGAAACCCCAACAAGCAGCAAGTCAACGTAAGGCGCGTCGAGTCGACAACACGTGAGAGACCAACGCCGTCTCCCACTGTCAGTGTTGTCGTCACGCACGCGGGAGTGTCGGGAAGCATTGACATGATTCCTGACACTGGTGCGGACTCCACGGTGATAGGCCTTTAGCATCTCAAGAGCCTAGGCTTCTCCAAGTCCGACCTCGACCCGCCTCCGACCGTTACTTACTACAACGCTGACGGCTCTAAAATACCTGCTGCCTTGGGTTCTTTCCAAGCCAAGTTAACCCACGGTGCTCGCGCTTGCACCGGTTGGGTTGACGTCCAAAGCTACTTGGGGTCACCTCTACTGTCCTGGGAGCACTGCCGAGACTTGGGTTTAGTACCCAAGAACTTCCCACAGCAGATCAGGAATGGGAACAGGGTGAGAAGGTCAACCAGCGCCGGACCAGAGGGAAGCGAGCAGAGCGGCGGACATCCAAGTGTCGAAGCCTCTCCACCCCACGTCGCAGCGCCTCCACTTACACTCTTGGACTCAACATCCCCTGAAGCTGCCAAGGACTACTTCTGCAAGGAGTATGCAGACGTGTTGGTTACGAAGGAGGACATACGGGACGCACCGTTGAAGCCGATGGCAGGTCCGCCCATGCGCATCCACCTTAAGGACAACGCACAACCCTTCGCCATCTACACCCCACGCCTGATTCCCCTGGCATACCAAGATCCTGTGAAGACCCAGCTCGACTCTATGGTAGCACAAGGCGTCATCGCCCCAGCTGGCGACGACCCATCACCTTGGTGCCACCCAATGGTTGTCGTGGCGAAGGCTAATGGTGGTGTGCGCATCACCACGGACCTGTCTAGGCTCAACAGCCAAGTTTCAAGGCCCGCCCAGCCTTCTCCCACGCCGTTTGCAGCCACGCGTCGAGTCTCCCCACAGGCCCGCTACTTCATCACCATAGATGCTCTGTGCGGCTATTGGCAGATTCCTCTGGCCGAGGAAGACCAGCCGTTGACCACCTTCATCACCCCCTATGGACGTTTCAGCTACCTTCGAGGCCCGATGGGTTTCGCAGCCACAGGAGACGCCTTCTGTCGACGAGGTGATCTCGCGCTTCAGGGAGTGCTGCAGTGTGTCAAGGTGGTGGATGACATCCTTCTGTACGACGAGGATTACATGGCACACCTCTGCCGTGTTAACCAGGTCCTCCAGGCCCGATGCAGAGCACACGGAATCACCCTCAACGCTGAGAAGTTCGTCCTCGCTGCACAGAAGGTTCGCTTCTGCGGCTACCAGCTCTCCAGTGATGGCATCGCGGCAGACCATGAGAAGGTTCTGGCCATCACTGACTTCGCCAAACCAGCCAACTTGACTGACCTGAGGTCATTTATGGGCTTGGTGAACCAGCTGGCAGACTTCTCACCCCACATCTCCGGTGCTGCTGCCCCCCTTCGCCCATTGATGAGCCCCAAGAGGACTTTTGTGTGGACTCCTGACCACGACCACGCCTTCGAGAAGGTAAAGGAAGCTTTGTCGAGCCCACCGGTCCTCGAAACCTTCGACCTTGCTCTCCCGACCGTCCTACAGACAGACGCATCACGTCTGTACGGTCTGGGTTACGCCCTACTACAGGATCACGGCGGAGGACAGTTGAGGCTCATCCAATGTGGCTCACGATTCCTGACGGACATCGAGACCCGCTACGCCACCATCGAATTGGAGCAATTGGCAGTAGTGTGGGCGATGGTCAAGTGTAAGTTTTACCTCGCAAGGCTCCAACACTTCAACCTTGTGACTGATCATCGCCCTCTGGTCCCCATCCTCAACAGCTACACCTTAGACGCCGTAGACAACCCTCTTCTTCAGCGTCTGAAGGAGAAAACATTTGCCTTCATCTTCACTGCAAACTGGCGCCCGGGTAAGGAGCTGTGCATCCCAGATGCCCTCTCTCGCTTCCCAGTAGGCAAGCCGACGCGCGAAGATGATGTGTTGGGTGTTGAGACCAGCTTTTCCGTCAGGTGCATCACCCTATGTGCAGTCGAGTCTTTGGCCGCCGACGCCAACCATGGTACTCCTGGGCAAGCCAGTGACGTAACCATGGACGAGTTCCGTCGAGAAGCCAGCGAGGACCCTGCCTACTCTGAGCTCCTTCAGTGCGTCAGGGCAGGTTTCCCAAGAGACCGCTACGCTCTACCTAACGCCGTGCGTCCATACTGGAAGCTGCGGGACAACCTCTACAGCGAGGACGACCTTGTCCTCTACGGCGCCCGTGTTGTTGTTCCTGCCTCCCTCCGCCGCCGTGTCCTGGCCCGTCTTCATGACAGTCATCGCGGCGCAGAGGCCACCAAGCGTCGGGCACGACAGGTAGTATACTGGCCGGGCATCGACTCAGACATCACCAACGTCGTGTTCGCCTGCGAGCAATGCCAGATACTCCAACCCAGTCAGCAGCAAGAGCCTCTACGCTGTGATGACAACCCTACCAGGCCTTTTGAGTCAGTGTCGGCCGACTTCTTTAACGTAGTTGGGAAGCCTTTCCTAGTTATAGTCGACCGCCTCTCTGGATGGCCTGTAGTGGTGTCATGTGGACCCGATACCACCTCTGCTGCGACCATCTGACACTTCCGGCACTTCTTCCGCGAGTTGGGCGTCCCCGTTCGTCTACGTACGGACGGAGGTCCTCAGTTCGCCAGCCGGGAGTTCGCCGACTTCCTAGAACGCTGGGGAGTCCGACACAACATGTCGACGCCCCACTACCCACAGTCGAACGGCCACGCTGTAAAAGCGACTAAGCACCTCATCCAGAAGGTGGCCCCCTCAGGAAACCTCGACTGTGAGGCGTTCGACAGAGGCCTCCTTGAGCTCAGGAACACCCCAAACCACACTGGTCGTTCCCCAGCTCAGGTGCTCTACGGCCGCCCTCTACGCTCCTGTGTTCCTGCCCACGCCAAGGCCTTCCAGCAGCAGTGGCAAGCCAGGGCCGAGAGCTGTGACTGACGAGCCGCCACCCACCTCCGCGACACCACAGAACGGTACGACGCCCACACCAAACCCCTCGAAC
>JAPQNM010000013.1:15834326-15846826 GCA_029783475.1 Metacarcinus magister
ATGAAACAATGAGTGATGCATGAACATATTTAATTATATTTCACCATTTAGTAATGAGGAAACAGACGTGACTAGAATCATCAGCAAGTAAACATATTACAATATTTGCCTATAATTCCTTTGGTTAAGAGAGAAGTGAAGAAAGGCAAGGAAACTGTTACATAATTAATTACATTGCAACCGTTTACGAAATAGATACTTGAACCATAAAAATACCATATCATTACCCATAAATTGATTTTTCTTTTGGTGCTAAAAACATGGTGTTCATCATGGAAAAGGTCCAGTAATCCTGTAGCAAACTCCGAATGCGCGGCATAGCAACTCTGGTGATCACTAGCAGCCTCGTCTCCCACACCAACATGCGGCCAGTGTCCGATGCTTCAGCGAAGGCAGAAAGGAAGATGGGGTCGTCGCTCAAGACCACCACCATTACACACCAAGAGGACTGCCGCAACTAAGTACGAGCAAACAATATTAGAAACAGCAGAATTAAAAACTTGATGCTCTCTCTCTCTCTCTCTCTCTCTCTCTCTCTCTCTCTCTCTCTCTCTCTCTCTCTCTCTCTCTCTCTCTCTCTCTCTCTCTCTCTCTCTCTCTCTCTCCGAATATTTTGATGTTAATCTATGTAAACAATCAAGAAAGAGCTATGTTGACATGCATGATTGAAGAAGGTAGAAGATAAAGTTTGAAGAAGTATGAACAAATCGTAGAGATAACTTATATTTATCATGTGCAAGGTAAAAGCCTAGATTTTATAACAGCTTAAAAAATTAAATATTGAGAAACTTTTATGAATTGCGTCTTTCATTTAAAGATGGCGTCTGGGAGGATTTTTAGATGAATAATATTTCAATTAACGAATATTGCTTGTTTTTTCACCCAAGGTATAGGGAATATTGTAAACTATCATGTGGAAAAGTTTATTTCAACGAAATAAAAAAAAAGCAGCGTCACTGCAGTAATATTTAAATCTCCCTCTGTGTTGCGTCATCGCTAACTCACGCGCCACCCCACGTGATATGTTACTGAGACCGAAATATTCTTAAAAATCATGTTAGGAATGATCTTTTCTTTCTTGTTTTGTCACTTGACACCCTTTCGTAACGTGGAGCGGAGCGGAATAGGCCACCTTTAACAGCTGTGGTGGCCAACTGGCCAGTGCTCATCCATGCAGTATGGGATTGTATTACCACCTGACAACTAACCAAGAACACTACCACCAGCTTTGCCAAAAAGGAGATGTCTTGTGGTGGTTTTACAATAGGGCAATAGTACTGCAGCTACCTAAGAGTTCCAAGTACCATGTTCGCCTTCTGATACCCTAACCCTTGAGAGAATAATGATTTTTTCCACGGGAGGAAAAAATGTCTCATCATTCTTTAGTAAGTAGAAGGCATAGGCAATGGCATGGGAACATTTCATGCCAATCAAACAAATGCAAGTGGCACGACACATAGGACATGGAAAAACAATCTTTAACAGCCGATATCTCGAAGTGATTTTTTCAGGTTTGAAAAAAATTCTCTGCCTACACTATAAATGTAATAATATATTATTTAGAGTCATTTGAAAGAGTACTAGAAAGACTATTTTTTTAATGAGAAAAAAAAAATGTAAAAAAAATGTAGATGTAAATAAATAAAAGTAGAAAATCAACGTGTAAAATATTTGATATTTAAAAAAAAGAAATAGTGCACAAAATAACAATTTATTCACGAAAATTGTAAATATATGTAAAATCTATCTATGGTATATATATATATATATATATATATATATATATATATATATATATATATATATATATATATATATATATTTATTTATTTATTTATTTATTTATTTTTTTGCTTCAAATCTATCCACTGAAAATTAATCGCAGTGAGTCAAATCAATAATCTTAAACAATTTCCAAAAAGTCATATCTGTTAAGTAGATTATGAACCAAATTTTATGAAATTTACATAATATCATAGATAAATATATACATATAACATCAACATTTCAAAGACATAAAACAAGTAAAAGACAATACACAGACACCCCTAGACGCTCCCATTAAACGTATCCGTTCACAGGGCCACTGTGACATTCGAGTTTCCACAGTTTATCTTGGCTAGGCTGTCCTGGGTATCCATTTATCAACCAACCCTAGTCATTAGTTTCTGATTGGGGCAGAGCAAACTTTGTTCTGTTCAATGCCTCAAAAGCTCAATTTCCACACCTATCTACCTATCTAACTATGTTGCATATTTATCTCTTTTCTCCCGCTATTTGCATGCTGACTGCTTTGCTGATCTTGTTAACTGCATACCTCCAATCCTCCTTCGGCTTTGCTGCACAAAGCTTTCTACTTCTTCTCATCTCTATTCTGTCCATCTTTCTAATGCAAGAGTTAACCAGTATCTTCACTATTTCATCCCTTACAACGGTAAACTCTGGAACACTCTTCCTTTGTCTGTTTTTCTATCTGCCTATGACTGAAAATTTTTAAAAAGAGGAGTGTCAAGACACCTCTATGCTAAAATGGACCTCTACCCGATGCTTCTATTTTTCCTACTGTCCTCTTTACAGAGTTTAGTGACACGCGAGTTTTTTTTTTTTTAATATGTATTTGTGTTGTTCCATGGCCTCCTCTAATGTAAATAAATAAAAAAAATAAATCGAGAGTATGAAGAGCTGGCTGACCTGTGCGATGAACATAACAGGAGCTTAAGAAATGGCAAAGCCATACACACAGTAAAGATGTGTTCCTAAGTCATTTCACCGCTATTGAGAATGGAGATTTTTAAGTCTTCAATTGTAGTGAACAACGTAATATTTTTGTGGTTACTGACAATCACCTTATAGTGGGTTTTTACTGGATTTAATAGGCATGGAAGCTGGCAGATGAGATCTTAAAGATATCATTATCCTCATTTTACGGAAGGTCCACCAAACAAATTGTAAGACTAAATGAAGGCTTGCGATTGGGATATGCCGTGCAGCAATGAAAAACAAAAGCTGTCAGAAAAAATAAAGTTATCTCTCGTGGATTAAATCATTATTTACTATTGTGCTACCGTTAACAAATGACCTTTAAGCTGAAAACCACTCACCCGACGAACTTCGCCCACCACCTTCAACATGCGTGACTCTGTGAGGTCGATGCTTCCTTCAGTATTGACCCTGATTTCGAAGAACGCCACCGGCAGCTCGGTAGATCCTTCGCTTCCCAATCCCTTCACCTTAACACAACGTAAAAGATATAGTATAGTGAATAATATTCAGTAATCCATTTTCTATATAATTTTAAAAGTATGATTATCGGATACAGAATTAGAGTTTGGAAAATTCATACAGTAATACAGAATCAATTTAAGCACAAAAACCTTCGGGGTATAATATGAAGTCACCATTGAATACAGTACCAACAGCCAACGCACCCTCGATAACTATGCATGCATAGTGCGATACATACATAATTATGTGCAGTTCATTAGAGTTAATAGTCTCAGGTGAAACATTCGTCAGTACCAAACAGAGAAAACATGAGGAATGCAAACACATACTAGATTGCCTGCAAAACCCTTTGCAACACAAGAATCAATAGTTTTCAGCCAAATATGAAATTGAAGAGTTTGAAATCACCAACACTTTTGTAGTCACCAAATTAAAGAGTAAACATAGGTAGAAAAAAATTTGAACAGCTAGTACTACCAAAAATTTTAATCTCTGATGTTTTAATCCATGGTAGCACAGCATTTTCTCATCCATGGATGGAAAAGTCCTATAAACAAGCACAACTTAATTACTTCTGGACATGAATGAGGCGATAAAATTATAAACATGTAAACAATTGTCAAAATATGCATAAGTTAAAGGTAACACCCAATCACAAGCACCAACGTTATTAATCCCAATTTCACAGAAACCATTGCAAATAGTTCGTATAAGCACTCTTTAAATACGACTTTCAGAGAATGGATTTAAATATCTATTAGTTGCAATTGATTAAATTTTCAAATTTGTCCATTACATATTAATTAGATGTGAAACAGACACAATCACTAGACTCATTGGGAATGTATATGCTTTAGGACTATATATATCCTTAAGTAACTTAAATCAAGACGGGAATTACAACTTTCATACAAGATTTTATAGTGTTTGCCGATTCAGGTTAAGTTACTTCAACCAAGATGTCTATTCCTCAATTGTTATAAAAAAAAGTTTACAATGCAAATCAAGATTAGAGCTTTAAACCATTTTTCAACAAAGTAAGTTTGAAAATGTCAAGCCCATTGCTAACTATATATTCTAATGGTTCTACATTTGTAAATTTCATATTCTTCTGAACAGCAATAACAAATCTATTACACACTACAAATTCAAATGATTGCCAATGATTCAGTTTACTTTGTGGAAAAATAATTCATAAAATACTTAACAAAATTTGATCAACGATGTTCTTAAAGAAAGTATTATAATTCAAGATGATTTATACGAATGCAAAAAACTGTTATGTACTATTGTGTAACTGATATACACTAATGCAAATGATAAAAATTATTAATATAAAAAAAATAGGATACATATAAATGCATGTAACAATTATTGACAATAACAATTATTATAAAATAACTAAACGCTTGAGATTTCTCATCATCTGATCATTGTCGTACCAACATTGTCATTTGTGTCATAATTTCATTACCAGGTATTAAAAAAGAGTTTTTACAAAGTTTACATCATCATTTATATCCTCGTATTTAACTATAATATGATAATGGGAAACACTTTTGTCAGTCATCACATTTTGGTGTGATCCACTACTTTACAAAGTGGAAGGATATTGCCTCTCGTAAAGGGTACTCACGTTTCTTTATTTGACCAACAAACATATAATACTTGTTACAAGTATTGATATATTTAGAAAAATACAATGTATTTCATTCTTCAAATGCATGAAGAAGTGGTTAGCACCTCGGCAGGTGGAGACAACATTTTTTTCCCATTAAAAGGGTACTGGCTAAGGGACAACTAAATTACGTAAAAAAAATCCCGCTTGTCGCCAGATCCTGTAAAGAGGAAAGTAGAACAAATAGAAACAAGGGGTGGAGATCCAGCTAACATTAAAGGTGTCTTGAGAATCCTCTTTTGAAAGAGTTTAAGTTATAGGCGGGTGGAAAAACAGACAAAAGAAGAGAGTTCCAGAGTTTACCAGTGTAAGGGATGAAGGAGTGAAGATACTGGTTAACTCTTGGATTAAAAAGATGGACAGAATAGGGATGAGAACTAGAAAGTCTTGTGCAGCGAGGCCATGGGAGAGGTGGCGGCATGCAGTTAGCTAGTTAAGAAGAGCAGTCATCATGTGAATAGCGGTAGAAAAGAGATATAGATGCAACATTAAATCGGTGACTTAAAGAACCAAGACAGGCAGTTAGAGAAGGAGAGTTGATGAGACGAAAAGCTTTAGACTCCATCATGTTTAATAGAGCTGTGTGAGTTGAACACCCCGATACATGAGAACCATACTCCATACATGGGCAGATAAGGCCCTTGTACAGAGCAAATAGCTGAAAGGGAGAAATAAATGAACGCAGACGCCAAAAGACACCTAACTTTTTGAAAGCTGATTTAGCATGAGCAGAATTATGCAATTGCCAGTTTAGATTTCTAGTAAAGGATAGACCACGTATGTTTAATTTGGAGGAGAGGGGAAGTTGAATGTCATTGAAGAAGAGGGGATAATAATCTGGAAGATTATGTCGAATAGATAGATTTTGAAGCATTGAACAGAACCAAGTTTGTTCTGCCCCAATCAGAAACTAGTGAAAGGTCAGAAGATAGGCGTGCTATAAAATCTCGTTTTGAATCACTTAATTCTTGTTTGGTTGGGCGTCTGTTTTATAACGTTGAAAAATACAAGGTGGTGTCATTGTAGCAGTCACCCCTTAACGATCTCTATTACACCAGATCCATAGAGAACGTGCAGTTGCAACCCTTAACTATTATAATTTTATTTTAATTATATATTTTTTTCCTTCAAGTCAGCACCAGAACTGCAGCAATACCGCATCAAGAAAATCCCGTTCCTCCTCCCTCGTCACTAGGGGGGGGGGAGTATTGTAGCAGTCACTCATTAACGGTCTCTAATACACCAGCTCCATAGAGAACGTGCGGTTGCAACCCTAAACTATTGTCATTTTATTTTAATTATATTTTTCAATATTCATTGTATACATTGTAGTTCTTTATTTATATTTTTCTTTTATAATATGATTACTTTATATGTAACGCTGCATATCAGCGCACACCACTAACTTTGCGCGCACTGTATAAGAACAGTGTGCATATACAGTTTAGAATGTTAATTGTTAAGATTTTTTTGTTATATGTATGGTCTAAATTTTGTTAATAAAATAACCTTAACTGTTAATGAGTTTTCTCTTGCCAGTAGACCAACTAGCAATACTAACACCCCCAGGCACCGGTATCATCATCAACATAAGAGTTGATAGGACATTGCGTAAGATTTAAGAGATCATTGATTAATAATAGAAAGAGATTGGGTGATAAGATAGAACCCTGAGAAACACTACTGTTAATAGTTTTAGGGGAGGAACAGTGACCGTCCACTAGAGCAGCATTAGAACAGTCTGAAAGGAAACTGGAGATGAAGGTTCAGAGAGAAAGATATAATCCGTAGGAGGGTGGTTTATAAATAAATGATTTATGCCAGACTTTATCGAAGGCTTTCGATATGTGAAAGCCGATAGCAAAGGTTTCACCGAATTCCCTAAAACAGGATGACCAAGATTCAGATAGAAAAGAAAGAAGATCACCACGAAACCGGCCTTTCTGGAAACCATATTCTCGATTTCTGCAACATTCGTGGCCTTAGATCAAATTTCTTATCTGAGAAACACCTCCACTAAACCTCCTCTTCTCTTTCTACTTGAAACACAGTTGCCTGTGACTACTGACAACAAACCCTTCTCTGTTCCCTCCTACTTTCTCTATCCTCATTTTCAATCCAAAGCTGGCTGTTGCGCATATGTGCGTAACAACATTACTTGCTCTCGTGCTCACAATCTTGAATCATCAGAATTTTATACCATCTGGCTAAGACTTCAATGTGTATATCACTCACTTAATTCCTCTGACAATGTAAAATTCTTTGACTATTTGACTTCCAAAGTAGAGTACATCCTATCTCACTTTCCTTATGCTGAGATCTCCATTTTAAGGGATTTCAATGTTCACCACCAGATTTGGCTTTCATCTTCTTTCACTGACCAACCTGGTGAACAAACCTTCAACTTTCCTATACTTCGTGATCTAGAGCAGCTGGTGCAGTTCCCTACCCGTATCCCTGACCGCCTTGGAGACACGCCCAACATTCTTGATTTTTTCCTAACTTCCAACCCTTCAGTTTACTATGTTAAATTTTCCTCTTCGTTGTTATACATTCCTAATACTTTATCTAAT
Source organism: Metacarcinus magister (assembly GCA_029783475.1). NCBI lineage: Eukaryota > Metazoa > Arthropoda > Malacostraca > Decapoda > Cancridae > Metacarcinus > Metacarcinus magister. Next base: position 15,841,803 of record JAPQNM010000013.1, read on the forward strand.
ACTAAAGGTAAAAAGCCCTGGTTTAACTCTGCTTGTTCTCGTGCTGTCAAAGATAGAGAGGCGGCTCACAAACAGTACTGTACCCATCCATCTGCTGAAACTCATGCCCTGTATATTTCTGACCATAATCATGCCAAATCTATTATCAAACTTACTAAATACCCTTTCATCAATAGAAGATGACAAAATCTTTCCAATGCTAAGTCTTCTCGTAATTTCTGGCATTTAGCCTATAATATCTATAATAATATCTCTAACCATTTTACTTTTTCATCTTTCCCAAACAGATGGCTCCACAGCTGTCTCTTCTTTCTCTAAAGCTGAACTCTTTGCTCAAACCTTTGCTACCAACTCTACTTTGGATGATACTGGGCATATTCCTCCTACTCCTCTACCCTCTGACTACTTCATCCCTAAAATTAAAATTCTTCATTTTGACGTTTTCCATGCCCTCTCTTTCATTGATTCTCGGAGGGCTTACGGTCCGGATGAAGTCCCTCATGTTGTTCTCAAAAAACTGTGCTTCCGAATTCGCTCCTTGCCTGGTCAAACTCTTTCGCCTGTTTCTCTCTACTTTTACATATCCTTCTTGCTAGAGGTTGGCTCACATTCAACCTGTCCCTAAAAAGGGTTACCGCTCCAATCCTTCTAACTACCGCCCTATAGCTTTGATTTCCTGCCTTTCTAAAGCCTTTGAGTATGTTCCTAACAAGAAGATAATGAGACATCTATTAGCTCACAACCTACTCTCTGATTGCCAGTATGGTTTCTTTAAAGGCTGATCTACTGGTGATCTTGCTTTCCTAACTGAATCATGGTCCTCCTTTTTTAAGGACTTTGGTGAAACCTTTGCTGTCGGCCTTGACATATCGTAAGTCTTCAAAAGAGTCTGGTATAAATCTTTAAATTCTAAACTACCATCCTACGGATTCTATTCTTCTCTATATACATTCTACTCCAGTTTCATTTCTGATCGTTCTATTGCTGCTCTAGTGGACGGTCACTGTTTTTCCCCTAAAACTATCAACAATGGTGTTCCTCAAGGTTCTTTCCTATCACCCACTCTCTTTCTATCATTCAGTAATGATCTCCTAAATCCGACTCAATGCCCTATCCTCTCCTATGCTGATGACACCACCTTGAATTTTTCAACGTCGTACAGCAGACGCTCAGCCCAACAAGAATTAAATGATTCAAGGCGAAATGCTATAGGACGCCTAACTTCAGATTTTTCACTAGTTTCTGATTGGGGCAGAGCAAACCTGGTTCTGTTCAATGCCTCAAAAACTCAATTTCTACTACTATCTACTCGACATAACCTTCCAGATAACTCTCCAGTCTTCTTCAATGACACTCCATTTCTCCTCTCCTGGCAATTTCATATCTCTACTCGTGCAAATCAACTTCCATGAAGTTAGGTGTCCTATGGCATTTGCGTCCATTTTTCTCTCCCTCCCAGCTGCTTGCTCTGTACAGGGGCCTTATATGGCCATGTATGGAGTATGGCTGTCATGTCTGGGGGGTTCAACTCACACAGCCTTATGAAACAGGGTGGAGTTTAAAGCTTTTCGTCGCATCAACTCTGCTCCTCTAACTGACTGTCTTGATTCTGTAAGTCACTGACGCAATGTTGCATCTTCATCTATCTTCTACCGCTATTTTCATGCGGACTGCTCTTTATAACTTGCTGACTGCATGCCTCCCCCCCCCCTTTCCTTTCCCGCAGCCTCGCTGTACAAGACTTTCTATTTCTTCTAATCCCCATTCTGTCCATCTTCTTAATGCAAGAGTTAAACAATATCTTAACTCTTTCATTCCTTACACTGGTAAAATCTGGAACTCTTTTTTCTTCAGTTTTTCCACCAGCCCATGGCTTAAACTTTTTCAAAAGAGGAGTAGCAAGACACCTCTAATGTTAACTGAAACTCTAACCCTTGCTTTCATTTCTCCTACGGTCTTCTTTGCAGGGTCTGGCGACAAGCAGGATTTTTTTTTACGTGTTTTGTTTTCCCTTGTAATGTAAAAAAAAAAAAAGTATATACTTATATATATATATATATATATATATATATATATATATATATATATATATATATATATATATATATATATATATATATATATAACTATATGTAAAAATGTACCAGTAACATAGGTATAGAAAAAATTATTACCTGAATGACCATAATGTATAAATGTATTTGGTTTAATGTTTGCAGATAAATATTTTCTGATATGTCTCAGACAAGGACGAAAAATGTTACATAAAAGTGTTGTATTACATACGCCATCTTGTCGATTTGCTTTTGCGGTAGAAGCTGAACCGCTTAGGTATGTTTTTATGAACACTGTTAATGTTGCATTAACTGTAGAAATAGATATTTGACCAGATACTTGGTTTACTGGTAATGCCACCTTGACACTTGCACAAATTTTGTCTCCGAACTGGCATGCAATGTTGCGTGCCAATGCGTAAATTTGACGTAAACTGTTGTGAAGTGTGCGTAAACTGTGCGGGGTTGCGTGCCAGTGCGCAAAGAAAATTTTGGAATATTCAAAATTTTTGCCACGCATAATTTTCGTGTCACTTGCGTGAACTAGGCGTGAACATTGCGCAACCTATATGCAAACACTGCGGGCATTGCGCAACCTATTCGCAAACACTGCGGGCAATGCGCTACGTATTCGCAAACACTGTGGACAGTGCGAGTCAGATGTTACGTAATAATAAGATACATTATCTAGTAATACATATATACATATATACATATATAGTATGTTTAGTACATATATATATATATATATATATATATATATATATATATATATATATATATATATATATAATAAGATACTTTACAGATACATTATCTAACTCATAACAAGGAATGAAACTGCAACTGTTTTACCAATCCATTTTAATATATATATAAACTTAAATAAATATTTACCTTTAAAACTAGATTCCAGCATCTACAACGGCCATGAATACAATGCTGTGGAAGCCCTTATAATTGTAGTAGAATGATCCAGCTTTGGGTGGCTTCTTCATATCAACATACTTGCCGTCCACAGCCCCCAAACAGTTTTGGTAGTTCGTTCCATCTTGAACTAAAACATTCAGCAACCTCCTTCCACTCCTCTTCAGTTTTGGGGCACTGAGTATTTCATCCTTGTAGACCTCAATAATGGCTTTGTTCAACAAACTCTTCTTCCACACTAAATACAGACTTAAAACTCTCATTCAGGACTTCACTCCTCTCTTCTGCTTTTTCATACTTCTTCCCACCCTTTTCTAGCTTGTCAATAGTCTTTCTATTTGTCATTTTCCCTTTAATGTGTCTGTACAATAACTTAGGCTCTTCCTTACACTTCTCCACTATATCCTTTTCAAACCTTATCTCTTCCTCCCTTCTTATTGTAACATACTCATTTCTTGCCTCCTTATACTGCTCTCTATTGTTATCATTTCGATGTTTCTTCAGTTTCCTCCATGCTGCATCCTTTATCTTCTTCGCTCTTGCACACCTGGCATTGTACCAACTATATTTATTTTCTTTTACTTTATACACTGGCCCATACTTCTGTACTCCCTCCTTGTATTTTTCCAGAAACATTTCATATTTGTCCTGCACTGTCATTCCTTTCATAATTCTTTTCCACTCTATGCTCCCGAAAAACTTCCTTAATTCAGCAAAGTTTGCCTTGACGTAATTCAATCTCCCTTTTTTGTGATCCTCCCTTCTTTTTTCCACTTTCTCATCTTGGATTCCCACCTCTATAACTATATGATCACTCTTTCCCATTGGGCTCAAGTATTTAATTGGTGGACGTAGTTCAGGTCTCTTGGTGAACACCAGGTCTAACACAGATGGTTCCTCTGTCCCTCTGTACCTGGTGAATTCATCCACCCACTGCTCCATTGTGTTCTCCATTACCAATTGCATCAGTTCCTCGCTCCATGACTCAGCATTACCATAAACTTCCATTTCTTCCCAATTGACACCATTACAATTAAAATCTCCCAGTAGTAATATTATGCTGCACTTACTAATCATATTTTCAAGGCACTTTATCACCTCCCACCGCATTTCCTTGTGTTCTTGTCCCCATACATTAGTCTTTGGTGGTGCATACGCTACGATGATCTTCCTCCTTTCCCTTCCACTGGTCCTGATTGTAATGCTTATGACCTCAACCATGCCAACACCATATTGCACATGCTCCACATGCACATCATCTCTAACCACTATTAATACACCTCCTCCACCCTTACCCCTTCTATCTCTCCTCCATATGTTATATTCCTCCTCTTTGAAATTCAGTTGAATTCCCTCTCTTAGTTTTGTCTCAGTCAGACACAACACTTCCGATCTTTTATCCCTTAAATAGTCCCTCACTTCCAAAATACCTGAGAGCAAACCGTCGATGTTTGTATACGTTATTCTTAAATTTTCCTTTCCATCAGTAATAGGTCCACCATCTAAGCTTGTGTTCCTCGCGTTTCCTCCTCTCTTTGTCGAATGTACCATTTCCTCAGCCTCATGTCCAACACTCTCCAATAATATTCTCTCCTCTCGGTCTCTGTCCTCTTCTTGTTTTTTTTCCTTGGCTTCATTCCTTACCTCTTTCTCTATTTCCCTTTCCTCCAAGTTCATATCCCTTTTAATCCATATGTTCTTATAATCGTGATTCTCGGCCAATTTCCCAGTCCTTGCCAAAATCTCTTCTATCACCACCTGTGATCTCATTTTAACCTTTAATAACCTTTTACCTCCCTCCTTATATTTACCAATTCTATAAACTTCTTCTATTTCCCTTTCCAGTCCTTGTTCTTCATCCTGAACCAACGAAACAATATTTCTCACCAGCTCCTTCTCCTCCTTCTCCTTCACCATCTTGAATGGATTTCTCTTCTCCTGCAATCCAAAAATTACCATACACTTTTTCTTATCCACCGTATCCCCTACTAAATTTTCCTTCTCGTTTATTACTTATATTACTGTATCTTTTGTTTTCTCCTG
>JAPQNM010000013.1:15873890-15878890 GCA_029783475.1 Metacarcinus magister
ATATATATATATATATATATATATATATATTATATAGATATATATATATATATATATATATATATATATATATATATATATATATATAATATATATATATATATATATATATATATATATATATATATATATATATATATATATAATATATATATACATACATATATATATATATATATATATATATATATATAGTATATATACTATATATATATATATATATATATATAATATATATATATATATATTCATATATATAAACTATACATATATATATATATATATATATATATATATATATATATATATATGTATATATACGTTTATATATATATATATATATATATATATATATATATAATATATAAATATATATATATATATATATATATATATATATATATATATATATATATATATGTATATATACGTTTATATATATATATATATATATATATATATATATATATATATATATATATATATATATACATATATATATATATATATATATATATATATATATATATATATGTATTAATATATATATATATATATTATATATATATATATATATATATATATATATATATATATATATACATATATATATATATATATATATATATATATATATATATATATATATATATATATATATATACCCATAGTCGTTGACATTTACCTACAATGTTGGACCCTTGAACATAATTTGTTTGAGGGGGTCATCCCCACCCAAAGTTGGCTGTTAATATTTATCGTTATTTTACAGTGATTACACTAAATAATTGAAATGATAAATACTGATGTAGCTTAAAGATGCTAGAGAACATTAAATCACAAGAGTTGAATTTTAGTTAAGGACTTATTGTCGATGAAAAACAGAAGCTAGTATAAGTTTGAATCCTTGCTGACACTTGATTGTGTTATTTTCAGCGATATAAGGTAAGACACATATATTTTTGCATTTTGTAGTATATTAATAAAGTAAATATGCTCAAAAATATCTTTCCATAGCTTACCATTACGAGAATGGAAACGTGTTACGAGTTCAAAAATGTGAGAGGAAGTACTCCTGGTAACCTGGGTAATGACCGTTGCCTGTGTACTGCTCTTTTCAGTGATATAAGGTAAGATACATACATAATGATTATATTGTTGCGGGTAAATTGATTTATTGGCTGTCTTCTATATATTTCATTGTAATGTAACATTATATGTTCCAGTGTAATAATGTTTATAATTATGGTAAATGGATTTAATGAAGGCCTTTTATTAATTTTATTGTCATTTAACATTACATATTGCTGTGTAATAATAATTATAGTACTAATTATAGTATTTATGGTATTTTTTTCCAGTTTTCCAGTTTATTTTATTTCATATTCATCTTACTTATTAACAATATAGAATAATAATAGTATATTTCTTAATGTCTTAAAAGTAATAGCAAATGCTTAGCGTACATACTCATTTAAGTATTGTGTTAATTTGCATTTGTCATATCACAAGTACACATGAAATGGAAAATGTTTTAAGTATACATGATACTAATGTGTGACTAATAATCGATGGATATATACTTAGTTAGACGCAAATTGATTTTCAGAGCTGTATTATTTACATTCGAAGAAAAGAACCTCTGGTAACTTCTCCTAGGAAGGCAGCGAAGGAAACAATGACACTTAAAACGTAAAGGAGGAATGGCCCTTGCATGTGAATCATGGTGAGTGGCTTGATCATGACGGTAGCAGATATTATTTCATCCCCATTCTCTATTTCTCTCCTGTGTTGTCGACCTTCCCTTCGAATAACCTCCATAACGTTGTCCTTCCACTTTCCTATCAAGCCAGCCTGTAATGGAGAACTCAAAAATAGTAAATACCATTATATTCGTTAATCAAGTTAAAGTATATTCTCTACGAATAACACCGGTTTTGATTAGATGTTTCTAAAAACCCGAAAGAAGCAAACGCCGTAGAGGTATAATGGATGGAGGGGATACGGCACTACCCATCAGTACATAGTTTGTGAAGCTGTGCATGGTTTGTGAGTTGGAGGAGTTTGCAGAACGGAGTGTTGGGGGACGGGGTGGTGCTGTCTCTAAAACTTGTGCTTTGTGCGTTGTGACAAATATATATATATATATATATATATATATATATATATATATATATATATATTTTTTTTTCATCATATACCTTTGTGGCCGGTAGACATTGATGGAGGCTTATTGATCATCTGCTTCCACCCGTTAATGGTTCAGGTATATATTTTTTATAGTGATGCCTCTAATATCTCACGTTTTCTTTGATGAGTGCGAGAGGCTAAATGCCGCACAAATGCATATAAACATTGCAAGACCCATTTTAAGACAGTATGGCAGCAATTTGGGGAAATCTTTGGCCACTCAGCGGTAATACCAAAGATAGAAAAGTGTCCAGCGGATATTGGGGGATCGAACCCGGGATCCTAGGTTGTTATGCCCGAACGTTAACCACTGCACCACCATCTCCCCTCAAGCACTCTCTTAACACCCTAGAACTGCATCTCAATCTTTTATTTCCTTTCCTTCTTTTTACTGATATATACCCATTCATCCATCCATTTTCTACCATCCATTTTGACCTCATGACCATCTAACCTTTCCAATACCTTTGTAGACACAAAAGGCTTAGAACCTGCTTTCTCTCAACTTTATCCAACTTCTTATCCAATCTCACCTGCAAACAGCTTCTCGTTCCATACTTTCCCATATTCTTCATGCATCTAACTTTTCACATTCCAACATTCAAAATTTTTTTTAGATGTCTTTCACCATTTTTTAGCACATCTAGACTTCCTCTTTAAATGCCTCCAAAACCTATTTTGTCCTTACCTCCTCAACTATTCCATTTGAATCCATACATGCCCACTGAATTGGTCACAAAATGCTAGTTTGGCTATCATATAGGGGAGGAAAATTGTTATTATGTAGTCAAAATGGCCCCTACAGCCAAATTATTAAAATAAACCCCAAATGCTAAAATAGTTTAAAACAATATAATATAATATAAATAAATGACACTAAAAAAAAAAAACTGTCATACGTGTACAACTTGTGAATATCAGTCCTTCGCAGAGACAATTGCAGATATAAAAACATTTACAAGACCTTGATTTTCCCCCAAAATTCGAGATAATATTTTCTTCCAATTGACATATATACAGAATCGTAAAAAAATTATAATTTAGTAAGATTTATAGTTGCACACAATATCACAATATAGTATACTTTATTTTCCCAATAAGTGTTAATATTCAACAATTCAATTACTTACGCATGAGCTGGTAATATAGCATTCCTGCTCACAGCTGATTTATAATCACTCAGCTAAAGAGAGATTCCTAGTCATCTAGACCAGCGATTCTCAAAGTGGGGTCCGCGAAACCTGGAGCGAGATTAGTGATATATGCAGCCAATTTTCGTGAGAGCCATCTGGCAACACTGGTTGAATGTCATTGTGTCAACCACCGGCAGTGTACATCAAGCGGCCGTCAGGAGCGTATGTATCATGAATCATCGGGTAAAAAAAGATTTAATTATCAGATAGGGATAAGCTACTATAAATATTGTTACAGGGTTCCATACTGTGTTAATTCTTTTTTTGCCAAGCCTAGTTGTGGAAGAAGGTCTTGGAAGGGTATCACTGACTTGTTCCCACAACTCACGGAGTTTTCGGACACAAACAACTATCAGTCGAGTTTGTAAGAAATCACATCTGCTGTCATCTTACCGCACTGAATGAACATTTCAATTCGTACTTCACTGATGTTGACACAGATGCCTGGGACTGGGTTCGGGATAATTTTGCTGCCCATTCATCAGCACGTGGTCTCAGTGCAAAGGCAAAGGAAGAACTGTTAGAGCTGTCATTCGATGGGACCCAGAGGGTCCGATTCCGACAAAGTTCATGTATAGACTTTTGGCCTTCTGTTAAAGAGGAGTATCCTGAACTCTTTGCTGCAGCTTCGAAGGTTTTGCTTCCTTTTCCAACTACTTATTTCTGCAACTAATCTTTCTCAGCTCTGACTGCAATGAAAACGAAGTACATGGCTCCGATGCATGTGGAAGATGACCTAAGAGTATGCCTCTCGTCCATCCCTCCAAGAATAGAGAAGGTGTGCACTGAGAGGCATGCCCATCCTTCCCATTAATACAGAACATAAGACATTTGATATTGATGCGAAGGAGGGAGAGGGAATTTCTGGATTTTCATGTCGTTTCCCAAATAGATATATATTTAATTTCTTTATTTTGATAGTTATGTGTGCTCATGTGTAGATATATGTAAACAGCCTCACCAACAAATACAACTGTTGTCACGGGTAGAGAAAGACTACTCAGTATATGTGAAGGATGTGTTTCTTCTTTTTCCTCTTATTTTTTTTTTGTACATATTTATTTGAATTTACTCTAATATATTTCTTTTGATTTCGTTTGTTTGTTCAAATAACCTACATGGATATCGAACTATGAGACGTAGGCGTAACATTAAATGCATTTTTGTTAACATAAGTTTGTGAAGGGATCCTCGGTTTATTTTTCTGTCATAGAGCGGGTCCTTGGTTAAAAAAAATGTTTGAGAACCCTTGATCTAGATTACTTCATCGTCTATGTTTTGCCCCAGATGTACGAATATCAATTATAGTTAATGATCATATGTAATATAGCAAAAAGGTTTACCTAGATAAATTTGTCAGATTTCTTACTTACAAAGAAGAGGATGGTCATAAAAGGCCCGTGGGAGTACACCTGCTATTACATTTTTAATGTTTTGGCTTAGCATTAAGAATATGATCCATTAATATTTACATAGAGATTGTATAAAGCTATTCTTGGATAATTACGTTGCTTTACATTGCGTATTACTTAAGGGCTATGTTACTACTGACTGCATCGTATTCAACAAAATACATTCCCATGTATTCTAGATCTAACATATTCAACTATCACGGAA
>JAPQNM010000013.1:15883890-15896390 GCA_029783475.1 Metacarcinus magister
CTCTTTTAACATAAATTTCAAAATTTACACAGATAACGTAAGCGAAGAATTTATCTTTATGTATCGCAAAGGTAACTTTGAAAAATTGAGAAAGATTTTGGCAGGTACTGATTGGAGCATAGTAGAAAATGAAACCGATGTAAATAAATCGTGGGAAAAATTATATAACATCTTAAATGGAGCGGTTAAATTATGCATTCCCGTTTGTAAGTGACGTCCAAGTAAAAATAAAAATATTAATAAACCAATATGGTGGAATAACCAAATTGAGGCAAGATTATTACTTAAAAAGCTCGCACATGGTAAATATTTAATATCACAAAACGAAAATGATAAGGTAGAATACGAAAGACTAAGACGCAAAACAAAAAAGATGATTAGTAAAAAAATATCTCAAAATATATATTGCAAATAAAACAAAATCCAACTCCAAGGAATTTTAAACCAACATACGTAATACAAAAGTTATCACAAACAATATTGGCCCACTCCACCTAGAAAACGGTAAGGAACTAAATGCAGAATCAGAAATGGATGAAGTACTAAATGATTAGTTTGCATCCGTTTTTAGAGTTGAAGACACCTATGAAATCCAGGAAATAATCCCAGCTAAACCTAACTTAATTCCTTTAAGTGATTGCGACTTTATTGTGAATACTGTAACTAAGGCACTCGATAAAAAGTCTAAGTAAATAAAACCCCTAGTCCTGATTGTATTGCACCGAGAGTCTTAAAAGAGGCAACATATCAACTCAGCAAACCTCTTGCAATACTATTCAATAAATCTTTAAATTCTGAAAGAGTTCCCGACATTTGGAAACTAGCAAATGTTACTCCTATACAAAAATAAAGGAGATAAAATACTACCGACTAATTACAGACCAATCGGCCTCACATCCGTAGTTGGTAAACTAATGGAAACTATAATACGTAATAAACTAGTGATTTGCCTAGAAGAAAATAGCATGATTAATAATTCTCAACATGGTTTCCGTAATAAACGCTCTCTCTTAACGAATTTCCTTGACTTTTATAACGATGTATTCAATTTTTATGACGAGACAAAAGCGGTATATATAATTTATCTTGACTTTCAAAAAGCGTTTGACAAAATTCCCCATAAACGGTTATTAGAAAAATAGAGTCACACGGCATATCAGAGAAAATTCTTAAATGGGTTGAAGACTGGTATTCCGAAAAAAGGCAACGCGTTGTCATAAACGGTAAATCATCTAACTGGCGAAACGTTAAAAGCGGTGTGCCACAGGGCTCAGTACTTGGTCCCATTCTTGTTCTAATTTATGTCAATGATATTGATGAAGGTCTCACCTGTAAGATATCAAAATTTGCCGACGATACGAAAATCACGAGTAAGGTAACTACAAATGCAGATAAACTATAATTTCAATCAAACCAAAACACGTTAGTCAGTTGGTCCAAAAAAATGGCAAATTAAATTTAATGTTAATAAATGTAAAGTTTTGCATATCGGTAACAATAATCAATTCACTAAATATACAATGAATGGCTCCGAATTTTCCAAGGTTAACCATGAAAAAGACTTGGAGGTAACTATTAGTAACGACCTCAAACCAGATAAGCATTGTTCAGACGTTGTAAAACAAGCTAACAAACTGGTCGGCTTCATCGGTAGATATTTTGCCTATAAATCTGAAAAAGTTATCCATACACTATATAATGCACTCGAACGCCCTCATCTAGAATATTGCATTCAATTTTGGTCACCATACTATAGAAAATATATTAATAAACTGGAGAAAATACAAAGAAGAATTACTAAAATGATCTCAAGACTGCGAAACAAGTCTTACGAAGAACGACTAAAGGAGCTGAACCGATTTAGTTTATCCAAACGTAGGCTACGCGGGGACCTAATTGAGGTATTTAAGATTTTCCAAGGTTTCTATAATATTAACATAAAGGACTATGTAGCTACCGATCTAACAAGCAGCACCCGCAACAATGGCTTAAAAATCATTGGTAAGCGATTTGGATCGAATGAAGCGAAGCACTTTTTCTTCAATATAATCGTAAATGTTTGGAATTCTCTCCCAGCACAAATAGTTAACATTATCACAGTTGAATCGTTTAAGAAGAAACTCGATAACCAATTAACATTCGTTCACCAAATCGAGTACTGCGTAATTTATTTATTTATTTCATTTTCTTTTTTAGCATAGATTACTCCTTGTTTTTCTCACTTTCCTATACAAATTCCATGATAGTTTTTCCATATTACATGGTACTGACTGGAGGGAGAGGTTGGTGGGGAGGAACCTTCCACTTTGCTGTCCTTTTATCTCTATCAAGTAGATATTATAGTAGTAGTGTAGCTAAACAGACAGCCCCGATAGGGCCAGTAGGACTGTTGTTGTCTGTTCTTCCTTTGTACTCCTTTCTTTGCCGCATATTCTAACTTCGGTCGAATTAATGATGATATCAATTTGTTCATAAATATCAGCTGCTGAGAAATCTAGGAATGGTTTTCAAATATCTAGGTGAAGACCTAGATATTTGAAAGCCATTCTTATATTTCTCAGCAGCTGATATGTATCTTTTTTGATTTTATTAATGTTTTTCTGGTGACAAACTATCTGTAATCCATATTTAGCTTCCATTTAGTGGCTTCAGATTGTGAATTCAATGATTCAGAGCCAAGTTATTAAATTAAGCCCAAAAAAGTGTCCGGGAATTTTAAATAAAAAAACCCTATTTCCCGGACACTGTAACCTATTTCCGTCCAAGCCATTTTCTTGGGTCTTTTAAGGTCAATAGATGGCTCAAATTTACAGAGGTTGTGTGTGTTTATTGTTTTTATCTATAGTAAAAGTTAATGAATCTTTATAGCTTTGATTATGAAAAAGTATTCACCAAAATGGGAGTTGATAAAAAAAATGTGATAATTAATACTAATGCTCTGGGTTTTTTTTTTCTCGCACATATTGAATATAATTTGTTTGTGACATGATATATTAATATTATATATCTTCCTGAACAATGTAAGAATAAAACAACCATAGAAAAATGTAAGTATTATCAATTAAATTCACACTTAAAACTTAACAAATGTTACGACTAGGCTATACATTTTATAACTCGAGAGTGCTACTTTTAAATCAAATCAAAGTAATTAAAAATTTATATTTTAACAATTTCAACTAAAAATACAACAACCATAGTTAATACATACCAACTATTGCATGGTTAATAAAATACAAGTTTTATTAATTAATTTCACACTAAATTAGGTTAGCCTACGTTAAGCCTAACTTTTCCAACCATACGCGCCCTACACCGTCCTTTAATTTTAATCCATATATTCTTCCATCCATGGCCCATTCGTAACACTTCTCTGACAATATAGTCATTTTATTCTTTAGCACAAATGCTACATCTTTATTGTCTGACTGATTGTTTAAAAGTAGTACTCTCGCGTTCTAAAATATGACTTAGGCTACCATTTGTTAAGTTTTAAGTGTGAATAAAATTAATAAAACTTACATTTTTCTATGGTTGTTTTATTCATATATTGTTCAGGAAGATGTATGATACTAGTTTACTATGTCACAAACAAATTAGAATCAATATGTGCGAAAAAAAACAACAACAGAGCATTAGTGTTAATTATCACATTTTTTATCAACTCCCATTTTTGTGAATACTTGTTCACGTTGCAGTTGCACAGAGAAAACCAGGGATTAGGTTTAAAGATGAATATATAGAAAACTAAGGTGGTGTTGAACAATGACATACAAGGCAATGAAATTGAAATACACGATGTGGTGATAAACTGTGTCTATGAATACATTTACTGAAGACAGAAAATTGGTGCCTTTCCAGAACCTGAAAAATAAATCAAACTAAAAATATACATAGGATGGAGTGCTTTTCATAGACAACAGAATACTATGAACAGCAATCCGCCATTATCACTGAAGAGAAAGGTATTATTATATCAGTGCATTCTACCAGTTTTAACATGTAGATCAAAAACCTGGAATCTTACAAATGCCATGGAACGATAACTTCAAAGTGCTCAAAAGGGAATGGAGAGAATAATGTTAGGTATATCATTGATTGATGTAAAGAATATGAGCAGACCAATGATGAAGAAATCTTGATCACAATAAAACAAAATATGGACTTGACAAGGCATGTCAGATAAATGCAATGCAGATAAAATAGTGTAGATGGACTGTTAGAGTTACAGAATGATTATCCAGGTTTGATATAAAAAAAAAGAAGCAGAGCAGACAGATAACTCGATTGAGAGATGAGATAGGAAGTTTTGCTAAAGTAAACTAGAAATGACAGGCATCTGGAGATAGTTAGGCGAAGCCTCTGTCATGTAGTGGAGTCAAAGGCAGTTGCTACTTATGCTACTGCTGCTGCTGCTGCTGCTGCTGCTGCTGCTGCTTCTGCTGCTGCTGCTGCTGCTGCTGCTGCTGCTGATGATGATGATGATGCTGATGCTGATGATGATGCTGATGATGATTATGATTACCCTTTAAGGGAAAAATCGTTGTGTCATTCCACGTTCATTAGTAAAAATATACATGGACACAGTAATTTATGCAATTCCCCATATATTTCCTCATATACTCTTAGATAACCAAAATATGTAGAATCTTAGCAAATAAAATATTGTTGCTTTATAATTAATACAAATAGCATATATGTTAAACAAGGTGCAAAAGCAGTATATTACATTCATGTATATTACCGTGTGAAAGGCCATCAGACAGTTGTCTATTTTATCCTTAAAGGGAGCGTCACGAATCAATACAAAGGCAGAAAAATCTGCCAGGAGACTCTCCTGAGTTACATAGAGGTCGGTTGACCCATCTCTTTTTGTGAAGTAGTCTTCGACGATCACTTCCATGAATAATCGTTCACGCAGGTGGACAGAACTGTAACAAAGAAATAATGTGTTTGTTAAGAAAAAAATATACATATAAAATAAAGTATTATATTCAATATATTATTACAGTTGGTCGCATTATATTTTTCCTATCGTTTAAATGCGCTGATATTCTTTATTTACAAATCCTCTGTGGACATATAGTATATGCGTTCATTGAATATCTTTATGACATGGCGCTAGACTAAGGGTAACGCTTGTTGGTACTATTGTCTCTGAAACACTTGAAACACTTGAAACACTTTATTATGCTTACATATATGATTTTATAACATGAGGATACAAAGTGAAAGTAATTATGTTGTTGACTCACTATTCGGTGAGGGCCTGAGCAATTCCTTCCTGGGAAGACGGAACATACACCATTTTTTCAGCAACTTTCTTCAACACCGTAGAATCTGACTGTTTGAAACTGTTCTCGAATATTATCATAACGTCTACTACGGTGATCCTGAAAAAAATGGTAGCAATTTAACATTCAATTGTATCTTTTTTTCCTAGCATCAGATAGGCACGGAGCGTAAGCCAATTGATGGATTCATCGCATGACACCGAAACATTTATGGCCATATAGCGCCTAACTAAATACATACATACCTTTGAATTGAAATGTATATGTTCATCAATACACGATAAATCATTAAATTAACACAAATATAACATGATAAAATAAATAACAAGAACAAAATATTCCCATGGAGCTGCAGCATGTACGGTCTCCTAGACGTCGGTTTGAATCCTTTGTTTTCTTAATATTATTTAGTAGAGTTTACTGTTTTTGAATAATTAAAGGAAAAAAGGATATGAGCAAAGCATTGGTTTGTCCGTAGGTAAGCAATGAATAGCTATAAACACCTCTTAATGGAAATAATTATCCAAAATTAACGAGATTTTGAATACTAACAATGACTAACACTGACTCAAAGACTAACAATGTGTAAAAAAAAAAAGGCACATGCAGTCTCATGTAGTATTCAGAATTTAGTTAATTTCGTATATTTGTTGCCATAAAGATGTGTTTATAGCTATCCATTGTTTAAGTTATGCTTTCTAGTTTGTAACAGATGTTAACGAGAAAAAAAAAAAATTGTGAAATAGCCAAATTGTGACAGAGTTATTACATTAAACCGTGCATACAATAGATATTAACTATCACACAACGAAAACTATATGTAGGGAGCTGAGGTATATATGTATATCATTATATTATTGTTACTACATATCCGTATTGGTGCGCACTGTATGTTTGTATTGTGACGTCTGGCAACTGCACGTGACCCAAGGCGCCCAGCCGCGACCTGCTGGCCGCCCCTCTAGGCAGTGGGCATCCATCTTTCATGAAACCAAGGTCATCTATTCATCGCTCCTCTGTCCAGTCTCTGTTTATTGTTAATAAACCAATACCACGTCTCCGAAGCCTCTCATAACCTCGCCACGCTACCTACAACCTCTTACAGATATGATAAAATATGAAAGACTCAGACGAGATAATAGAAAAAAAAATGGTTATATATATTTTGTTCTATATCATAAACCGTTGGTGCCATAGACTTATTTATGGAGGCACAGATGAACTTGCCTCTTGTCTGTTATTTGGCGTTGGTTTTATATTTTTTATAGTGACGCCGCGAATGTTTTACGTTCTCTCTTGAATGTGTTGAGAACTAGAGAGGCTAATCGCTGCTAAAGTCTCAGATGCATATACACATTGTAAGTCCCGTCTGAGGCCAATATGGCAGCAATTTGGGTAGTCTTTGGCCACCCGGCGGTAATAACAAATAATGAAAAGTGGCCAGCGAATATTGGGGGATCGAAACCGGGACCCTAAGTTCACATGACCGAACGCTAGACCACTGTAACACTGATTCCCCAAATATAGTAAGAAAGATCTCCAAATACATTTTGAAAATAATACTGAAAAAAACTAGAAATAATTTTACACCTACGCACATAATAAATAGGTTATCACAACAAATATTAGCCCACTCAACCTAGAAATGGCCGAAATGGCCCCAACTCAACCAAATCTAATTTCTTTAAGCGATTTTGAATTTACTGAAAACGCAATAACTGAAGCACTTGTTATAATTTAAGTTGATCAAATCCTGGTCCTGATTGTATTAAACTGCAAGTTTCAAAAGAGGCAAAGTATCAAGTCAGCAAACATCTTGCAATACTATTCAATAGATCCTTAAATTATGGC
Organism: Metacarcinus magister; assembly: GCA_029783475.1. NCBI lineage: Eukaryota > Metazoa > Arthropoda > Malacostraca > Decapoda > Cancridae > Metacarcinus > Metacarcinus magister. The sequence continues at coordinate 15,891,036 of JAPQNM010000013.1, forward strand.
AGAATCCCCGACACCTGGTAAGTGACAAATGTTACCCCTACATAAAATAAGAGAGATAAACGACTACCAGTTAACTACAGACTATTTACCCACGTATGTGTAATTGGTAAGTTAATGGAAACTAAAATACGTGATAAATTAATGAGTTTCCTAGAAGAAAATATTATGATTGAAAATACTCAACATGGCTTTCGTAACAAACGCTTTTGCTTAACGAATCTCCTTGACTTTGATAATGATGTTTTTAACATTTATATTAAATCTACGATGCAAAATCGTGTATCTTTTCTGGGTTTTAGATGTCTTTTAGCGTTAATAGATAACTTTGTAAGTAAAAAGATCAGGAAGGTTCAAGCTACACATATCCGCAAACTATGTTATTTAGGTATTAATGTTGACAGAAATGTTGATCTTAACAAAACTGTTATTAATCATTCTTCAAGGGTACTCTACCAGAGAGAAACAAAAGCACTTTCTTTAGGGTTAGACTTTGCCCTTCCACCCCTGAGAATTAGTAACGTTAATCATTTCTTACCATTTGAAAGACTTTGTTCAACTCTTAAAAAAATGTACAATTTATAAACAAGATTGGTCCCATGTTTGGCATAACATTTCTGCCTTAGCTAGAAATTCATATTCATACATTAAAACTTCTTCTAGTAAAGAGAAATCATGCGACATTCATACGGCCCTACAGTCCCTAAGGAAAAGTAATGTAATCACCCAGTCTGATAAGGGGAAAGGAATAGTAATTTTAGATAAGACCGAATACGAAAATAAGCTCCATGCAATTGTCTCAGATACTACTAAATTTAAGTGAATTAATTCAGATGTACAAGTTACCATACTTAAATATGAGGACAAACTAAATCGGTTATTGCGAACAATTAAGAGACCCATTAATGATGATTTCACTAATAATCTTCATGCCGCAGGTACAAAACCAGGTTATCTCTACAGAGTCCCCAAAGTACACAAAAATAATAATCCCATTACTCCAATCATTTCATCTATAGGTACTCAAAACTACAATACCGCAAAGTTCCTAGTACCCTTCATTAATCTTTTAACTAATAATAGATACACCGTGGATAATTCGGCTGAGTTTGTCAAAGAAATATCTTCTTAAAAACTCGATGCCCCTGTCACTTTGGCTAGTTTCGATGTTGAATCTCTATTCACAAATATACCATTACAAGAAAACCACCAAGCTTATACTAGACAATAGTAATGATTCCACGATTTCTTCCGTCGGACTTAACAAACAAGCCTTCGCTTCTCTATTGGAAATTGCCACTTGCTCTTCTTTATTCACGTTTTAATAAAAACTATTCACTCAAATTGATGGCGCAGCAATGGGTTACCCACTCGGCCCCTCATAAGCAAATGCATTCTTATGTTACCATGAAAAATCGTGGCTTTACCTATGCCCCCTTGACTTTAAACCTATTTTTTATTGTAGATACGTGGACGACACGTTTTTTTTTTTTTTTTTTAAGAGTCATCCCACATACACGAGTTATCTAACGATCTTAATTTCCAGCATCCATATATAAAATTCACCCATAAAGTGGAAAAGGATAATCAACTACCGTTTTTAGATGTTTTAATTACCAACCTTTTTACCAACATTTCCACTGGTGTTTACCGTAAGCCTACGTTTACCAGCCTAGGTTTCAATTTTCGCAGTTATATTCCTAACATCTACAAAATTAATAGTATAAAGACACTTCTCAACAGAGCATATTCCACCACTTCCACTTAGTTCGCTTTTCATGACGAAACTTCATTTCTTGGAAACTATTTTCATAACAATCAATTCCCTAGGCATATTTTCGAAAAACAGTTAAATCAGTTTTTAAATTCAAAGTTAAATCCCGCTCCTTTAATAATTTCTGTTAAAAAGGACCGTACATACATCAAACTTCTTTTCCTTGGTCATTCTAGTTATAAAATGAGGAAATCATTATCAAAACTGCTTCAGACTTGTTACCCTCAGATTGATTTTATAATAGGTTTTTCTAATAAAAACACTATAGGTAACTTTCTTAGACGAACTAGACCTCTACCCACTTACCTTCGTTCAAATGTGGTGAACCAATTTATTTGTTCTAGCTGAACCACTAGATACGTGGGCTCGATTTCACGTTGGTTACTTCACAGAGTACGTGAACACTAAGGTAAATCCACGAGGACGGGTACATTTTAAATTATTTTATTTTATTTATTTATTTAATTTTTTTTTTTACATTAAAAGGGCACTGGTCAAGGGAAAACTAAAACAATTAAAAAAAAAAAATCCCGCTTGTCGCCAGACCCTGCAAAACAGACTGTAGGAGAAATAAATGAATGCAAGGGATGGAGTTTCAGTTAACATTAGAGATGTCTTGACACTCCTCTTTTGAAAGAGTTTATGTCATAGGCAGATGGAAAAACAGACAAAGGAAGAAAGTTCCAGAGTTTACCAGTGTAAGGGATGAAAGAGTGAAGATACTGGTTAACTCTTGCATTAAGAAGATGGACAGAATAGGGATGAGAAGAAGTAGAAAGTCTTGTACAGCGAGGTCGCGGGAGGGCGGAAGGCAAGCAGTTAGAAAGTTCAGAAGAGCAGTCAGCATGAAAATAGCGGTAGGAGATATATAAAGATGCAACATTGCGTCAGTGACTTAAAGAATCAAGACAGTCAGCTAGAGGAGGAGAGTTGATGAGACGAAAAGCTTTAGACTCCACCCTGTTTAATAGAGCTGTGTGAGTTGAGCCCCCCCAGACATGAGAGCCATACTCCATGCAAGACCGGATAAGGCCCATATACAGAGCAAGCAGTTGTGAGGGAGAGAAAAATGGATGCAGATGCCATAGGACAGCTAACTTCTTGGAAGCTGATTTAGCATGAGTTAAGATATGAAATTGCCAGTTTAGATTTTTAGTAAAGGATAGACCGAGTGTGTTTAATGTGGAAGTGAGGGGAAGTTGAGTGTCATTGAACAAGAGCCTAATTATCTTTTATTTTTTTATTTTTTTTTTTTTACATTAAAAAGGGTAGTGGCTAAGGGAAAACAAAAATAACTAAAAAAAAAAAAAAAAAAAAAAAAAAAAATCCCGCTTGTCGCCAGACCCTGTAAAGAGGACAGTAGGAAAATAGAAGCAAGAGATGGAGATCCAGTTAACATTAGAGGTGCCTTGACACTCCTCTTTTGAAAGAGTTTAAGTCATAGGCAGGTGGAAAAACAGACAAAGGAAGAGAGTTCCAGAGTTTACCAGTGTAGGGGATAAAAGAGTGAAGATACTGGTTAACTCTTGCATTAGGAAGATGGACAGAATAAGGATGAGAAGAAGTAGAAAGTCTTGTGCAGCGTGGCCACGGGAGGGGAGGAGGCATGCAGTTAGCAAGTTCAGAAGAGCAGTCAGCATGAAAATAGCGGTAGAAGATAGATAAAGATGCAACATTGCTTCGGTGACTTAAAGAATCAAGAAAGTCTGTTAGAGGAGGCGAGTTGATGAGGCGAAAAGCCTTAGACTCCACCCTGTTTAAAAGAGCTGTATGAGTTGAGCCTCCCCAGACATATGAGACATATTCCATACATGGGCGGATAAGGCCCATGTACAGAGCAAGCAGCTGAGAGGGAGAGAAAAATGGACGCAGACGCCATAGGACACCTAACTTCTTGGAAGGTGATTTAGCAAGAGTAGAGATATGAAATTGCCAGTTTAGATTTTTAGTAAAGGATAAGCCGAGTGTGTTTAATGTGGAGGAGAGGGGAAGTTGAGTGTCATTGAAGAAGAGGGGATAGTTATCTGGAAGGTTATGTCGAGTAGATAGTTGTAGAAATTGAGTTTTTGAGGCATTGAACAAAACTAGGTTTGCTCTGCCCCAATCAGAAACAAGTGAACGATCAGAAGTTAAGCGTTATGTCGAGTAGATAGTTGTAGAAATTTAGTTTTTGAGGCATTGAACAGAACCAGGCTTGCTCTGTCCCAATCAGAAATTAGTGAAAAATCAGAAGTTAGACGTCCTATAGCATCTCGCCTTGAATCATTTAATTCTTGTTGGGTTGGGAGTCTGTTGTACGTCGTTGAAAAATGCAAGGTAGTGTCATCAGCATAGGAGTGGATAGGGCATTGAGTCAGATTTAGGAGATCATTGATGAATACTAGAAAGAAAGTGGGTGATAGGATAGAATCTTGAGGAACACCATTGTGTATAGTTTTTGGAGGAAAAGAGCAGTGACCGTCCACTACAACAGCAATAGAACGGTCAGAAAGAAAACTCGAGATGAAAGTACAGAGAGAAGGATAGAATCCGTAGGAGAGTAGTATAGAAAATAAAAAATCATGCCAGACTCTATCGAAGGCTTTCGATATGTCAAGGCCGACAGCAAAGGTTTCACCGAAGTTCGTAAAAGAGGATAACCAAGATGCAGTTAGGAAAACAAGTAGATCACCAGTAGATCGGCCTTTACGGAAACCATACTGGCAATTAGAGAGAAGTTCGTGAACTGATAGATGCCTCATTATCTTTTTTTTAAGGACAAACTCAAAAGCCTTAGAAAGGCAGGAAATCAAAGCTATAGGGTGGTAATTAGAAGGATTGGAGCGGTCACCCTTTTTAGGGAGAGGTTGAATGTGAGCAAACTTCCAGCAAAAAGGATAGGCAGAAGTAAAGAGACACAGACGAAAGAGTTTGACCAGGCAGTGACCGAGTTCGGAAGCAACAGGAGGGACTCTATCCGGACCGTAAGGCTTCCGAAAATCAAGGCCAGAGAGGGCATGGAAAACGTCATAATGAAGAACTTTAATTTTAGGGATGAAGTAGTCAGAGGGTGGAGGAGAAGAAGGAATATGCCCAGTATCATCCAAAGTAGAGTTGGTAGCACAGGTTTGAGCGAAGAGTTCAGCTTTAGAGAAAGAAGAGACAGCTGTGGAGCCATCTGGTTGAAGTAAAGGAGGGACAGATGAAGAAGTAAAATTGTTAGAGATATTATTGGCTAAATGCCAGAACTCACGAGAAGAGTTAGAATTGGACATTTTCTATTGATGAAAGAGTTTTTAGTAAGTTGGAGAATAGATTTGGCATGATTACGAGCATAAGTTTCAACAGATAGATTGCGACGGTACCGTTTGTGAGCCGCCTATCTATCTTTGACAGCACAAGAACAAGCAGAATTAAACCAGGGCTGTTTACCTTTAGTATTACAGAGAGTATGAGGAATGTATTGCTCCATGCCGGAGATAATCATCTATGATATTCGCTCGGCACAAAGAGAAAGATCTTTGACATGGAATCGTCCCAAGGAAAATCAAAATAGTACTGCCTTAGGTCCTCCCACTTAGCAGAGTTGAAATGCCAGAAGCACC
>JAPQNM010000013.1:15909532-15912032 GCA_029783475.1 Metacarcinus magister
AGTAAGGGTGATGTAGTGCTCGACGGTCATAGTGGAACCAAGTTGATCAGAAAAAGTAGACTGGAATGTGAGAAAAAGGTCTTCAACCTGAGAAGACTGGTTCCAAGTGGGAGCAGGATTAATGACAGGTACTCCAGAATTAGTTTTCAATATCATTAACCGTTGGCGCCAGTAGGCTTATGGAGGAATATGAACTTGCCCCGCCTGTTATTTGACGTAAGTTATCAGATTCTTATAGTGACGCCTCAAATGTTTACGTTCTCTCTTGAATATGTTGAGAACGTGCGAGGCTAATAGCTGCTACAGCCTCAGATGCATATAAAGTTTCAAGTCCCGTCTGAGGACAGTATGACAGCAATTTGGGGAGTCGTTGGCCACTCAGCGGTGATATCAAAGAATGAAAATTGGTCAGCGATTATCGGGGACTTGAATCTGGGATCCTAGGCTTGCATACCCGAGCGCTAGACCACTTTACCACCGCCTCCCCGTTGAACCATTAGGTGTTAAAGCAAGGTCAGGTAAATCATCAATACCCTCATTCAAATAGGATAACTTACCCTTTTCCTCGGGCTCGCTTAAAAGTGAAATCTCGTCGAGGACTTGTAGCTGGTTAACTTGGGCCCGCTGGTGGTATTTCTTGAGGATATTGGCGTAGTAAAGTTTTGGTCCTCATGACATGTTGATCAAGTAGTCTACCTTACCCCGTTTTTCCAAAACTTTGTGAGAGACACCAACTACTTATTGGATTCACTAGGCAGTAGTAATAATACCTCATCTCTTGGCTGGAATTGACGGTCTTGAGATCTTATGTCAAAGTAAGACTTATACCGGGTGATACTCACATCCGCGTGCTTGGCAGCAAGCGTGACACATTCGGTCAATTTCTCCAGGAACTCAACATAACGGAAGAACGATCTCTCATCTTCCGGGATCCTACGGTTTTCCCATAGGTCACGGAGCACCGAGAGTGGCCCCCGCACTGACCTGCCATAGAGTAGTTCAAAAGGAGAGAATCGAGTCCGGTTGTTAGGGATCTTTCTGAGGGCAAACAAAGTAGGGATTAAATATCGATGCCACTCTTTGGGCTTATCAGAGCACAACTTCCGGAGGGCAGAATTCAGGATACCGTGCAGCCGCTCAACCTGCCCGTTTCCGCTGGGGTGGAAAGGCGTGGTAAAGATGGGCTTTATTCCGAGTAGTTTGTGTAGCTCTGCTATAAGCTGGGAAGTAAATTGAGTCCCACGGTCGGAAAGGATCTCCCTGGGGATTCCCACTTTGGCGAAGATGGTTAACAGAGCTTCAGATACAGATATGGTGTCAATATCTTTAAGAGGCATGGCTTCTGGAAACCCAGTGGAAAAATCAATAAGACTTACAATGTAACGGTGCCCTTCAGAAGACGGTGGAGACAAGGGACCTACCAAGTCAATGGCAACTCTGGAGAAAAGTTCAGTTACGACAGGTAACGGTTGAATAGGTACTGGACGTCCCCTTCACATAGCTGATATGCGTTGACACTTGTCGCAGGAACGGCAGTAATCCCGGATGTCTGCACACATCCCTGGCCAATAAAAGTCTTGCAATACCTTCATCTGGGTCTTCCGGAGAATTGTCCAGCCAAGGGACCTTCGTGAGTAACATATAGGATGACGGGACGGCAATCGCTGGGAATAACCAAGGATAAACCATTACCTTTTGAGGACGATCCGAGGAGAGACATTTTCGGTACAGGAGGCCATCTTCATGTATGAGCTGGTATGTGGCACCATCCCGTGCCTTCTCAACTTCTCGAGTGGTAGCCATTGTTTGTAAACACTTCAGGGAAGGACAGGATTCCTGAAGTTGACGAAACTCATCAGGGGTTACAGACAAAGGATGGAGCTTAGGCAGAACTAGAGGGTGGACCCGTTTAGATCGACCGGCTCTAGTCTCCACAGCACACACTTGAGTAGTGGCAGAACTCAACTGGTGGTAGATGCTGACATCCAGAAGCGAGGTTGTCCTTGTCTTGAGAGGAGAGGGAGGTTCCGGGCGAAGGCAAGTCATCAAGAGGCGACAGTGGATCTTGTAGGGAAGAAACATCGGTGGTGGCTTGGTCATGGTTACTATGGAGAGAATGGTTGTCATTACTGAGTAGAGAATCAGAACTATCAGGATCTTGTACCCCGGGAATATTCCCAACTAGAGCACTAGCAAATTTAATTAGGACCCTTAAAACATCTGTACAGTCAGTGTAAAATGGGCACCGTAAGTAACACTTAACGACAGGAAATTCTTCGATGCGTCCCAAATAGTCAGCAACTTGTACTTTGGGGCAAAGTGATGGGTCATTTGTCTGGCAAGGCTTCCTCGGAAATTATAACTCCAGAGCATCCGGTATCGCTAATTATAGAGGAAGACCATGACCCATTAATAGTCCCCATAACTGAGAAGTTAGGCACTTTATGATCTTCTAAACAAAATCCAACCTTATAGGGGGGCGTGTTAGTAGTTCCGTCCT
>JAPQNM010000013.1:15917032-15919532 GCA_029783475.1 Metacarcinus magister
ATCATACCATACCTTTATGTGTCTTGACACTTCTTCTAATACTTTTACCCTCGATTTCTGCAACATGTGTGGCCTTAGATCTAATTTCCAATCCGTGGGACACCATCTCTCCTCCACTAAGCCACATCTTCTCTTCCTAACTGAAACACAGTGGTCTGTGACTATTGACAGCAGCCCCTTCTATGTTCCCTCTTACTTTCTCTATCCTCATTTTAAATCCAAATCTGGCTGTTGAGTATGTGTGCGTAACGACATTACTTGCTCTCGTGCCCACAATCTTGAATCTTCAACATTTTCAACCATCTGGCTAAGACTTCAATTTCCCTATCTAACTAAATACATCTGTGCTGTATATCTCTCATCTAATTCCTCTGACTGTGTAAATTTTTTTTACTATTTAACTTCCAAGGTAGAGTACATCCCATCTCACTTTCCTTATGTTGAGATCTCTATTTTAGGGGATTTCAACGTTCACCACCAGCTTTGGCTTTCATCTTCTTTCACTGACCAAACTGGTGAACAAGCCTTCAACTTTGCTTTCCTCCATGACCTAGAGCAGCTGGTACAGCTCCTTACCCGTCTCCCTAACCGCCTTGGAGACACGGCCAACATTCTTGATCTTTTCCTAACTTCCAACCCTTCAGTTTACTCTGTTAAAGTTTCCTCTCCGTTGGGCTCCTCCAACAACAATCTTATTTCCGTTACCTGCTCTATCGCTCCAGTGCAGCCTCAGAACCCGCCTAAGCAGAGGTGCTTCTGGCATTTCATCTGCTAAATGGGAAGACCTAAGACAGTACTATTCTGATTTTCCTTGGGATGATTATTGCTTCCATGTCTGAGATCCTTCTCTTTGTGTTGAGCGCATAACAGAGGTGATTATCTATGGCATGAAGTTATACATTCTTCATACTTTCTCTAATACTAAAGCTAAAAACCCCTGGTTTAACTCTGCTTGTTCTCATGCTGTCAAAGATAGAAAGGCGGCTCACAGACGGTACCGTAACCATCCATTTGCTGAAACTCATGATCTTTATTTTTCTTCCCGAAATCATGTCAAATCTATTCTCCAACTTACTAAAAACTCTTTCATTAATAGGAAATGGCAAATCTTTCCAATTCTATCTCTTCTCGTGATTTTTGGCATCTAGCCAATAATATCTCCAACAATTTTACTTCTGTATCTTTCCCTCCTTTACTTCAACCAGATGGCTCCACAGCTGTCTCTTCTTTTTCTAAAGCTAAACTCTTCGCTCAACCTTTGCTACCAACTCTACTTTGGATGATACTGGGCATAATCCTCCTACTCCTCCACCCTCTGACTACTTAATCCCTAAAATTAAAATTTTTTATTATGACGTTTTCCATGCCCTCTCTGGCCTTGATTCTCGGAAGGCTTACAGACCGGATGGAGTTCTTCCTGTTGTTCTCAAAATATGTGCTTTCGAGCTTTCGTCTGTGCCTCCCTACTTCTACCAATCCTTCTTGCTGGAGGTTTGCTCACATTCAACCTGTCTCTAAAAAAGGTGACCGCTCCAATCCTTCAAACTACCGACCTATAGCTTTGATTTCCTGCCTTTCAAAAGCCTTTAAGTTTGTCTTTAACAAAAAGACAATGAGGCATCTATCAGCTCACAACCTTCTCTTTGATTGTCAGTATGGTTTTCGTAAAGGCCGGTCTACTGGTGATCTTCTTGCTTTTCTAACTGAATCTTGGTCATCCTCTTTTAGGGACTTCGATGAAACCTTTGCTGTCGGCCTTGACATATCGAAAGCCTTCGATAGAGTCTGGCATAAATCTTTAATTTCTAAACTACCCTCCTACGGATTATATCCTTCTCTCTGTACCTGCATCTCCACTTTCCTTTCTGACAGTTCTATTGTTGTTGTAGTAGACGGTCATTGTTCTTCCCCTAAAACTATCAACAGTGGTGTTCCTCAGGATTCTGTCTTATAAACCCACTCTCTTTCTATTATTCATCAATGATCTCCTAAATCTGACTCAATGCCCTATCCACTCCTATGCTGAAGACACTGCCTTGCATTTTTCAACGTCGTACAACAGACGCCCAACCCAACAAGAATTAAGTAATTTAAGGCGAGATGCAATAGTTTCGGATTGGGGCAGAGCCTCAAAAACTCAATATCTACAACTATCTACTCGAGATAACCTTCCAGATAACTCTCCCTTCTTCTTCAATGACACTCAACTGCCACTCTCCTCCATATTAAACACATTTGGTTTATCCTTTACTAAAAATCTAAACTGGTAATTTCATATCTTTACTCTTGCTAAATCAGCTTCCAAGAAGTTAGGTGTCCTATTGCGTCTGCGTCCATGTTTCTCTCCTTCTCAGCTGCTTGCTCTGTACAGGGGCTTCATCTGCCCATGTATGGAGAATTGCTCTCATATCTGGGGAGGTTCAACTCACCCAGTTTTACTAAACAGTGCAGAGTCTAAAGCTTTTCGTCTCATCAATTCTCCTCCTCTAACTGACTGTCT
>JAPQNM010000013.1:15921983-15924483 GCA_029783475.1 Metacarcinus magister
GGTAGGAGCGGGCGAGGATAAGGCCCCTTGTGGAAAAAATGGCGTTGGGAAGAGAAGTAGGAATTGAGGATGAAAACGGGTCACTGGAGGTCAGCCAATGACAGATCCACAGATCCACAGATCCCAAGGAAAATGAGGTTGACATATGTCGCCTGATTTGGTATTTTGGTTAGGAAGAACCTGGTATACTCTCCCTGCGATCAGTGTTGATTTTAGGGAGAGCCTTGTACAGTTTCCAGGGGACTGTACATATATATTAATATATATATATATATATATATATATATATATATATATATATATATATAAATATATATATATATAAATATATATATATTTATATATATATATATATATATATATATATATATATATATAAATATATATATATAAATATATATATATATATATTTATATATATATATATATATATATATATATATATATATATGTATATATGTATATATATATATATATATATATATATATATATATATAAATATATATGAATATATATATATATATATATATATATATATATATATATATATATATATATATATATATATATTATATATATATATATATATATATATATATATATATATTTATATATATATATATATATATATATATATATATATATATATATAACTACATATATTATATACATATGTATATCGGGGATGCAGTAGCCAAGTACTATCGTACAATTAGACCAGCTCAGAGTCTTGATATATATGTATATATATATATATATATATATATATTATATATATATATATATATATATATATATATATATATATATATATATACATATATATATATATATATATATATATATATATTTATATATATATATATATATATATATATATATATATATATATATATATAACTTTCTATTTTCTTTTTTCGAGTGGTTCTGCTGGTGTTTTATACGGCTTAACTAAAACCCATAAGACCGGAGTCCCGGTACGACCCGTGCTTAGTGTTATAGGGACATTTAATTATAATTTTGCAAAATTCTTCGTTCCAATTATTGAACCAATCAGTATACTTTAAAAAGCTCGTTTGCTTTCGTGTAGGACGTCAGAAAATTTTATTTTCATACCTAGGACTTAGCCAGTTTTGATATTCAGTCACTGTTTACCAACATTCTGCTTAATGAATCTATTCATATAATTGCTGACAAACTCCTTAGTAACTTACCTATTTACATGAATTTTAATAAAAAAAACAGTTTAAAGACTTATTAGAGTTATCACTTAAGGACTCTCCATTTCAGTTTAATAGTAAATTTTATACCCAAACTGATGGTGTTGCTATGGGCTCTTGTTTAGGTCCCTCCTTTGCCAATACTTTTCTATGTCATTACGAAACTTTGTGGCTAAGTTATTTCCCTGCTTCATTTAAACCCATTTATAATAAAAGATATGTTGATGATACCTCTCTAGTATTGCAAGGCGTCACTTAAAAAATCTAACCCGCGCTACTAACTGGCGGAGGCCAACCATCTAAGGTCTCCCTGAAGCCTACCGGCGCCATGGGTAAAAGATAAAATTAATGATGTAGATCATATTCCTCTGTTTTTACAATATCTTAACTCAAAGCATGAGAATATTGAATTTACATATGAAATAGAGAGTAATGGTTCACTTCCGTTTCTAGATGTCTTAGCTTCACGATCGGATAATCACTTAACTACATCTGTTTATCGTAAACCTACTTTCACTGGCTTAGGCATAAATTACCTGTCCTTCATACCTAGGATCTTTAAAATTAATGCTGTCAAAACATTACTTCATAGGTGTTACATTATTTCATCTGACTGGTTTGTTTTCCACAAAGAAATTAATTACCTTACTAATTTCTTCATGAACAATGGTTACCCTCGCTATAATATTGATAATTGTATCTCTAAATTTCTTAATCAAACATATCAATAGCCTCCACAAGTGGAAAAGGGTACTACTTGTTACCTTAAACTTCCCTATTACGGTAATTTAAGTTACATCATTCGTAAACAACTTGATCAATTACTCAAATAATTTTCTTAATGTTCAGTTCAAGTTTGTCTTTTCTAACCCTTACACAATTAAATTTTTTTTTCCTTTTAAAGATCGTATTTCTTCATTACTTCGCTCTAACGTTGTATATCAATTTCAATGTCCGACATGTAAATGTCGGCATATTGGTGAAACGCGTAGAAATTTATCTCTGCGTTACGCCGAACATAGGGGTGTGTCTCCTAGAACTGATAGATCATTCTCTCATCCTTCATTTTCTGCTATTAGGGAACACTCCATGACACATGATCATCCTTTCTCAATTGACATTTTCAAGATCATAGTAAATACTTATTCTCCAATATATATATATATATATATATATATATATATATATATATATATATATATATATATATAAATATATATATATATATATATATATATATATATATATATATTATATATATATATATATATATATATAT
>JAPQNM010000013.1:15946983-15949483 GCA_029783475.1 Metacarcinus magister
ACATTGCCAGCCGAGCAAACCATTGAGGGTTGGAAAAATGATCAGCACCGGGGAGGTTCTTTTGACGGATGAAGGTGATGATCTCCTGCTGCAGGTCACATACACGGGACAGCATGACTCAATGACTCAACCAGCGGACATCACAGAAGTAAACCAGGTCACCATAGAGTGTGCTGATCTCGTTAGTGCCTGGAACTGGCGGTGATTAAGGCTGCGACATAGGATGGAGTTGATAATCTTCACGAATAACGAATACAGACATGACATCAGTATGGTTGGCAAACCTAGAGCACAGAGACTCTTGATGGATGGTGCAGTGCACCTTGTGGATAGGTTGGGTGTGTCCGGCGGCCTCACAGTGACGCACTAGCAGTGAGGCGGCACCCTTCCTCTCTCCAGTCATTGCATGGGCACCGTCGGTCGTCACGCACATGAGACGAGACAGATCGAAGGAGTATTGCTTCACATACTGAAACACAGCGTCGAAGATGTCTTGCCCAGTGGTGGTGCCGTGCAGTGGAACAAGCTGGAGAAACTCCTCATAAATCTGAAGGGCAGCAGTGTCTCCACGAATGAAAATCGCCAGCTGGGCTGTTTCCTTCATGTTTGTGCTCTCATCAAGAGCGAGAGAGAAGCCGTCGAAATTAGAGCAACAGGTCGAGTTGAGTCGAGTCGTTCACGCATTCTGACATATCCCCAATGCGACGACAAATAGTGCGGGGTGAAAGGCTCACAATTTCAAAGGCAGAACGCTTTTCAGGACAGAGGGAAACTATCACAATCATTATGCACTCCTTAATAAAGCCCCCGTCTGTAGTCATTTTCTTCCTGATGATTTTACGTGGTGCTTCTGTGGTAAAGACCTCAGTCATACAAATTTGCCCCGCGCTACCCGCCGCTATCACGTCGAGAGGCGCCGACTTACTCATTTAGTTGTCTAGGCTGTTGCAGGTCGGATTGTTATATAAATATCAAACAGGGTGACGGGCCATGAGTTCAACAGGCTGGATTTGGCCCGCGGGCTGGAGGTTGCCGACCCTTGCCTTAGTGTATCACTTACACAAGAGAGCAGCTGCAGCCTGCTCTCTAAAGACAACTTCTACTTTTACTTACCTAACACTACATGCAACTTAAACTTTTAGACTCTCTTTAACTCAAAATGTATCATAATGGACCCACCACGCACAGCCTCGGAGTCCACATCTGGGGAGGGGACCACAAATGTCACCAAGTCGGATTGCTCCTTAGCTGATCACCTTGGGTGTCTTGACACTTCCTTTAATAATGATTTCTGCAAAATTCGTAGCTTTAGATCTAATTTCCAATTAGTGGAACACCATCTCATGTCCACTAAACATCGTCTTCTTCTCCTAACTGAAGCAAAGTTGTCTGTCACTACTGACAGCAGCCCCTTGTCTGTTCCTACCTACATTCTCTATCCTCATTTTCAATCCAAAGCTGGTTACTGCGTATATGTGCGTAACAAGTTTACTTGCTCTCGTGCCCACAATCTTGACTATTTAAAATTTTCTACCATCTGTGTAAGACTTCATTGTCATTCTCTAACTAAATTCATCTGTGCTGTATATCTCTCACTTAATTCCTCTGATTATGTAAAATTTGTATTTGACTTCCACTTTAACTCTCCTTATGCTAAGATTTCCATTCTTAGGGATTTCAATGTTCACCACCAGCTTTGACGTTCATCTTCTTTCTCTGACGCACCTGGTGAACAAGCCTTCAAATTTGCTATGCTCCATGACCTAGAGCAGCTGGTGCAGCTCCCTACCCGTATCCCTGACCACCTTGGAGACACGCCAATATTCTTGATCTTTTCCTAGCTTCCAAACCTTCAGCATACGCTGTCAATCATTCCTCTCCGTCAGGCTCCTCTGATCACAATTTTAATTCCAGTGCGGCATCTAGACCCACCTAATGACAGATGCTTCTGGCATTTCAACTCTGCTAAGTGGGAGAATATAAGGCAGTACTATTCTGATTTTCCTTGGGATGATTATTGCTTCCGTGTCAGAGATCAAAATCTTTCCAATTCCACCTCTTCTCGTTATCTCTGGCATCTAGCCAATAATATCTCCAATATTTTGACTTCTTTATTTTTCCCTCATTTACTTCAACCAGACGACTCTACAACTGTCTTTTCTTTCTTCACTCAAACCTTTGCTACCAACTCTACTTTGGATGATAATGGGCATAATGTTCCTACTACTTCACCCTCTGATTACTTTATCTCTAAAATTGATATTATATATAATGACGTTTTTCCATGCCTTCTGTAGCCTTGATACTCGGAAGGCATACAGTTCCACCTGTTGTTCTCAAAAACTGTTCTTCAGAGCTCGCTCCCTGCATGGTAAAACTCTTTCGTCTGTGTCTCGCTACTTCTACCTCTCCTTCTAGCTGGAAGTTTGCTCACATTCAACCTCTAAAATTATCTAAAAATGTGTGACCTCTCCTATCCTTCAAACTACTGCTCTATCGC
>JAPQNM010000013.1:15966983-15976983 GCA_029783475.1 Metacarcinus magister
TGAGCATGGCATTGTTGAATTCGGTGCAATTATCCAACAGTAGCACCTTAGGGGACGCATACCGGCAGATAACTTTGTCGTGACCAGATAGTGTGATAACGGGGAAGATGGATACTGTGTGAAGGTGGAAGATACATGTGGGGTTGTGGAATGCGAAAGTAAGGAGGTCAGAAGTAGCGATAGCGCGGTCATAAGGGTATACGAAAACAAGTGACTTGCCTCTGTAAATACGGTATCTTTTCCAAACAGCCCGACCCTCAGATTAAGGAGAGATTATCAGACTAGTCGAGCTAGGTCATAAACACATTGTCGGCTCCCCTTGTAAACCTGACTCAGATTAGAAACCAGTAAGGTAATCTCGGAACCGTACACAAAGGCCCCTCCAAACATCTGGTTGCAGAATTCTAAGGGGAAAACTCACCTTTATATAAAGAAGCAGAACTCTAAGGGAAAACTCACATTTATATAAAGAAGCAGAAGTCTAAGGAAAAATAAAATATATGTTGGGGCCTCCCAAAATGTTGTCTTGCGAGAATTGGTAACTGCTAGTTTGAGTGTATATATTCAGACTGTAGCGGCCTATAGAATCACCTCACTCAGCCTTTCCACTTTGGAGGTGCAACCATCTCAGCTTCAGAATGGAGATTCTGAATATTATGGTGAGTAGAGACTGTTTTTAATGCAGTCTTTTTAGCAGCTGGTAGGATGTTATTTTAAGGATATTTATTTATGTAGGATTGCGATGAACAAATATTATGCATTGTTCCTGTATATGAATATTATGTGTTGCTCCAAATTGTGGATATTGTTGTGAGCTCCTAAAGATATTATCTAATGTGCCTGTTCATTTATATATGTTAAATATTGATAAAGGAAATAATGTTGGAGCAGGATTGTCAACTTGATTGAATAAATATAGAAAAATCAAAGTGTTCTGTAACCCCGTGACCAAAGTATATGCTGATTAACAGAACACGGAAACGTTGCAATAACGTGCAACGAAAACTTCATCTATCAGTGCTCGTGCAACAGAACGTGCAGATTTGTCCTTGAGAGGAACCAAGATACTGAACCGTGAAAAACTATCAATGCAAACGAGCAAGTAGTGGAAACCGTTCTCGGTCAAAAGAAGTTTCAACACGGCGACTGACAGACTGTCCCATGGCGCATGAGGGATAGGGTAAACGAGATTTGGAGATTCGTGATGAAGAGAGGGACGATGCTCAGCGTAGGAGGCGCATAAGAGGCAGTGGCGAGTGATGTTTTCCCGCATGGAAGGCCAGAAATACGACCTTTGAGCCTGTTTGAATAATCTATCTTTGCCTGGGTGACCAGCAAGAAGGGAGTCATGAACGTGGTACAAGATAGTGGGCACGAGGGCTTCTGAAATGACAAGCTGAGATGCATGATGTAAGGAATCGTCCTCATAAATGACAGTACTAGATTTATAGAGGACATCATCTCGAAGCAGAAAAGAGTCTGGGGAGAATGGCAAGCTTGGAAGGTTACTGGCATCACCTGACTCAAGGTAGTAAATGAGACGTGTGCAGAAATGGTCAGAGCGTTGAGAGGATTTGACTTCCTCAAGAGTAGGGAGTGACTGTGATGCTGTAAGCAGAGCAACAGGAGCGAGATGACGGGACAGAGCGACAGCGACAGAATTAGCTTTACCTGGAATGTACGCGAATGAAGGATTATACTCCTGAACGGTGAGTTGCCAACAGTCAAATTTTCCAGCTAAGCTGGTTCCTTTGAACAACTCTGTGACAGCAAAATGATCGGTCAGAACGTGGATACGATATCCGAGTATTATGTCTCTGAAATGATGAAGTGACCAAACCACTGCTAGAGCTTCGCGGTGTGTGACGCTGTAGTTGCGCTCAGCAGCATTGATCAACCGACTGGCGAAGGCAACGGCGCTTGATTTACCGTTGTCGTCGCGTTGCATGAGGACAGAACCGATACCGATGTTTGACGCGTCAGTGCAAAGGATAAACTCCTTGTTGAAGTCGGGAAAAGCGAGGACGGGAGCGTTGCATAAGGCTTGTTTGAGGGTAGTGAACGCATTCTCGCGCTTGTCTGTCCATGCAAATTCTATGTGCCGTTTAAACAGGGATGTGAGCGGTTGAGTGATCTTACTAAAATCCTTGATGAATTGGCGATAAAACCCTGCGAGACCAATGAAGCTACGAACGTCGTCGGCGGAATTAGGTGTGGGGAACTGTGATATTGCATGAATCTTGTCATCAAGAGTGCGAATACCATCTTTGTCGACTTTATGACATAATAATTTGATTTCGCACTTGAGAAACTGACATTTACTGAGCCATAGCGTCAAAGCAGCTTTCGCAAAACGTGACAGAACGTCCGATAAGGTATCGAAGTGCTCGGGAAGGTCTTTGGACGCGACTATAACGTTGTCCAAGTAGCAAAACACTGAAGTACCTAAGAGGCCAGAGAGAACCGAGTTCATGAGACGCATGAATGTTAAGGGTGAATTTCTAAGACCCATGGCCATACACTTGAAGGCGTACTGGCCAGATGGTGTGGTGAACGCTGTGTTTCTTCCAGTTCGACCTGGAAGAACCCAGACTGAAGGTCGAGGGTAGATCAGATAAAACTGGCATTGGAAATCGATCGGGAATCGTCGCGGCGTTTAAACCACGGAAATCGACGACGACTCTCCACTCACCATTGGACTTAGGGAGGAGAAACAGCGGGGCATTGAATGGCGAGGCCGCAGGTTCTATGATGTCCTCGTCCAGCATGGCTCTGACAGCGTCGTCCATCAATGTCCTGCGGCTATGCGGGATGCGATACGCCGGGACGTAAGTGGGTGTCGAGCCTGGGGTGAGGTGGATGGAGTGGGGGACAGCATCGGTCTTTCCCAGAGGTTCACCCGGAAGAGAGACACAGGACCTGTAAGCCGATAAGAGGGCTAGTAAATCTGGTCTCGACTCAGGGAAATCTACATCACCAAGATGCTGAGCAAGTAGAGGGGAAGGCTGTGATGGAGAGTCTGTGACAAGTGGTGAAGACAAGGAAATATGACAAGGGGATGAGGCGACAGGGGTGACAGGGGCAGGATAGGGGAGAACTTCACCTAGAGTCACGCCGGATTTAAGGAATATAGGATGATTAGTGAGATTCTGAATTGCAATACGGCAAGAACCATCATCCTCGAGAGTCGTTAGGACTGACTCGAGAGCGACACCATTCACTCGGGCAGAGTCGGGCAAACATAAGACGTCTGTCCCGGGGGGCACACCTTTGACGGCAACACGCACCAAACAAAGGTCAGTCTGTGTGACTACCACAGGGGAAGTCAACACAGCTTTCCTGAGTCTGGCAGTCGAGAGGACGTCAGAGAGTGTTGTGGGAGAAAGGTTGTTGGTGTCGCTGGGCATTGCTTCGCTAAGCGAGTCGGCTGGCGTGGAGAATGACAAGGGAGGGGCAGGTGTTACTGAGGGTGACTTGAGCAAAGAGGGAAAGACGTGAGGTGAGTCATGGCAAGACGTGGGCGTGGCGATATAGACATCAGGTGAGATGAAGGTACCATTCTGGGCAATTTGATGAGTGGAAGGGAAAAGTGAGATGTTAAAATGAGACAGTATGGTAACCTATTAACATGTCAGTTGAGAAACATACATCATCAATGACATAGAAAAAATCTGATATGGAAGGTTCAAGTGGAGACAAAGAGACATCGAGGAGGACCTTGCTATGAGGTATGACAATGCTACCAGAGATACCACTAACGGTGATGTCCGGAGGATTACTCTGAATTTTATGCTTCGAGGCGGCGGAGAGTTTGTCAAAAGCATGAGATTTGATAATGTTTACCGCAGCGCCAGAATCGAAAAACGCGCGGCATGAGTGAGAGGCTGATTTGACAGCAGCAGTAAGGCCTTGAAAAAATCCGGAGGATTTTACAGGAACACAAGGGAGAGGCACTGGCTGAACGGCAAAATGAACGCGTGTTTGAGAAGGCGTGCTGGTGGCGGAAGGTACGACTGTCTTAAGGATCGGTTTAAGGATCACGGAGGCGGTGCGAGGCTCGGGCGCGAGGCGTTTCCTTAATAGTGAGAAGAGGATTGCATTTGCTGTTGATATAGGCGACATTCAACTAGCGAGTGACCGCGTTTGTTGTGAAGGGAGGAAAATGCATTATGGTTGAATTGAGAGCGGCCTTGGTCGTCGAGCAAGACGTGGCAGTGAGCTAAAACATGACCTTTGAGTCCACATCGGTAACAAGTTACATTCCTCGAGTTATGGGACGGTGAGCGGTGACGAGACTGAGGTCTGTAGTGAGAGCGTGATAAGGGGCGAGCGCGCGAGGGTGGTGTGAGACTGGGAGGAGAATTGTGGTACTGAGAGACTGGACTCACGGGTAAAGAGAGGGGGTGCTGAACTGGTTGAGGAACGGGCGGCGATTTCTCGGATATTTTTTTACAAAGATCATACAAAAAATCTTCCTTACTGAACTTAATGTCGCTTGCAACGATGAATGTTGGTGAGTCGAGCTGGTCAAGGAACAGACAATACGACATGAGACGTTTGAAATCCTCAGAAGATATTCTGCCGTTAGCGTCGATCCACTGTGAGGATTTCATCTGGTCTGTTTACTCGGCACTGAGAGAGGATGCAATATTTTCTGCTTTATAAACATCGTGCGTAGAACGGGCAACATGAGTGAGGGTCTGAGCAATTTTAAGGATCGAGTGAGTGGCGCCTAATTTAGAATGACCAGAGAAATGAGAAACTAAGGCGGCAGTGAAGTCATCGTACGTGGAGAAACTGAGGAATTTATCAGTTTTTACTAATTTACCAGCAAGAATAGAAGGATCGTGACAAATACGTGATTTCAAAATGGCTAATCTCTCAACGTCTGAACGGGCAGAGCGACGTGTACATTCGTCAGCGACACGACGAACAAAAGCGTGAACTGACTCAGAGTCTGTACCAGAAAATGGAGGAATAGAGACGTTATCTGAGTCTGATATGGAGGGGGGACGAAGGGCAGGAACAAGATGGAGTGGAGGTGATGGATAATATGAACGTCGGGACGGGCAGGAACAGACAGAACAGGCAGGAACACAGGAACAGGTGCCGATAAGGAAGCTTCGTGAGGCGCCAGGTACGGCAAGGAGGCTTGTACTCACTCAAGCAGAATCACTTCAGCAGGAGACTACTGCAGAAGGGGCGACGAAGGAACGTGACTGTGGGGGCGCAGACGAGGAATGCCAGGGGCGAGGTGTGGCAAGGCGAGGCGACTGCAGGGTTGAGGTCGCGGTAGGGCTACGGGCGGGAATGCGGGCGGTTGGGCGGGAACGATGCACGTGATGTGGCGAGTCTTGGTGAGGGGAGGCTTGGGTTCGATTTTCGTCGGTGACGAGACTGAGGTCTGTAGTGAGAGCGTGATAAGGGGCGAGCGCGCGAGGGTGGTGTGAGACTGGGAGGAGAATTGTGGTACTGAGAGACTGGACTCACGGGTAAAGAGAGGGGGGGGCTGAACTGGTTGAGGAACGGGCGGCGATTTCTCGGATATTTTTTTACAAAGATCATACAAAAAATCTTCCTTACTGAACTTAATGTCGCTTGCAACGATGAATGTTGGTGAGTCAAGCTGGTCAAGGAACAGACAATACGACATGAGACGTTTGAAATCCTCAGAAGATATTTTGCCGTTAGCGTCGATCCACTGTGAGGATTTCATCTGGTCTGTTTACTCGGCACTGAGAGAGGATGCAATATTTTCTGCTTTATAAACATCGTGCGTAGAACGGGCAACATGAGTGAGGGTCTGAGCAATTTTAAGGATCGAGTGAGTGGCGCCTAATTTAGAATGACCAGAGAAATGAGAAACTAAGGCGGCAGTGAAGTCATCGTACGTGGAGAAAGTGAGGAATTTATCAGTTTTTACTAATTTACCAGCAAGACTAGAAGGATCGTGACAAATACGTGATTTCAAAATGGCTAATCTCTCAACGTCTGAAAGGGCAGAGCGACGTGTACATTCGTCAGCGACACGACGAACAAAAGCGTGAACTGACTCAGAGTCTGTACCAGAAAATGGAGGAATAGAGACGTTATCTGAGTCTGATATGGAGGGAGGACGAAGGGCAGGAACAAGATGGAGTGGAGGTGATGGATAATATGAACGTCGGGACGGGCAGGAACAGACAGAACAGGCAGGAACACAGGAACAGGCGCCGATAAGGAAGCTTCGTGAGGCGCCAGGTACGGCAAGGAGGCTTGTACTCACTCAAGCAGAATCACTTCAGCAGGAGACTACTGCAGAAAGGGGCGACGAAGGAACGTGACTGTGGGGGCGCAGACGAGGAATGCCAGGGGCGAGGTGTGGCAAGGCGAGGCGACTGCAGGGTTGAGGTCGCGGTAGGGCTACGGGCGGGAGTGCGGGCGGTTGGGCGGGAACGATGCACGTGATGTGGCGAGTCTTGGTGAGGGGAGGCTTGGGTTCGATTTTCGTCGGTGACGAGACTGAGGTCTGTAGTGAGAGCGTGATAAGGGGCGAGCGCGCGAGGGTGGTGTGAGACTGGGAGGAGAATTGTGGTACTGAGAGACTGGACTCACGGGTAAAGAGAGGGGGGGCTGAACTGGTTGAGGAACGGGCGGCGATTTCTCGGATATTTTTTTACAAAGATCATACAAAAAATCTTCCTTACTGAACTTAATGTCGCTTGCAACGATGAATGTTGGTGAGTCGAGCTGGTCAAGGAACAGACAATACGACATGAGACGTTTGAAATCCTCAGAAGATATTTTGCCGTTAGCGTCGATCCACTGTGAGGATTTCATCTGGTCTGTTTACTCGGCACTGAGAGAGGATGATATATTTTCTGCTTTATAAACATCGTGCGTAGAACGGGCAACATGAGTGAGGGTCTGAGCAATTTTAAGGATCGAGTGAGTGGCGCCTAATTTAGAATGACCAGAGAAATGAGAAACTAAGGCGGCAGTGAAGTCATCGTACGTGGAGAAACTGAGGAATTTATCAGTTTTTACTAATTTACCAGCAAGACTAGAAGGATCGTGACAAATACGTGATTTCAAAATGGCTAATCTCTCAACGTCTGAACGGGCAGAGCGACGTGTACATTCGTCAGCGACACGACGAACAAAAGCGTGAACTGACTCAGAGTCTGTACCAGAAAATGGAGGAATAGAGACGTTATCTGAGGTGGAGGTGGTGGATAATATGAACGTCGGGACGGGCAGGAACAGACAGAACAGGCAGGAACACAGGAACAGGCGCCGATAAGGAAGCTTCGTGAGGCGCCAGGTACGGCAAGGAGGCTTGTACTCACTCAAGCAGAATCACTTCAGCAGGAGACTACTGCAGAAGGGGCGACGAAGGAACGTGACTGTGGGGGCGCAGACGAGGAATGCCAGGGGCGAGGTGTGGCAAGGCGAGGCGACTGCAGGGTTGAGGTCGCGGTAGGGCTACGGGCGGGAGTGCGGGCGGTTGGGCGGGAACGATGCACGTGGTGTGGCGAGTCTTGGTGAGGGGAGGCTTGGGTTCGATTTTCGTCGCTTAGAATGACGAATGAGAGAGCGTAGGTGAGAGAGCGTAGTATCAACACCGACGACGCGAATCATGGCGTGACCTGATCCTCCATGCCTTGCTCTGATTGGAGCGCGCACCTGTGACTAGGGCTTGTCGGAATGTGATGCTATGGCAAAGGAGGCCCTCCTGAGACCGCAGCTCTCCTGGGATCGAGGCGACAGGGTGGCGGGAAATGATTCTCTCTCTCAGCTTCCTAATATAAAGGAACTACCTAAAACTAATATGTTATAAAATATATATGATACAATCATAATGATAATAATGACACTAATAATAAATATTATTAATTATATCACTAATAGTGTCACGTATGGTCTCTTTATATTTAATTTAGATGTCTAGGGGTATCTAAGAGCCAGTGACAAACTTATATTTATTTATTATAATCCACATCTCCCGAGCACTTAATAACAATGTGTCCGTCACAGTAATATGTACATAGCTGATAATGTAGTGCCAACCACAACTCTGAGTCACAACTCCAACCAACACAACTCTAACCAATGTATAGCTCACTTCCTACCAATCTCCAATCAGCACACAACTCCAACACGTGGACTCCTCCTGTCCTCTGGTACCAAACTCCAACCAGCCACAACTCCAACCAAACACTAACTCCAAGTCACAACTCCAACCAGTCTCAACTCCAACCAACCAAAACACAACTCCAACCAACACTACTCCAACCAGTCTACCTCACTTCCTACCACCAACCAAAACACATACCTTTGTTTTCACCACGTGGACCTCCACCACGTTACAGGACCTCAGCCCTCGCCAACCAGCCAAACCCCACACCTGTGACCGAGAGAGAGAGAGAGAGAGAGAGAGAGAGAGAGAGAGAGAGAGAGAGCGTGACCCCGCTCTCCTCCTTTTATATGACCCCCCACCCTTTGTGACCTAGCTTGCCCTGGTACAACTGTATACTTCCGCGCCTCCGCGGACTACACCTCACGTACGCTAACCCAACATTTCCTACACACAAGTACATAACACATCACCCATCTTATCTACCTACCACATGTATAACTCAACCTACATAACAACTAATACCCCCAACAAACCTCTACTAACCCCATACAATCTAATCTATACTTATTTACTACCTGGTACCCTGGGTGACACTCGCGTCCCCCGCATCCTTCCCGTCAAAATGCTGACACAAAGCATAAATGCGGGATCCGCCATTTTCTTACATCTTCTCAGTTAAATGCACATGTCACATTTAAGTACCATACTACATATCACTACACTCGGCACAAAGAGAAGGATCTCTGACATGGATATAGATATATATTATGCAAGTAAAGTAGGATAAGGGTATTGTAGCTTTACTTAACTGATTAGAGATAATTAATGTTATAGTAAAATGGGTAGCCTTATCTAAATGTTTTACAGCTGTATATACTCGTGTGTGTGTGTGTGTGTGTGTGTGTGTGTGTGTGTGTGTGTGTGTGTGTGTGTGTGTGTATGTGTGTGTGTGTGTGTATGTGTGTGTGTGTGTGTGTGTGTGTGTGTGTGTGATATAGAAAGAAATAATGGGGCAGAGAGGAGGATGGTGAGGTGTGAACGGGCGGTAAGGGACGAGTGACGTCACGCCCAGTCTACGCGCGTCGCTGTGAGTTGACCTGGTCTATCTGGATCTTGGTCTTGCGTATACGTAACCACGTGTGCGAGTGTATGTGGCGGAGTCGTCTCAAAATCATCCGCAGGACCGTAACTTATTTATAATAGAGCTGTTCAGTTAATTTCTTTAATCAGTTTGCATTCTTTTTCTATAACAAATGAATAAACCAAACATTAACTGCAGACTTGTGTTTTCCTCCTTGTGTCAAATCTAATTACCTGTGACAACTAAGTGTGACACACACACACACACACACACACACACACACACCCGCAGTTTCCAGTGTGGTAGTGGCAACGCAGGTGGTCGCCGTGGCTGCCTCAGCTGACTCGAACAGGTTAGTTGGCGTTTAGCTTCTGGTGGGAGAGGAGTGAGAGGAGGAATGCCGCGCGACGCCTGGAAGCCAGGACCCGTTTCAGCTCTAGTGCTAAAGTACAACATATGAATACTATTAAATATAATGTTAATTCAGTTTTTATAATGTAGATGAGGCTGTCTCACTAGGTGCCTCGGCCGTCGTGCAATTGTTGCATGGAACATTATATCAACTTAAGGCACATTCAACAAACATAATGTGGCAACTTTCTGTCAAGGAACAATAGAGTTTGTGTTGGTGACATTCAGTGTTTGACGGAGTAACGTTGTGTTGGCCCGAGGCTCTTCACTTTGGTGAGTATTACACTTTGGCGACTCTTTGTTGGGATTTATTAGCCTTTGATCAAACAAAAGAAGCTTCACATTAGACTTCACACACACACACACACACACACACACACACACACACA
>JAPQNM010000013.1:15986983-16001983 GCA_029783475.1 Metacarcinus magister
TCTCTCTCTCTCTCCTCTCTCTCTCTCTCTCTCTCTCTCTCCTCTCTCTCTCTCTCTCTCTCTCTCTCCTCTCTCTCTCTCTCTCTCTCTCTCTCTCTCTCTCTCTCTCTCTCTCTCTCTCTCTCTCTCTCTCTCTCTCTCTCTCCTCTCTCTCTCTCTCTCTCTCTCTCTCTCTCTCTCTCTCTCTCTCTCTCTCTCTCTCCTCTCTCTCTCTCTCTCTCTCTCTCTCTCTCTCTCTCTCTCTCTCTCTCTCTCTCTCCTCTCTCTCTCTCTCTCTCTCTCCTCTCTCTCTCTCTCTCTCTCTCTCTCTCTCTCTCTCTCTCTCTCTCTCTCTCTCTCTCTCTCTCTCTCTCTCTCTCTCTCTCTCTCTTTCATGCTTTGACCCTCTCCACCTTCTTACGTCACCGTCACCGTCATCGTCGCCGCCACCACTTTGTCCTTGGCGGTAATAGTGTCGCCTTAAAGTGGACCGCTCGTCGTACTAAAGACCTTGTTCCGGTGTGCTCTTTGGGCCACATTACCCATTCATGCTTGGCTGTCGCGGTGAGGCCCCACAGCAGCAGAGGTAGGTAATATAGTGCATACTGGCCGCGAGAACAAAGACAACATCAAGTATGACAAGTATAGAATTTTCAGACCTTGTTTTCACGCTTTTTTTCCTGCCCCGGTGTTTTCCATTCCCATTGTCTTTCCATGTTTATTCTCGTTTTCCCTTCTCCTATTTATCTTTTCCCTCTTTTTTCCTTTTACTACCCAAAGTTTTCCTGTTTTTTTTTTTACTATTTTTCTTTTTTCCCTCTTTCTGTTCACATCCTCCATCTTGCCGTTGTTCTCGTTTTGTCTTATCCTTTCCTTTCTTGTTTTTTTTTTCATTTATTTCTTTTCCTACTAAACGTCTTCCCTTTATTTTCCTTTTCTTGTCTTTTCTTTTCTATCCTTGGTTACGACGCCGCGTTACATTAATAGTGAGGTGGCAGTGAAGTGTAAAATACGAAAAATCAACTCATTTCAGGTGATCCCGTATAGATCAGGACTCATTCACTACCTGTAATCTACGCTCGCTCTTTACACATTAGGTTGCGTGGACCCTTTCAACGTCATTAATCAACACGGCCACTAAGACTCCGCTTTGTGAACAGCCATTCCTCTTCGTCGCAGGGGTGAGCTGCCCCCAACACTCACCCTCCGGCGGCCAGCACGGTAGAGCGGTGTGCTGCAGGTCTCAGGTGCTTCTGGAATAGATGCTGTTTGGCTTCCACGGTCTAATTACGTATTTCCCCGACGTGTCATTGTGAATATATGTTGTTATAGAGCAAGTGTAAGTTACGATGAAAATTGTGATTTATTATTATTATTATTATGATTATTGTTATTGATACTATTGTTATTATTATTATTATTATTATTATTATCATTATTATTATTATTATTATTATTATTATTATTATTATTATTATTATTATCATTATTATTATTAGAATTTTTATAATAATAATAATAATAATAATAATAATAATAATTATTATTATTATTATTATTATTATTATAATTATTATTATTATTATTATTATTATTATTATTATTATTATTATTATTATTATTATTATTATTATTATTATTATTATTATTATTATTATTATTATTATTATTATTATTATTATTATTATTATTATTATTTCAAACTGCGAGCGAAGCGTGAAGTTTGGAAGTTACGAAACGACCCCATACAAAATTTGTCTGTGTGTTTGTATGTGTGTCTGTCTGTCTGTCCGTCTGTCTGTCTGTCTGTCGTCTGTCCGTCTGTCCGTCCGTCCGTCCGTCTGTCTTCTATCTCCTCCTAGATCACTGGAGGGATCGGAATGAAATTTTCAGGGGTCGTAGGGATCACCCCTTAGATGGTTATTATATATTAAAAAAAAAACAAACATATTGTTATTATGTAAATTTTAAAGTTATTTGTGAAAAACTTTCATCTCGCTTAATACTGGTCGCACATATTCATACTTTCCTCTCTCAGGAGACACCTTGACCTACCTCCTACCTCCCTTTCTACCTCCTACCTCCAACCTCCCTTTCTACCTCCTACCTCGAACCTCCCTTTCTATCTCCTACCTCCTACCTCCAACCTCCCTTTCTACCTCCTACCTCCTACCTCCAAACCCCCTTTCTACCTCCTACCTCCCTTTCTACCTCCTACGTCCTACCTCTCTTTCTACCTCTTACCTCCCTTTCTACCTCCTACCTCCCTTTTTACCTCCTACCTCCTACCTCCCTTTCTACCTCCTACCTCCCTTTTTACCTTCTACCTCCTACCTCCCTTTCTACCTCCTGCCTCCCTTTCTACCTTCTACCTCCTTTTCTACCTCCCACCTCCCTTTCTACCTCCTACCTCCCTTTCTACCTCCTACCTCCTACCTCCTTTTCTACCTCCTACCTCCTACCTCCCTTTCTATCTCCCTTTCTACCTCCTACCTCCCTTTCTACCTCCTACCCCCTATCTACCTCCTACCTCCCTTTCTACCTCCTACTTCCTACTTCCCTTCCTACCTCCTACCTCCTTTTCTACCTCCTACCTCCTACCTCCTTTTCTACCTCCTACCTCCCTTTCTACCTCCTACCTCCTACTTCCCTTTCTACTTCCTACCTCTCTTTCTACCTCCTACCTCCTTTTCTACCTCCTACCTTCTTTTCTACCTCCTACCTCCTACCTCCCTTTCTACCTCCTACCTCCTACTTCCCTTTCTACCTCCTACCTCTCTTTCTACCTCCTACCTTCCTTTCTACCTCCTACCTCCTACCTCCCTTTCTACCTCCTACCTCCCCTTCTACCTCCTACCTCCCTTTCTATCTTGTGAAAGACATGGAAGAACTTTCTTTCCTGAGCGAGCAGTTTGTGTATGCTGGGTGAGGTTTTTTAATTTCATGGTCACCCAGCATGTCTATTTACTTAATTATTATTATTATTATTATTATTATTATATTATTATTATTATTATTATTATTATTATTATTATTATTTTTACTATCATAACTACTATTATCATTAATAATAATAATAATAATATTATTATTATTATTATTATTATTATTATTATTATTATTATTATTATTATTATTATCAGTATTATTATTATTATTACTATTATTATTATTATTATCATTATTATTATCATTGTTATTATTATTATCATTATTATTATTATTATTATTATTATTATTATTATTATTATTATTATTATTATTATTATTATTATTATTATTATTATTGTTATTATCATCATCCTTATTATTATCCTATTATTGTCATTATTATTGTTAATATTAATGTTATTACTATTTTTATTACTCTACTACTACTACTACTACTACTACTACTACTACTACTACTACTACTACTACTACTACTATTACTACTACTACTACTATTGTAATATAATGATTTCTACACGAATGTTTATTTTCATGATACATTTTTAAGAAGGGATTGGAGGTCATTAGCCCCAACTCTGGTCGCTAATGAGTGTGGTATCAAACCATTTTACTACTACTACTACTATTACTACTTCTACTACTACTACTACTACTACTACTACTACTACTACTACTACTACTACTACTACTACTACTACTACTACTACTACTTCTACTATTTCTACTACTACTACTACTACTACTACTACTACTACTACTACTACTACTACTACTACTACTACTACTACTTCTACTACTACTACTACTACTACTACTACTACTACTACTATTAATATTACTGCTACTATTACTGCTACTATTAGTACTACTACTACTTCTACTACTATTACTACTACTACTACTACTACTACTACTACTATTATTACTACTACTACTACTACAACTACTACTACTATTACTGCTACTACTACTACTACTACTACTACTACTACTACTACTACTACTACTACTACTACTACTACTACTACTACTACTACTACTACTACTACTACTACTACTACTACTACTACTTTTTTCTACTACTACTACTACATATTAAAAGATACCTCCACCCTGCGTTTATTTCAAAGGGCTCCACTACTACTACTACTACTACTACTACTACTACTACTATTACTACTACTACTACCACTACTACTACAACTACAACTTCTAAAGCTACAACAACTACTACTATTACTACTACTACTACTACTACTACTACTACTACTACTACTACTACTACTACTACTACTACTACTACTACTATTACTACTACTACTACTACTACTACTACTACTACTACTACTACTACTACTACTACTACTACTACTATTGCTGCTCCCACTGCGGTGGCGGCTTCTACAACTACTACTACTTTTTCATGTTCTAGATATTGCCATCTTTGTAGTGTAATGGTAGACTCACGGTGGTGGTGGATGAAGTCTGTGTTATTAATGCATTGTGTTAATTGATGGTAACTGGTTGTGCTGCAGCCTTCCGGTACAGTTGATGCTGTGGGTTGGACTGCTAGAAGCTGGTGAACCTCCATCTGGAGAAGCACCTCCCCACCTCCCCGTTAATAAAGAAAAGAGAATAGGAGGGTCGAAGTTTGAGAGTTGAGTGTGTTAAGGCAGACAATGGGCTCCTCTTCCTCTCCTAAGAAGAGTCCGGGCCTCGTGTATACATGTATAGCATAAGAAAGTAACCCAGGGCAACGGAAAGCTTTTCAGAGAGCTTTTATGGTGATAAAAGTCTATTATCTATTGTGGGCCACTTGGGGGCCTTCACCGCTTTGTTCTGGGCGGATGATGAATGAACCTTGCCTCCCTTCTCCTGCAGGGCCTCGGGTCACGGGGCGCCATGGCAGGCTGCTGCGGCGGCCGGCTGTCCCTGCTGCTGCTGCTGCTACTCCACGTGACAGGTAAGAAGGCTCTTTCTTACCTTTGAGGTTTGATTACAGGTGACGGCTTGCAGGGCTGCCTGTTGAGTGTGTTGATACTTGGTATGTGTGGCAGGTGTGTGGGGATACTTGGTATGTGTGGCAGGTGTGTGGGGCTACCTGGTGTGTGTGATGGGTGTGTGGAGCTACTTGGCACGTGTGACATGTGTGGGGTCTGGTGTGTGTGGCGTGTGTGGGGGTGCGCAGGGCTGTCTGGTGTGTGCTGTCAGTGTGCGGGTATGATATCAATATAATATATATTATTTGATGAAATGTCGTTCAGTATTACAATATGTTGACTGGATACTTTGTACTCTCGTAGCAAAAAATAGTTAATAATTGCAAATTGACATTTCAAGTCAATTTGGAACATGTGAACTTTCTCAGGTTGAGAACTGGATACCACGTGCACACTCAACTAATGAGATGGAGAAGCTTGTAAGAACAAAGTTTTGAAAATTAATTAATTGTGGATAATTTCCAAGTGGTATCGCTATATTTTCCTCGCTTATGACCTTGAAACTGTATGTCCAGTGTGACAACTGTGCGGTACAGACTATAACGTGAAATGCAGCTGACTATTTTTGTAATCTATGGTACCACTTTATCTCTTATGTATCTGCAAATGTGGATGGTCTCTCGCTTTTCTTATTATGTGCTAATATCTGAGCAATATTTATGCTCAGTAATCGTCTCTGTACTTTCTGTGGATACAACTATCTTTGTAATCTGTATCTTCGTTGTTTTCTCGAGTGATGATCAAAACCAAGATGTGAAGACTAATCCTGGTCACTTTATATTCTTATGTATTAATGTCCCTTATGTTGCTCAAATGGTATATAATAGTGGTATTTTCATGTAGTATGAAAATCAGAATAGTTATATTAATGAATCTAAACGCTATATTGCAGATTCTGGTGACTCAGCAAGGTGTGCTATGACAAGTTTTCAATACTCATTTAATTAATTTATAGACTGACTGTGTGCAATAAACAACACATAGTCGTATGAGGTGGCAAAGAATGAAATGAAATATCGTTCAGGGAAATAAATCACACTGATAGTCACTCACAGTCGTGTCCCAGAACTGTGGTTTGACTCTACGACAACTTGTACTTTGTCTTTTAAGATTTGCTTTCGCTCTAGCTTGGATGGCGTATGAGATTTCTAGGAAAAATGGCGTCTGGTGGATGATCTTTGCTTAATAGATTTTTTTAATGATTCAGAAAGCATTGACGGATGACGTAATTTAGGATTTTGAAATTATTACGAGTATCTTATAATTTTGGAAGAAGAATTCACACGTTGTTATTCAGATCTTCATGAGAAATATTCTGATGAAAATCAGTTTGGAATCCGCTAGTTACTGACACGGAGGAAGTTCTAGAGACAAGAAGATTCACATACTAAAAGAGTTCTTGGATATGAAATTCAGTTCGATTGTCCAAGATGGTTTTGAAATATTTTGGTAAAATACTTGGGAAACATGCATTGAAAATTAACGTAATCTCTTTGTCCACACATCTATCAAAACAAAAACTTAAATGCGGTGTGTTCATTTCCAACACCAATAATGGATGAGTGAGTTGTGTGTTGCAAAGCTGCTGTAATCTATTTACTTCAGACTATTTTTTCATAAAGAAGTACCTAGCTTCCTCATAATCATGTAAGTTTTGAAATGTTGTTTATTTATCATTTTTTAGCCGAACAAGTGGATCAGTTGAACACTTCTTCCCTTTGAGGATTGGAATGCCATGCACACAGGATGGAGGGATGCAGTGCCATAAACGTTTGAGTCTGCTCTAGAGGTTGTACGAACACAAGATGCAGTCTTGTCACACCTTTATCCATTTATCACCACCAATTGTCGCAGTCAGTAACTCACTAATGAAAAGGTTGAAAAATAATAACGACACCCCAAAAACAACATAGCGTGTCAAGATCCAGATAGACTAGATCAACTCACAGCGACGCGCGTAGACTGGGCGTGACGTCACTCGTCCCTTACCGCCCGTTCACACCTCACCATCCTCCTCTCTGCCCCATTATTTCTTTCTTTATCACACACACACACACACACACACACACACACACACACACACACACACACACCACACACACACACACACACACACACACACACACACACACACACACACACACACACACACACACACACACACACACACACACACACACACACACACACACACCACACACACACACACACACACACACACACACACACACACACACACACACACACACACACCACACGCACACACACACACACACACACACACACACACACACACACACACACCACACACACACGCACACCACACACACGCACACGCACACACACACCACACGCACACGCACACGCACACGCACACGCACACACACACGCACACCACACACACACACACACACCCACACACACACACACACACACACACACACACACACACACACACACACACACACACACACCACACACACACACACACACACACACACACACACACACACACACACACACACACACACACACACACCACACACACACACACACACACACACACACACACACACACACACACACACACACACACACACACACACACACACACACACACACACACACACACACACACCACACACACACACACACACACACACACACACACACACACACACACACACACACACACACACACACACACACACACACACACACACACACACACACACACACACACCACACACACACACACACACACACACACACACACACACACACACACACACACACACACACACACACACACACACACACACACACACACACACACACCACACACACACACACACACACACACACACACACACACACACACACACACACACACACACACACACACACACACACACACACACACACACACACACACACACACACACACACACACACACCACACACACACACACACACACACACACACACACACACACACACACACACACACACACACACACACACACCACACACACACACACACACACACACACACACACACACACACACACACACACCACACACACACACACACACACACACACACACACACACACACACACACACACACACACACACACACACACCACACACACACACACACACACACACACACACACACCACACACACACACACACACACACACACACACACACACACACACACACACACACACACACACACACACACACACACACACACACACACACACACACACACACACACACACACACACCACACACACACACACACACACACACACACACACACACACACACACACACACACACACACCACACACACACACACACACACACACCACACACACACACACACACACACACACACACACACACACACACACACACACACACACACACACACACACACACACACACACACACACACACACACACACACACACACACACACACACACACACACACACACACACACACACACACACACACACACACACACACACCACACACACACACACACACACACACACACACACACACACACACACACACACACACACACACCACACACACACACACACACACACACACACCACACACACACACACACACACACACACACACACACACACACACACACACACCACACACACACACACACACACACACACACACACACACACACACACCACACACACACACACACACACACACACACACACACACACACACACCACACACACACACACACACACACACACACACACACACACACACACACACACACACACACACACACACACACACACACACACACACACACACACACACACACACACACACACACACACACACACACACACACACACACACACACACACACACACACACACACACACACACACACACACACACCACACACACACACACACACACACACACACACCACACACACACACACACACACACACACACACACACACACACACACACACACACACACACACACACACACACACACACACACACACACACACACACACACACACCACACACACACACACACACACACACACACACACACACACACACACACACACACACACACACACACACACACACACACACACACACACACACACACACACCACACACACACACACACACACACACACACACACACACACACCACACACACACACACACACACACACACACACACACACACACACACACACACACACACACACACACACACACACACACACACACCACACACACACACACACACACACACACACACACACACACACACACACACACACACACACACACACACACACACACACACACACCACACACACACACACACACACACACACACACACACACACACACACACACACACACACACACACACACACACACACCACACACACACACACACACACACACACACACACACACACACACACACACACACACACACACACACACACAACACACACACACACACACACACACACACACACACACACACACACACACACACACACACACACACACACACACACACACACACACCACACACACACACACACACACACACACACACACACACACACACACACACACACACACACACACACACACACACACACACACACACACACACACACACACCACACACACACACACACACACACACACACACACACACACACACACACACACACACACACACACACACACACACACACACACACACACACACACCACACACACACACACACACACACACACACACACACACACACACACACACACACACACACACACACACACACACACACACACACACACACACACACACACACCACACACACACACACACACACACACACACACACACACACACACACACACACACACACACACACACACACACACACACACACACACCACACACACACACACCACACACACACACACACACACACACACACACCACACACACACACACACACACACACACACACACACACACACACACACACACACACACACACACACCACACACACACACACACACACACACACACACACACACACACACACACACACACACACACACACACACACACACACACACACACACACAACACACACACACACACACACACACACACACACACACACACACACACACAACACACACACACACACACACACACACACACACACACACACACACACACACACACACACACACACACACACACCACACACACACACACACACACACACACACACACACACACACACACACACCACACACACACACACACACACACACACACACACACACACACACACACACACACACACACACACACACACACACACACACACACACACACACACACACACACACACACACACACACACACACACACACACACACACACAACACACACACACACACACACACACACACACACACACACACACACACACACACACACACACACACACCACACACACACACACACACACACACACACACACACACACACACACACACACACACACACACACACACACACACACACACACACACACACACCACACACACACACACACACACACACACACACACACACACACACACACACACACACACACACACACACACACACACACACACACACACCACACACACACACACACACACACACACACACACACACACACACACACACCACACACACACACACACACACACACACACACACACACACACACACACACACACACACACACACACACACACACACACACACACACACACACGAGTGTATACAGGTACAAAAAAATTTAGATAAGGCTACACATTTCACCATAACATTAATTATCTCCAATCAGTTAAGTAAAGCTACAATACCCTTATTCTACTTTACTTACATAATATATATCTATCTATCTATATCTAGTGTATATGTACACATAGTTATTTTATAAGCTTCCTTGTTGATATTTTATATTCTCTCAGTTTCTTGTTGAGAGTGCAGATGCGGAAAAGCATCCTGCAGCACACAGAATGTGCTATTATATCAAGCAGGATACTTGAGTTTTTCTCGTAAGTACCTGTATCCTTTAGAAGTAAGGCTCCGGAACGTCAGTGCACGGCTTATATCATCTTGCCACTCTCTCACAGGATTTCTAATTCAAATGGCATTGACTTGTGAAATGGAAAAGTAGGGAAGCAGGACACTTCTGACTGCATCATTAATTTTTTTTACCATTTTTATCTAACAACTCAAGAGGCATAATCTTCTCACTCTTCCAATCCTCTTTTTCTTTGAGAAGGGCTTCTCTTTCCTTCCTCAGGCACTTCACTTGTCGCTCCAGTTCCTCGAGTATTCAATATCTTCATCTTTCGAAGGAAAACGATGAAAGGTTATGTTGGCCTTCTTTGTGTAGGTAAATCTTGACCAACACTGCCACCTCGGAGTCCCGCGTAAAGCCAGGCGTAAGATTATCCCGCTTCTTTTTCCAGGTTATTTACTGATTTATTCCTCGCTCTATGTTACTGAAATACATATAATTTGATGGTTCCTTGAATAGTTCATCTTTTCATCGTTCTTAGGAAAACGATGGAAAATTATGTTGCCCTTCTTTGTGTAGCTAGAGGCACATCCATACACAGCACAATTGTTCGGCATCCTTTATCTAATATATAGATCGAGGTATATTTCTTTTCTGGCTAAGCATGGTGGCGGAAACACACTAAACCTCACTATCAGCGCGACTAAGTGTTGACCTAGTAATGAGGGCGGAGCCAAGTAGTGAGGGGCATTTGACGTTACGTTTAGGGGGTTGGCGTGTCATCACTACCTCCTTGAGTTGACCTGGTATACCTAGATTTTGTAGTTTGTGATCATGTAAGTCCGTAAACTCCTGGTCGACATCACGGACTGTCCTTCTACAAAGTTACATAGTCATTACTCCAAATCCTAGAGTTGCTAAATGTAGCAGCGAGCAGGTTAACGATTGACAGCTTCATAAACAGCATTAGAAATGAACCAAACCTGATATCGCACAAGCTAAATGATAAAAAGTTGATGTTTGACACAACCCGAAGGCGAGATGAACACAGGCGTTGCATATTTCAGGTTTAAGAAATAATATTTTTGTAGTTTTGACAACACTTTAGGGAAGACAACATCCTTAAGTCTCCATAACCATCACAAAATTGATATACATTGGCAAATTAAAAAAGTTACAAAGGAATCTTCAGCCAACACCGAGCGTCCGCTCTTTTCTATCTCCATTGCCAACCACGTCTTGTTTCAAATTTTCCATTAAAACTAGTATATCACAGCAATGCAGACATGCGTTGTAGACGGGTTGGGAAAGACCAGTATTTCATTTTGTCCTTTATATTAATATATAATGATAGGAGTCAAAGTAAGATATAGATGGACAGATGCATCACCAAACGGAGTCTATTCTATTCAATTCCGTCTCAGTTGGTGTCACCCTTGGATCGATCGTTGCATTGTAGAGTGCATGTAGCGTGTGAGGGATTGCAGTAAGTTCTGGGAAGCAAGTAACTGTGCACCCATCCTCAAAAGGCAACCTCAGAATTGCTAGATTACAAAGTTTCAAGGGAATTTCCGAACAAGATAGATCGACTCTGACGCTTGAAACTCCGAAGGAAAGATTCAGTACCTTCCACTGAGTATCTTTCTTTCATTCTTACTTTCATTCTTACATTCTTTCTTTCTTTCTTTCTCTATCTATCTATATTTATCTATCTATCTACCTATTTATCTATCTTTGTTTCTTTGTTTGCTTTCATTCTTTCTTTATTTTTTCTTTCTATCTTTCTTCTTTTCTTTTTTTTTTCTTTCCATCTTTTATACTTCTTTTTCTTCTTTTTAATACCTCGTGTCTTTGCTGAATATGTGTCATTGCTTGATGCCAGACTAGAGTTTCAAAATGTTGTAAAACAAGAGAAATGACAAGTAAATGAGAAGTAAAAAAAAGAAATAAAAAGTATAAAGAAACCGTCCTCCCCCAAAAAAAAAGGTATGCTAAAACCCTTTTTTTAAAAAAATTTTTATGGAAAGGAGACAATGGCTAAAAATAACATATATGCTACTTTTTTTTTTTAACATGAAATGGAGGTAGGTCAGCGGGTGAAACGCAAAACATTGTGGCTAAGAAAAAAATAAAAAAAAAAATAATAGAGGAACACAAGATCAACTCTAGTGTCAGAGGAAGGTGTCATCTGCGAGAGTAATAATAATTAATCATTCATCGGCAGTAATAGTGTATTATCCTGCGGGATCATTAGTGTCAGGGAATGTCGGAGTGTTGTCATCGGTGGGTACAGGAATGATATTGCATGATTCCTGCAGCATATTAATTTCAAAGTAACTAAACCCTCATGATAGCCCGTCCGTCTTTCACTCTCTGAAGGTTTGCATGTCTTGATTAAACCTACCTCCGTGATGGTCTGTCTGTTTGTCATTGCGTGTCTTGATTCTCTAAGAAATCTCTGGTATTGTAGTAATCTTAATAATTAAGATTTATTTTCTATCTTCATTCTGTCTATTGTTTTATTTACGTTGTGAGCCATTCGTCACAAAACACACACACACACACACACACACACACACACACACACACACTCTCTCTCTCTCTCTCTCTCTCTCTCTCTCTCTCTCTCTCTCTCTCTCTCTCTCTCTCTCTCTCTCTCTCTCTCTCTCTCTCTCTCTCTCTCTCTCTCTCTCTCTCTCTCTCTCTCTCTCTCTCTCTCTCTCTCTCTCTCTCTCTCTCTCTCTCTCTCTCTCTCTCTCTCTCTCATTCTCTATGAAATTAATGATTTAATCTGCTTCACATACATCATTGTTAAAGGTATTGATGGTGATCGTGAGTGAACGCCGCGTGCAGGACAGTATGTTTAGAAGTCAGGAGGAACGTGGGCAGCTATAGTTACCCTTACCTATCTTATCTTATTTATCTTTGTTAAAACTCAAGGTGGCTCTTTCACATCATTAAAACTTGACTGACCAGGGAGAGAGAAGGCCATCACTGGTGCCGCTAGTACAGGGTCAGCATCCTTGGTGGTGATATCCTCTCATGGACGTAGCTTTTTTGGGTGGATGATTGACATTTTTGTATGTGTTTTATCCTCGTTGTTTATCTACTGTTTGTGTAGTGTTTTGTCTGGCGTTTTGAGTTTTGTCAATTTTTTTCTGGTGAAATTACAATTTTTGTTGGTGATTGATTGACACTTTGCTGCTTTTTGCCTGTTTATTGCCATGGAGCCGCTGCATCGTGAACCATGTCGTTGTTCTTATATTGCTATTCTTGTTCCTCTTAAAATTCCTCTTGAAACTTTTCTTCCTTCCACATTCCTCTGGAGCTTCTCTTCTCGCGTGAATTTCTTCTTTTTACTCTGCGTCATTCTTGACTGTGATGAATTGATCGACCTCGATTCGGGGGAAGCAATCTGGAAGGTGTTGTCAGGACTCACGCCTTTTACTCACCATAGCGGCAGCTTGGGGCGGACAGCGGGGTGGCAGGTATTGCATAGTGGAAGCCCCAGCAGGTAGCAAGGGGCTCATCATGTAAGCACTGATAAATAATGGTAATCCTCCGGCTCATTATTAAAGCCTTAAGCCAACCAAGTTTTATGCCATGCTCGTGCTGCAGCCTCGCTCGTGCGGTGCTGCACTTAACCAACAGAATAAACATCGTACTAAGCAAAATGATTAGAGTATTTCATCTACTTAAATGCATGATGCAGATCTCTGAAATAAAGGAAAAATTTGTACAAGCTCCGGCCATTTCATAAATAACGCGTTTTTTTCGTAAACATAATTCAGGAGATACTTGTGGCAGGAGTAAGAATATTGTATGATTTTTTACTTAGATATTACGATATTTACAAAAATATTCATTCACAAAATGCTGGAGATTAATTAACTGCTCAAGTAATAATATTTTTACGCAT
>JAPQNM010000013.1:16015723-16020723 GCA_029783475.1 Metacarcinus magister
AGGGCGGGGGAGAGACAGTTGCGGGGGGGAGACACATGAGACCCGCTCGCCACACACGCCACACCTCCCCCACCGACACAAACGAACAACACCAAATAATAAATCGCCCATTTTGACAATATATATATATATATATATATATATATATATATATATATATATATATATGTATATATATATATATATATATATATATATATATATATATATATATATATATATATATATATTGTAAGGGGTTGGTTGGTAGCGTGGCTGTGGTTAAATAAAGGCTTCAGAGACGTGGTCAGTTTATTATACAATAAACAAAGGAACTGGACAGAGAGTGACGATGTGGTGCGACCTTGCCGTGTTAAGATGATGCATGTACTGCGGGCGGCTGGGTCAAGCGTGGGTAGGGTCACGCGCAGTTGCCAGACGTCATAGGATACATAGAGAGCGACTCACATACAAATACAATATATGACAATGATATATATATATATATATATATATATATATATATATATATATATATATATATATGTATATATATAATACCTCAGCTCCCTACACTGCTCGGCCACCACCAACGAAATGTCCCCATTTCGAAAAACACCGGGAGAAACGAGGACACCCGTGGATGGTGACATTACTGTGCAGGAACTGAGACATCAAAGAGAAAATACATACATAAAAAAAATGGGTGGCACGCATAAAAAATACATACATATAAATGCAAAAAATAATAATTTACCTGATAAAATAATTAATTACTAATCTATGCACTCTACAATAGACAAACAAATACATATATGCATAATACATGAGTAACTTGGTGCATAGGAATTATGTACAGGTAGAGGTATTCCTGGAGCGGAGGAAATAATGGCAAGGAGGAGCAGAAACTGTAGCGTCAGGAGTAGTGTTGTGTGTGATGTGAGGTGGAATCACAGCAGAATCGAAACCCTTGGATACTTTCTTTAGGGAGTCTAAATTTTATCTTTTATCTTCAGGGAGACCTTAGGTGGTTGGCCTCCGCCCGTTAGTAGCGCGGGTTAGATTTCTTAAGTGACGCCTTGTTTCTTCTTATTGATAGGCTCATGCTGCCAGCGGAAGCTCCTCGCGCATATAACGTTGCAGTCCCGGCGAGGATGGTGTTATGGCAGCATGTGGGTGTTCTTAGGCCACTCGGCGGTAGTAACGAAGAAAAGTGGCCAGCCCGTGCCGAGGCTCGAACGCGGGACCCTGAGCTGGTATGCCCGACCGCTAGCCACTAGACCACCGCCTCCCCTAAGCTATTGACTCCTCTAGAGACTGAAGGTTCAATAATTTGACTTTATTCCCGTGCAATTTAGCAATCACTCTGAAAGGGCCATTAAATTATTTAGGTTGCAGCTTGGATGACATTACGTTTACGAGGGAAAACACTATGTCGCCAACATTAAGGTTGAAAGATGACGCATCCTTGTTATGGTAGGCAATCATGTCCTCTTTGGAAAGTGAAAGTGATTCTGCAACTCGTTGGTGAATATTTTGAAAGGATGCCACAGTAACTTTAAGATAGTCATCCATATT
Organism: Metacarcinus magister; assembly: GCA_029783475.1. Lineage (NCBI taxonomy): Eukaryota > Metazoa > Arthropoda > Malacostraca > Decapoda > Cancridae > Metacarcinus > Metacarcinus magister. The sequence goes on from JAPQNM010000013.1 coordinate 16,017,281, forward strand.
ATATACTACACTTGGAGACTCTGAAAATAGGTCATATGGGAGGCGTTTATCTGAGCCAAAGATGACAAAATGAGGAGTTTCTGCAATTGATTTATGAATTTGTGAGTTTAGAGAAGCCATGACCTGTGGCATATATAAATCCCAAACTGTGTCTGTGGGTTGAACAAATGAGCGAAGCAAATCAAGGACTTTTCTGTTAAGACGCTCGACTAAACCGTTAGAACTGGGTCTGTACGGCAGAACAGTGCACTTCTTAATATGAAATTGCTTACAAAGAGCTTCAAGAATTTGATTGACAAATTCTGTACCATTATCAGAGAGTAAGGTCTTAGGGGTGGTAAAAGGACAAATTATGTTGTTAACAATGGCACGAGCAATAGTCACAGCAGATTTATCTGGAAGTGGCACTAAAATAGAGAATCTTGAAAAGTGATCAACTGCAACAAGCAAGTATCTGTTACTTTTTTCAGTAATAGGCAATGTAAGAAGATCAATAGCCACTAAATCCCATGGTTGAGCAGGAACTGGGGAGTTTAGAATAGGGACGTGAGAGTGAACATTACCTTTGTTAATGGCACAGGTATGACAAATATCTATGTGTGCGTTGATATCAGTACGCATAGTGCGCCAAAAATACTTGAGTCGCGTCTGAGAGAGGCATTTTTCTTTACCTGGGTGGCCAGCATGAATGGAGTCAAGAACAATCTTAAGAATTTTAGGCACGATAGAATCAGTAATTACCATTTGATGAATAATTCTGCTTGGTTCATTTTTTCCTTCCAAGGTAGTACTTTTATATAACATACCATCTTGCAAAATGTATGAGGATAGTGAAGTAATCTTATCAGGAAGATCTGAATCATCACCTGACTCTAGAAAATAGATTAGCTTGGAACAGAACAGATCATCACGCTGTGCATCAATAATGTCAGTTTGAGAAACTGTCTCCAGAGCTGCTGGAACAGTGGTAATAGGAAGGGCATGAGCAAAATTACGTGACAGTGCATCAGCTGCAAGGTTTGACTTGCCTTCAATGTATGTAAATGTAGGATTAAAATCTTGAATTGTAAGGAACCATCTAGCAAGACGTCCTGTAGAATTTTTACCACTGAATAAATATTTGATAGCTTGATGGTCCGTGAGAACTTCAATGGGGTAGCCATGTATAATGTAACGGAACTTTTTAAGAGCCCATACAACAGCTAGTGCTTCTAAGTCGGTGACTAAATAATTTTTCTCTGCCTTGTTCAGAAGGCGGGATGCAAAAGCAACTGGGCGGTCTTTACCGTCGTATTCCTGCATAAGGATTGCACCAAGGCCTGTATAAGAAGCATCTGTATTCAAGATAAAAGGTTTCTTATAGTTAGGATAAGCAAGTACCGGGGCAGTGGTGAGTGCTTGTTTGAGAGTGGCAAAAGCATGTTCTTGTTCAGTGGAAAATTCGAAGACATCTTTCTTAAGAAGTGCAGTTAGTGGAGAAGCAATAGACGCATATTCTTTGATAAAACGTCTGTAATAACCAGCTAGGCAAAGAAAACTGCAAATTTCATCAACATTAGTAGGAGCTGGATAATCTAAGATAGTCTGTATCTTGTCCTGAGATGTATGAATACCATTGGCATCGATGACATGGCCAAGAAACTTAGTTTCTTTCTGAAGAAAATGGCACTTAGAGAGTTTTAACTTTAGACCAGACTCTGCAAGACAAGAAAGAACCTTTTCTAATTTCTGAAAGTGCTCAGGTACATCTTTAGAAAAAACAATTATGTCATCCAGATAAGAAAATAGGGTGTTTCCCAATAGACCTGAGAATATTGAGTTAATTAAACGTTGGAACGTTGAGGGCGATCCAACTAATCCCATCGGCATACGTTTGTACTGGTAATGACCTGAAGGAGTACTGAATGCAGTCATTTCTCTACTTTCTTGAGAAAGATCAACTTGATAAAAACCTGAATAGAGGTCTAAGGTGGAAAAAACTGAATTATTGTCACCTAGTGACTGAAGAATTTCATCTAGAACTGGCATGGGATAACGTGGAGGAAATGTTACTTTGTTTAGGGTACGAAAATCAACAACAGCTCTCCATTCATCATGAGACTTCGGGACAAGAAACAGGGCTGTTGAAGGGACTGACCGAAGGTTCAATGACACCTTGTTGCAGCATATTAGATACCATGCTTTCAACAATCGCTTTCCTGCTATGGGGCATTCGGTAGGCAGGAATGTACACAGGCTGAGTATTTTCTTTCAGTTGAATGTGATGTTGGACAATGTCAGTTTTACCCAAAGCTTCTCCTGGGAGAGCAATAACTCTCCGGTATTTTGATAATAAATTCACCAGATTTTCCTGTGCCTCTGGAAATTGGGTTGGTTGTAAATGTTACATGAAATCAAGTGTGTCAGGAATATCCTGAGTGGAAATCATATCAATTGCATTCTGTGGGTACTCCAAAATATTAACATGAGCTGGATAAGTTAGAAAAGTACAGAGTCGTGTTCCAGCAGACAAGTTAACAACAGATTTAGTAGTATTAACTACATACAAACTTGAACGTCCTCGCTTTGGAAGTGTACATAGAGCTGAGGGAACTGCAATGGCTCTGTGGGTTACTGATTCAGGCAATGTAATTGCATCAAAATTCTCTGCACAAGAAATTTTTATATTAACTTGAGTAACAGACAGTGGCAATAGTTATATTTCTGTCGAAACTATGCCATGACGTAAGCGTGCCTACTCTTTCATTACCTGTTCAAGAGGTATTTGAGTTGTTGTAAGCTGAGAAGTATCAGTCTGAATAGCAGCAATGTATTTTGCACGTCTTTTTGACTTAGAGACACGACCGTGGGAACGTCGTGTTCTGTTATGTTTATCTGTAACCTCAGCAGGAGTGGCCTTGGGGTCATTAGTAACATCAGAATGTTCTGCACTATATGGCTCATGAAATAACTGAGACAAGTCAGTGTGAAAAACATCTTCAGGGTCAGCAACTGGAGGCTGAAGTAACTGAGACGAATCAGTGTGAGAAACTTCTCCAGTGTCAGAGACTGAAGGTTGAGCCGAAGAATTTTCACCATTAGTGACATTTTCAGATATGACCTCGTCCGAGGAGAGAACAGGAATTTTTCTGTACCTGTAACGGAACATTTTAGCACCTGGAAATATATCGACATTATTTTTAGTTAGATCAGGGCTCCCTAACAAGATGTCAGCAGGTAGGTTAATTCCATCAACGATGTAAAATACAACAGAAAGAGGTTCAACGTCGTTGAGCAAATACAAATCAAAGGGGTGTTTCCCAATAGCAGATATAGAAGATGAACTAACTCCACACAAGCGGATGTCTGGTGGATCTAAAACAAGGATGCGGTTGCCTTTTATACGCTGAAAACAATCTAGAGACATCAGACTTACTGAAGCACCAGTGTCGATAAATACTTTA
>JAPQNM010000013.1:16033223-16050723 GCA_029783475.1 Metacarcinus magister
GAGGCAGCATCACCAATTATGTAAGATATGAAGGTGGTGGTCATGGTGGTGACGGGATACAGTGTTGTCAGGGTGTGGGTAGAGGGATTTCTCCAAATCTTGGTTAATTGGTCCATTATAATTTTTTTTCCTATAAATAATAGCTTGTGATCTCAGTGGGTAACAAGCCAAAGTCCATGTACTTCAGTACTTACCGGTCGGCTTGAATGATATTTAGAGGAGATTGTAGGTGTGAACTACTGTGGGATGTTGAGTGGCAGCATGGATGGCGACAAGGGACATCCTTTGGATCGCTGAGTGTGTGAATTATTCAATTGACTTACCCTACATATTGTGCCTTGCCCAGTTGCCTCTAGATTTCGTTCAGTTTCACTTGACTACAAAGAGATTTTGCAAAGTTTCTTATAGTTATAGTAAGTAACTAAGAAAAAATGTCTATTTCACTGTTACTAATGTACATAAGAAGTCAAAAAATCAATGTTATGTGACTGTTAGGTATACTGTGCAGCTGAATAACCTACTACGAGGATGCATATGATCACAGAAATGCTCACAACAATAGTTTTGTCTACACCGTACTAAACACAAACCACATACTGAATGTTAGTTGCGAAGGACCTCTCTGTGGGTGAGAGTGAAAGTAGATTTTGATTGGCTACATCGTAAACATGTGAATGTTATGTGTACTTATGTGATAACATGAGGTTGTCCCAATAAAAAAAAATATATATATATATATATATATATATATATATATATATATATATATATGTATATATATATATATATATATATATATATATATATATATATATATATATATATATATATATATATATTTCAGAGGACACCAACAGTATGAAGGGGATAGAACAGCGCATCGTGGTGTTGGAGAAGGATCGCGTCTTCAAAGTTGCGCAAGGGGAAATAGAAGATAGTAGGGAAGATAATAATCATGGAGAGGAAGGGAAGAAAGTAACCAATTCTCAAATGCCACCTGACACAGAGCTTCCTGAAACTGGTACACCTGCCCTATTTCCACAGGTATTTTTTTCTTTATTTGTGTCACAAGATTGGTTATTTTCGTGACTTCATGTAAGCTATGGGGCTAAGATTGGATTATCAACAGGTGTTGGGAACGGGGGTTGCGGCCCTAGCACAAATGGACATTGGTGCAATCTTCTCCTATCCTGGAGTAACGCTGCCACAACTTCTGGATAAAACGTCCGATGATCTCGTTTTTGATACGGCCCAAGCTACTTTGTTCGGTAGGTAAAGAAGGAAGAAAACAATGTATTCTTTGACCACCTATTACATCTGAATATTAATGATATTCCTTGGTTTACTTGCAGGGAGCGTGATTTACCTGGGAGCAATGGCGGGGTCTTTCTTGGCGGGGCTTCCCATGGTGCGTGTAGGACAACGAGTGACGCTCTTGATGGCCCTTCCTCTATCCTTCGCCTCCTGGATTGCCCTCACTCTCGCGCCGTCCATCTGGATGGTTCTAGCTGCCCGTGTGCTTCAGGGTTTCACTCTAAGTTTCACGGCCAGCTCGTCTACGACCTATGTGGCAGAAATCGCTCACAACTCTATACGAGGACGGCTGGTAGCCATTATGGATCTCTGCCGTCAGATGGGCAGCCTGCTAATCTACTGTCTTGGCATATCATCTCTTACATGGCGGCAGATAGCCGTGACGAGTGCTCTCGTAAACACAGTCTTGCCTTTCGTTGGGTTATTGTTGCTGCCCAACTCCCCACGTTGGTTGGCTACACGAAGTCGAACTGACGATGCTCGTCGGGCACTAAACTTCTTCAGAGGACACAACTACGATACAGATAAGGAGTTGGAGGCCATTAACAGTCAGTTAAAAAAGTCACCAGGTCAGCAGATGAATGTGTTGCAACAGGTACGACAGCTGCGAGAGCCTGCCATCCTTCGATACATGATAACAATGTCCTTTGTTCTCTTTCTTGTACACTTCAACGGTACAAGTATTATGCCGGCTTACGTTGTAATTATCATGAATACAGCACAGGTACAGATGAACTCTTACATTGCTGCCATTGCAGTATGCATTACCAAGATTGCTGGAACATTCTGTTTTGGTCTCGTTATAGATCGCGTCAATCGTAAGCCTCTTTTCGCGGTTACTTCCTTGATTTGTGCTGTGTCCATGTCCATTTTGGGCAGTTTCTTCTTCGACCAGACCCATGGTGGTTACTTTCAGCACCTGGAATGGCTTCCTCTTTTGTGTCTCACAACAAACGCCTTCTTCTCCGCATCACCCGTGATTAGTCTGCTGCGGAGTGAACTGTTCCCCACTGCTGTACGCTCCACGGTAGTGCCCATCCTTTACATTACGTTCTTCGTAGGTGCTTTTCTTGTTCTCCAAACGTACCCGTATATCGTAGCGGCTCTTGGGCCTCACGGAGCGTTCTGGCTGTTCACTGGGTGTAACCTCACCTTGATCATGATCGTGGGGTTAACGATTCCAGAGACGCGAGGCAAAACTTTGGAGCAAATCACCGAGATGCAACGAAAAGCTTCACACCCTGCCCAATAGTTACAAGTTACATTAGCACTGCTGTAATAACTAACCATGTGTTTTATATATATATATATATATATATATATATATATATATATATATATATATATATAATATATGGAGAAAATAGTTGTAACTTGATGTGAATAAAAGTTGTTAATCTTAATGTGTAACATGCAGCTTCACATAGGAGCAGAAAAATCTTTGAATATATAACGATTGCTGGTCATTGTTTAATGCACCTGGTTATCCACTAACTGTACATCAATATTTTAATAAATAGCCTTCCCTCCTAATATCATTTTTTACATCAGTTGTTTAACATATGTCATACACATTATTTGGCCTTAAAAATAAGGAAAATAATTAAAGTTTAGATCCACCTTCTATATACTTATCATAATCATTGCATACTAATTTTGGAACTCAGGTTGGTTACAGGACTGTAAAACAATACAAATATGATAGTCATTTCGATTCAGGCGGAATAACTTATCTAATTATATTGGGTAAGAAATCACAGGGTATGACACACTGTAATTAACATGCTACCAAGCTGTAGCTTGTTTCTTGTGAAGAACAGCGTAAGAAATACCTCCATTCCCCCCTCACCCCCCCCCCTCTCTCTCTCTCTCTCTCTCTCTCTCTCTCTCTCTCTCTCTCTCTCTCTCTCTCTCTCTCTCTCTCTCTCTCTCTCTCTCTCTCTCTCTCTCTCTCTCTCTCTCTCTCTCTCTCTCTCTCTCTCTCTCTCTCTCTCTCTCTCAGACACTCACTCTCACAATCTAAGTGTCACTCACTTTCTCACTCACTATCACTCTCTCATGCAGGTACGGGGCATTTTATATATATATATATATATATATATATATATATATATATATATATATATATATATATATATATACATATATATATATATATACATATATATATATATATATATATATACATATATATATATATATATATATATATATATATATTTGGGGAGGCGGTGGCCGAGTGGTCAGAGCACGGAGGAGGAGAACTCGATGACTAAAGTTCAAATCACGCCGAAATCTGGCCATTTTTTCAAGCTATCGTCGAGTGAGCGAAGAAACCCACATGCTGCTACTCAACCCTGTCTTCGACTTCGAGTGCACGGAGACTTCAGGGGGCGGCATGAACCTCCACAGGCGTCACTTAAAAAAAATACTGCCTGCACCACTAACGGGCGAGAGCCAACCATCGACATCATGGCTCTCAATAACTCCTACAGGACATCAGATCCCTGCAGAAGATTGTCTACAGGTGCTAGAGACCATGACAAAAAACATTATATATATATATATATATATATATATATATATATATATATATATATACATATTTACATATATATTTATTTATTTGTTTAGTATTAGTAATACTGGCATGAGCAATGGTGCCCGTCTCATGGAAGTAACTATCGGCATTTCTAGCAGACTGCAGCCGTCCGTTGTTGAGGTTAATCCGGTTGATGAGCGTATAATTCGATTGAGGCTGTAGTACAACTTGGGCTTTATGTCTCTTGTTGCAGTGTAAGCTCCTACCGAAATGTGAGAGGGTGACGAGATGTTCTACGCCAAATTTGACTCCATACTGGTCCAGGCTCTAGCAGCAATAAGCTTCTCACGTTCTCAACATATTCAAGAGAGAACGTAAACATTCGAGGCGTCATTATAAAAAAATCTAAAAACCTACGTCAAATAACGGGCAAAAGGCAGTCCAACTTCGCCTTCATAAAAAGCCTACTGGTGCCAACGGTTTTTGTTATAGAAAAAAAAATCAAAATATCTTAACTTAACATCCTATGAGCTGATAATAGACTGTATTACAACTGGCAAAGAGTATTCACTTACCCTACTCAGATAGGTTGAGGTGAGAGCTCTGTTCACTTCCCAATTGATTTGAAATCAAGATGCTTCAAGAGTCATGCTTTCCTAACGCCTCCAAGCTGCTTTTATACAAATTTCAACTGTCACAAGATTCCAAATGTCATTATTTCTAACCAATTCCATTGAGACTATTTTCCTTCAAATTTTAACATAAAAAGTTAGTTGTATACCTTTACAATTGATACCAGCCCTCCATCTAATCTGTTTACAATTTATACCGGCCCTCCGTCTTGCGTTGTTGTGTCTTGTGACTCTGAAGGGGATTACTTCATTTGCCCCGACCATCTAATCTACTCACGCCGGCCGTCTGATACAAACAACAAACAAAAGTTGCTGCCCTTCTGACCATATCTCCAGAGCGATTAGCCCTATCTCACTCCTCTGTCTGCTTGTTATCGTACAGGTCACGATAAGGTTACGACATACAGCCCCTTACAAGTGCACGTCTCTAATCACTAAATTAAATATGTTGACACGTCGAAGTCGAAGCTTGAGGGTCCTCCATCAACTCATGAGATTCCTGGATAGCGTCCGGTCGTTTAGATAATACCCCCTTCACATACACGGATTATACCCACTTCACATACACGGATTTTTCTTACGGGTCCTTACGTATCGCACAAATTCACGGATCTTTACGATCTGGCTACTTTTACGACCGATTTAAGAGTTGTTACGAGTTATTACGAGCTATTTACGGTTTATTACGGATTACTACGATGTATTTACGGAAAAATTCCACGATTTGTTACGAGTTGTCACGGATAACTACGAGCAACTTACGGGCATTTTACGAGTTTTTTACGGATTGTTACGAGTATATTACGGAATGATACTATTCATCGAAGATTTTACGTGTTAGTTACGACCTGTTTACGTGTTGTTACGAACAGTTACGAGTTAGTTACGAGTATTTACGAGTTCTTACGATTTTTTGCCAAAAAATATATAAATCGGAGCAGTAGCTGTAGCTGCAGAATCGTCCGAAGCATCACTTCTGGAGATCGAAGAGATTATGCAGCTCAATTTTGGTCCCTTATTTTAGGAAGGATATAGGTTCCTTGGAGGCAGTCCAGAGAAGAATGACCTAGGTGATCCAGGGTCTGAGAAATTTACCCTACAAAGATAGATTAAAACGACTTAATCTCCACTCCCTAGAGAGGAGAGCAAGAGGGGATATAATTGAGGTTTCCAAATGGGTAAAAGGAATCAATAAGGGAAACATTAATCAAGTTTTAGAAATTAGTAGTCAGGATAGGACACGTGGAAATGGATACAAGCTAGAAAAACTTAAATTCAGGACAGATCAAGGTAGATATTGGTTCACTAACAGAGTGGTGAACGATTGGAATAGGCTGGGTAGAACACGTAGTAAGTCAATAGTCAATAGATAGCTTTAAAAGAAGGTTGGATGAGAGTATGGATAGGGATGACAGGTGGGATGGATAAATATTGCATTATTCTAAGGGTGGGGGACAAGGAACTGCCTCGTGTAGGTCATCAACTGGCCTCTTACAGTCTCCTCAATTCTTATGTTCTTATGTTCTTATGTTCTTTGTCCCGAGTACCGTCAGATACGTGTAGTTGACACACACATATGAACAAACTAACACATATGGCTGGGAAGTCTGTGATAGGCCGTCAGAAGAGAGCCAATCCAGCCCCCTAACCAGATTCAAGTCCACTACCCGAATCTGAGTCACACGCACACACGTACTACGTACAGACACAGACCCTACCACATTTACATACTAAAAATCTACAATATAGCAGCTATTCTTCTGAAACAGATGTAGTTAGAAAGCTTGGTTAATTTCCTCTTCATTACGGAGACGCATTAATTCCTGTTATAAAACATTCCCACACCAGTAAGCATAGATTCTTTCTGGCTACCTTTTGGGACGTACATCATCTCTCTCTCTCTCTCTCTCTCTCTCTCTCTCTCTCTCTCTCTCTCTCTCTCTCTCTCTCTCTCTCTCTCTATCTCTCTCCCTCTCTCTCTCTCTCTCTCTCTCTCTCTCTCTCTCTCTCTCTCTCTCTCTCTCTCTCTCTCTCTCTCTCTCTCTCTCTCTCTCTCTCTCTCTTGAATATTCAAATCAGCATCTATTCGTAAAGTACTCGTAACTACACGTAAGGTGCTCGTAATAACCCGTAACAATTCGTAAACAACACGTAAATAATCCGTAAACAAATCGTAAAATATTTTTTAATGATTGTTACAAATTGCGAGCGGTTTACGATCGCTTACGGATTGTTACGAGCTATTTACGGAAAAATAAATCCGTGGACAATCGTGAGAAGATTTTTGACATGTCAAAAAATTTGCCTCTCCTTTCACGGATCCTTACGAGTGTCTACGAGTTGTTACGAATTGTTACGAGTTATCTACGGATACCAGCGAGCTATTTACGGATGCTTGCGAATGACTACGAGTTGGCGATCCGGAAGGACTCGTAAGAAGAATCCGTGTATGTGAAGGGGGTATTATTCTTACGAGTCTTTACGGATCGCCAACTCGTAGTCAATCGTAAGCATCCGTAAATAGCTCGCTGGTATCCGTAAATAACTCGTAACAATTTGCAACAACTCGTAGACACTCGTAAGAATCCGTGAAAGGAGAAGCAAATGTTTTGACATGTCTTACGATTGTCCACGGATTTATTTTTCCGTAAATAGCTCATAACAATCCGTAAGCGATCGTAAACCACTCACAACAACACGTAACCATCCGTAAACTGCTCGCAAGAATCCGTAAATGACTCGTAACAATTTGTAACAATTTTTGTTTGTTTTTTGTGACGGTTATTTTAAGATTTGTTTACGGACTGTTTACGGATTATTACGAGTCCTTACGTGTTGTTTACGGATTGTTACGATTTATTACGAGCACTTTACGTGTACACCTTTTCACCCTCAAATTAAAAAAAAAATGAACATCAAATTTTAAAAACTGAACATCAAATTAAAAAAAATTAACATCAAATTCAAACAAATGAATTTCAAATTAAAAAAGATGAACATCAAATTAAAATAAATGAATTTTAAATTAAGATAAATAGAATTTATACTAAAATACCTTATATGATACGGTCTCTTGACAACCACCACCACCACTAGTCAACACTACCAGCAAACACCTATAGTCAACACCACCAATACTAATAGTCAACACCACCAGCACCATCACCACCACCACCACCACCATCATCACCACCACCACCACCACCACCACCACCACTAATAGTCAACACCACCACAACCAGCACCAGCACAATCACCACCACCACCACCTCCACTACCAGTAGTCAACACCAATTAACACCACCATCAATCAACACTAGTCAACACCACTACCGATAGTGGTGGTGGTGGTAGTAGTGGTGGTGGTGGTGGTGGTGGTGGTGGTGATCAAGAGTACTTTATCACATCAGGTATTTTAGTATAAATTTGATTTATTTTAATTTGAAATTCATTTATTTTAATTTGATGTTCAATTTTTTTTTATTTGAAATTCATTTATTTTTATTTGATGTTCAGTTTTTTTAATTTGATATTCAGTTTTTTTTCTAATTTGAGTGTGAAAAGGTGTAGTTACGAGTGGTTGTGGAGACAGTATCTACAAGCATGGCTCCAAAGAAGAAGGCAGTTAACAAGAAGTCTCCTGCTCTTCGAAAATCTCCTCGATCTCCAGAAGTGATGCTTCGGACGATGGTTCAGTTACAGCTACTGCCACGATTTATATAGTTTTGGGCAAAAGATCGTAAGGACTCGTAAATACTCGTAACTAACCCGTAACTATTCGTAGCAACACGTAAACAGGTCGTAACTAACACGTAAAAGCTTTGATAAATAGTAACATTCCGTAGTATACTCGTAACAATCCGTAAAAAACTCGTAAAATGCCCGTAAGTTGCTCGTAGTTATCCGTGACAACTCGTAACAAACCGGGGAATTTTTCCGTAAATACATCGTAATAATCAGTAATAAACCGAAAATAGCTCGTAATAACTCGTAACAACTCTTAAATCGGTCGTAAAAGTAGCCAGATCGTAAGGATCCGTGAATTTGTGCGATCCGTAAGGACTCGTAAGAAAAATCCGTGTATGTGAAGGGGGTATAACCGAGAAGTAAACCACCAGGTAGGTACCTGTTTGAATCCAACAGCCAGTATAACAAAGAGTAAGGTGACCATCACTGTGATATCCATTCGTAACCATCACGGAAGTTCTCAATCTGTAGACTGCTGTCTCATTAGGGGTTGCAACTGGTCAATGTAGGTGTTGAGAGATAATGGCTGGGAAAAGCTGGGAAAGCTGAATATTAGTAACATTCATGAGAAATCCATGTTCCCATGTGGTGAAGGAGAGAGGCATCGAGTAGGGGTACGGCTGGATTTTTAAAGGTTCCTTAGTTTCATGTGTCTGTATAATCGGAAGTGAAAATGTATCGCTATGGATACTACAACCATGTCCAACTTCCAATGTGCCAGTGCTATTTAACACATGCCTGGATTTTTTAATAGATTGATTTATACAATTTTAAGTAATATCAATTAAATTACTGGTTGCATAAATCCATCTTTGGTTTTTCCTAATAAATATAGGTGGAAAATCTTTAACAGTTTGTGTTTTGCAAAGGTTAGACACAGGCTTTCTCTAGAAACAAAGTTAATTCACAATATTCTGTATTTTTGTTATAAATAGGCTCCTTAGGTGGACATATTAATAAATCATCATATCTCCTACATACAATAAAATCATCAACTAAAAAATAATGAGTCCTAGACTCACTAATAACCAAATAATGTTTTGATGGAGTATGTAACATGAAAGCATTAGTACATACAGGCCAGAAGTATCGTGTTCCCTCCTATGTTTACCTCACACAATACAGCCTCAACGTTTTCTTGAATAGCATGTAAACATTCCGATGATGGTTCATCCTTTCTCACTAAAATAGCTAGCTACACCTCCACCAGCTCCAGTTAATCTGTCCTTCCTGTACTATACTGTGTAGGAATGACAATTGAAGTACCAGGCAGACGATTCCACTGAGGTCAACTTGGTCTCTGTAATAAAAAATAATCTGAGGTTGTTCCTTATTAATAACTAATCCTAAGAGATCACGCTTGGTGGTGGTGTTAATACCATCAGTATTTATGTACTACATACAGGTGAGTTTTTCTATTGTGTGTGCGTGAGGGACATTGGGTCCCGCCCTGGAGTGGTCCTGGTGGTGCCGTGAGTGGCCTGTGTGGTCTCATTGTTTGTTGGATCTCTCGCTTCATCACCGTAACCAACTTCAGCCTTCCGCTCGCAACTATCCACTTCTTCCTTGTGTTGCCTTGTTGCAACAGTACTTCGTTTTTTCATCCCTTTCTTTGGCCAGTTTACTGTGCATTTGCCTTTCCTTGAATGTGCGGTCTGGCATTATTCTGATGTTCTTCCTCTCTGGTCTGGTCATCTCTTTCAGTTTGGAACCCTCCTTTAGTATTTTCCACTGGGACAAGCTATGACGCTGGGAAGTTGTGACAGCGTACCAGGGAGCGCCTGTCCTTGGAAAGACTTGCAGATAACACGGGGTCGTGGGATTCTTGGTTCGCCAGGAAGAGGCTGCTCCAGCCTTCGGAGTTGGTGTCAAGTGTTGTGTACTCATGACCTGTTTAAGTACCACCTGAATTTATTTACTTATTTACTTTGTCTTTTACTCAGCTGTACTAAAAGGATACATTCTAGTAAAGTGTATAATTTTCATCCATGGATATTTTGTTTACCTTGGCAGGAGGTTCCGGTTATTGTGGGTTAAGGTTCATTTTGTAGTGAGGCTTCCATGGGTGAGCCCAAGTTGGATTTAATGCGGGCAAACACAGTGATTCCACCTCATTACAGATTTTTGTAGCAGAGCGTAGTTTTCATACCTCTTTTTGGGTCTAGTGAGAAACTCCTGCTTGGGTCCAGTGTGTATTGTTGGCAAAAATATGGAGGGAACCAGTGTAAAGATTGAAAAGTTAATTGACCATGACCTCCCAGGTGATGTGAGTGAGGAAGGAGGTAGTGCTGTGGCACAGCTAGCGCAGGCTGTTGCTGCACTATGCCAACAACAGGCCAATAGCCGCCAAACCCAGTCAATGGTGTGGTCATGCCCATGCACTTCCTAATATAAACAGGTTCTCAGGAAGGCTGAGGAGTGCCAAGGAGTGGGATAATTGGGCGCGTGATGCACAGGAGGCTGTAAAACAGGTAGGCCTGCAAGGGTCTGAAGCAGTAGAGTACCTGTGTGGCTTCCTGGATAGGCCAGCATTGACGCGGATAAGGAATAGTCAAGTGAGCAGCACTACTGAGCAACTTAAGTGTCTGAAAGTAGCCTTTTTCCCGACACAAGGGTATATAGAGCTAGAAAAACAACTCCAGCAATCGGCGGAAGGGGTGTGGGAGTATGCTGACTCCCAAGTGGAGATTGAAAACAAAATGCAATGTGCGACCAAGAGAGGCTAAGGCCGGGTTCACACGAGACACTTTCTAGTGGTCAGTGACCCCCCAAAAAAATGGCGGTCACTGACCATTAGAAAGCTGGGAGGCGGTGGTACAGTGGTCAAGCGTTCGGGTATGCGAGCCTAGTGTCCCGGGTTCGATCCACCGATACCCGCTGGCCACTTGTCATTATTTGATTTCACCGTCGAGTGGCCAAAGACTACCCAAATTGCTGCCATAATGTCCTCAGACGGGACTTAAAATGTTATGTGCATTTGAGGTTTTAGCAGCGATTAGCCTCTCTTCATTCTCAACAAATTCAAGGGAGAACGTAAACTTTCGAGGCTTCACTATAGCAAAATTAAAAACCTACGCCAAATAACAGGCAAGAGGCAAGTCCATCCTGCTTCTATAATAAGCCTACTGGCACCAACGGTTTATGATATAGAAGAAAAAAAATAAAGAAGAAAAAAACATTTTTATGGCTGCATTCACACTGGGGAACTTTTTAGTGGTGACCGCAAAATAAGGGTGAGTATAGTGCGAGATTTTATAAAGAAACCTAATAAATGCTCTTGCGTTGCATAGCCTAGTCAATGATCACAACATTAGGTAAATACGATTCTTTTCTTAATAAAACCACGCAGGCGTTGTTATTTATTAGTATTCTGGTAGGCATCTACATTTTGTTGTACTGCCATTTTTTTATGACGGCCATTTTTAATGGCGGCCACTGACGAGGCCTCCGAAATATACTGGCCTGGGGTGGGATGTTCGAAAGATCGTTGCCAGACGCCGCTACGATCATGGTTACGTGCTCGTTGCGGCCATCTTTTATCGTGGCCTACGATAACCACTAAGGTGTATCTTCTAAAGTTCGCAGCAACGCTCGTAGCTCACGATGATCGTAAGGTTGAAATCGTATAACCCGTTCCGTTCCGTTCCGACCGTCCATAATGCAGCTCAGCTGCTTGGCGCTAGAACAATCAGAAGAGCGATTTCATGAAGTGGGAGCCAATCACAATGTAGTCTGAAAATAAAAACAAATACACTCCAATGTTAGGAAATACACAGCAGAAGGAATAAGATGAGAAATAGGGTCATCACTTTTTTAAACAAGGCTCATAAAAAGCAAAATGTCATACATCCAGAGCACACTAAAGGGAGATAGAAATGAGATGGTAGAAAAAGTAATGAGGGACACGTTAGACGAGGGATCAGATGCATGGAGTAAAGATGCTAGGAAAAACATGGAAAGTTTAGGAATAACAGTAACAAGAATACAGGGCACGAGTAAGAAAGAAATGGGGAAGAAAATGGTAAAGATTCGTATGACGATCCAGTCGATATCTCTTTAATTTTATAATGCACTGCAAATTCAAACTCAGATACTTGTTCAGATCACGTCATAAAGTTATGCCACTGAATTACAGAAAAAAAACGATTTATTATTTATTTTAGGTTACGTTAGGTTTGGTTAGGTTTCGTTAAGTTTAGTTAGGTTTGTTTAGGTTTATTTAGGTTGTTGTGTTGTTATGTTAATTTAGAAGCGATCAAATGTTTTCTATGAGTAAAAGTAGGGGATTGTGCGAGGTGCAGACACTATTTCTTTTTCGTAGCACACGCCATTTTGGTGGAGATGAAAAAATTTACCGAATAGAAATTGCTTTGTTAGCATAACCTTCCAACATCTGCAGTTGAATAAGAATAACAAAAACTAACCCAACCAAACCTAACTAAACGTAACTAAACCTAACCAAACCTAACTATTAACCTAACGTAACCTAAAAACGCATTTTTTTTCTGTAATTCAGCGGCATAACTATTTGAGGTGATCTGAACAAGTATCTGAGTATCGAAATTACTTTCTGAAAGACTTTACTGAAAGGGTGTGTGATTACTTACCAACTTTTGCTCATGGTGCTATTTTACTATAACATCATTTTTTTTACTCAGATCTTATGTTTCATTTCCAAATTTCCTTTATTTTTAATCTCTAAATAAGAACAACAGAATATAAAGAAGCTACAGAAGGACCGGAGGCCTGCACTAGGTAGTTCCTGTTAATCCTATACTCCCTTATTACCTACACCCACCTCTTATAGTCGAGGTGAGGTCTGACTAACGCTAAATACAACTTCAAAATAATCTCAGCACTTCTACTCCTAGCAATGAATCCTAACAACCTATTAGCCCTATTTCTAGCCTCAATACCTTGTTTTCTGGGACGGAGGTCTAAGCTAACCTGTACACCCAAATCCCTCTCACCTATTCAGCATTACCCTGTTTATATTGTACCTGTTTTGAGGATTTTCCCTACCAATATTTATTACTATACACTTGTCAATATTAAAATAAGTCCTTTTCTTTTCATTTTCTCATTAATAATACTGTACCGGTATGATAAATGGAAGAATATTTTGCTAATACATAATAAGTTATTGTGATTGATTTGCCAGTGCAGTCCTCTCAATGTTTTTATATATAATTCCTTTTTTTATTTATTTATTTATTTTTTGGCCAAGGAAAATATCTTATTTATGCTTATAATGATTAGAGTTATTAAAGATGTAACCATTTCAGGGGAATGTTGAGGCCTCTGAAGGAGTTTTTGTCACATGTTGCTACAGTACCTACTTTCTTATAGCAAAAACATTTTTTTTACAAAGATTTCATATTTAATTTCCATATTTCCTTTTTTTTTTTGTCTGTAAATAAGTCCTTTTCTTTTCATGCTATCATGAATAGTACTGTATAGGTATGATAAATGGTGAAATATTTTGCTATTACAGGATTATAACTTAGTGATTTATTTGCCCCCAACCAAGTAGGTGATAAGATAATGGCAGGTACCATGGGGAATGCTAAAGTGTGACCGTGTGTCATAATTCCTCACCATTAAAGAAGTCACCATATGTGAGTGGAACAGGTTAGGTTAGGTTAGATTAGGTTACCTATATTATCAGTTTAATATCAGAGATTGCAGTTTTTTCCTTTTTTCCCTCTGGTGGCCGTTTTCTGAGTAGAGTAGTTGTTAGTTTAGTTTATGTTAGGTTAAGTAAGGTTACGCTAAGTTATGTTTAGGTTATAAGAGGGAATGTCCGGATCTATATATTTACCAATTTATCATTCTTTAATTACCTCTGGACATCATAACTTCCCTAAGAGATATCCTGTACAACTCGTATGTCAGTCTGTTAATTATTCTGCTCACACACCCCTGTGTTAAGCCTATTGTGTCTGCCAACACACTCTGGAATGTCCACTTGCATAAAATCGTAATCTTATCAACACCTGCAAATGACATGGCACAGCACGAGATCTTCTTGTGGCTGGTCCAACTCGTGGTTCTAGTCTAGCACACCAATGAAGGACTTCTTGTCTGAGAAATCTATAATATATAAGTAAATGTTTGTCACTACGCAAATGCATATATTCTGTCTGTGTATGACCTCTCACGTCTCATCGCTCTTTGTAAAGCCAAGTCATGTTATAAAAGCACTTGCAATTCCATCTTCGTTCACAGAATAAACAAAGTCGAGCATCACTAGACATATATACGGGTTGTTTATTGGAGAAACCTTCAATTCAATTCCACTGTGCGTCCCTACGATCAGCTTAAGGATGCTCGCCAGAAATCCTAGCGCTATGAGTGTAATACTTGTAAATATTACCACCAAAACAACCACACAAGGTGCTTGTAATAGTGTAATACCTACCAGCATTAACACAAAAACAAAGAAAAAAAATAGGGTTCGGTATCACTTTCCTTGCGTCGTTTAGGGGGTAGGGTGTTCAGGATAATAATATTTGTGGTGGAAGTATCAAAACAATAGTATTTATTGAGTGCTGAAGTATGTAGTACTTATTTGGACACTTACATATCACTTATATATCACTTGTATATCACTTGGCCATACGAGATTAATTAAGGGTGAACTGGTATAAAAATATAACCACTGCTTAGTTAACTAAACGGCCCAAGTTACCCCTGATCCCTTATCTAACGTCTTAGAGTGAATATTCCTTCGAGTCTAAGAACGAAGACAAGGTGACATACAGGATAACTTGTGCAAAACAAAAACACAGAAAGAAACACACGATATGGACACTTCAGATGGGTGAACACTTCAGATGGGTGGACACTTGACCACTTCAAATCGACTTCCTTATCTTACGTCTCGGATGGAATATTCCTTCGAATCCGAGAAACGAAAATAACGATAGGAACGCGAGGAACTATTCACTGGACACTTTACAACATAAGCACATGGCACCCCTTCACTCGTTCTGACATCACATGTTATACATCCTACCTAATTTCCCTAACAAGCTAGACTCCCTTGATACTTTGACTTGGCATTGACCTAGATTCACTTGCCATATGACGAATTTGTAACACCAGGCTGAGATGACGGAGAGTAGCAGGCGAGTGGGGCAGAAAAAAAAACACATTAACTTCCAACCTAACACTCATATAATATTCACTTTCCCTACACTTGATCACACTCCTAGTAATGTCAAAGATATATATATATATATATATATATATATATATATATATATATATATATATATATATATATATATATATAATATCACACACCTTACTGACTTTACATAGCTATCACTGTATCTTCAATAGCTATAATAACTCTCTCACCTGAGATGACGGAGAGTAGCAGGCGAGTGGGACAGAGCCTACGCTTCAACCCTCGAACAAAACTATACCTGGATTGCCAGACGCCTCTAGGAACATAGATTCTGAATAATTATAACTATTATCTGACTTTGTCTGATACATCATTCATTTCCCTAATTCTTATTTTTAATTAGAATTATTATAATATTATTTTTCGGTTTCAACTATCCTTCCTTTATGAAATAAGTTTACAAGGAGGTTCCCCCCCCCCATTATTGGAACTATTCATATTTTCCCCTACGTGAGAATAATATCTTTCCTCAAAATATTCCACCGTAAGTGAAGAAAAATGATCTGGTTTATGGAACGCAGGTTAGTGAATATACGTAGGATTTTCTAAAAAAGATATTTGATTCATTCGTTCTCCTCCCCACAGGTGGATTTTATAAGACTTTGATTTGAGGCGATGATTAAACTCCCCTACTTAATAAAAAAAATAATTAAACAACCCTTTACTCTTTCCCCTTATTGCCTACTTAACCCCTTATCCCATGATGGTTAGGGAATAACAAAATATTGCAAGTACTACTCCTTCGACCCTCACCCGAATGATATTTGAGAAATAATAGATAGTTTTATCACACCAAAAAAACGGAGTGTTACACGAGCAAATATGGTGGATGGATCATCGTAACATTTGTTTGAACATACACCTTAGCGACTTACGAGGGTACTACGATTATCGTTGGTGCTACGATGATCTTAGCAGCCGTTACGTGCTTTCGATTATCCCACCCATGCGTCTCGAGAAGTCGACGTTTAAAAGGTAGGCGGATTTTAACGTTTTCAGTGCATTGAAATGTTGTACTCTAACCTGATATTACTAAGCTACCAGATAATATTAAGGAAAACTGCGTCTACCATCGTGTTCGTGATACATTGATGCATATCATGAGCGTAAAATAGTTACAATAACACTATACCTAATATAAGATAATGGAAGGAAAATTAAATAGTGCATAAACATTTTTTGTCACATTTTTTACTTAAACTCACTGTAATTCCCTTAGCTTTACTCGCATTGCATTTTGAATCACTAATTTAAAATCTGCACATTTTTCCGATCCTTATGATATATAGCAAGTACTGATAAATAAAATATTAAGTGGTTAAAATGGCTGATAATGTGAAATTACTGCAAACTGGAGGGTGACGGGTGAGTGTCGCTTGCAACAGGAGAGATGCAGCCTCAGGTTACACGGGAGGACATCACTGAGTGCTGAGTGCTTCAGGCAGTGGAAGGTAAGCTATAGTCCAACAAATCTAAACGTAGATTTCTGGTGGGGCCGAATCAGTAGTCCCATGGGTCCAACGCTGCCATGTCTACGTGAACTAGCCAGTTAGAACTTGATGTACTACATAAGTAAAAGGCATATAAAATGCTTTAACGAAAATCCATGCATCATCAAATAAAAAAAATTTATGTATAAAAGAAAAGTTACCGTTCTACGCTTACAATATTCATATAAATATCGAAGCGCGGCATACATTTTTTAGTGTTGCTTGGAAAACGTTATCACTTTTATCAACGTTCACCGTAGTTCTTATTAAGGTAAATATTACAATAACTGTGTTCTAAATACAATATGAAGGAATATAGCAATAAAATGAGGTATTTTGATAAAGCATTTTATATGCCTTTTATTTATGTACTACATCATGTTCTAACTGGCTCGTTCACGAAGACATGGCAGCGTTGGACCCATGGGAATACTGATTCACTCCCACCAGAAATCTATGTTAAGATTTGTAAGACTATAGTTTGCAGTAATTTCATTTTATCAGCCATTTTAACCACCTAATATTTTATTTATCAGTACTTGCTACATACCATAAGGATCGGAAAAATGTGCAGATTTTG
>JAPQNM010000013.1:16055723-16103223 GCA_029783475.1 Metacarcinus magister
TTAAACAATACACTTCCAACAAACTCAAAAGGGATAATGCTTTAACAATATAACATAAATACTAAAGTGAAAGGGATACACTATAACGATGAATCGTCTTTGAGGGAGGAAAGAGGGACCATGCGGTCTGAGATGCCGCCACATAATAAAGATGGAAAAATTGCTATTATTAATTAATAATCAGCCTTAAAAAGGCTTTAAATGACTTGACATATTCAAAAGGAAGATTATTGGATATATGAGAACACGGAATGACTAAGGATTTAGCAAATATTAAGAGATGTTGATGTAACACTTCAACACAGACCTGTGTGGTAGGGGAGAAGGATGATGACTGGCGTCATGACGCTATCCGGGAAGCGGGAAATCTTATTGTCTCTGACTAAGGATTTTTCCTTACATTTGATTACTTTAATTACTGATTGTTGAGCTATGAGATTATTACTAGTTTATACAGAATTAATTTTGGTGCAGAAAAAGTGTTACTATTTAAGCTAATAAATTTGATTTCAAATACTACATGAGAGAAATTTTGATCACTTGATAACTCAGCTGGAATTTGGCTCGAAGACTCTGTGTTTAGGTAAATTTAATAATATGTTGCATCATCTTTTGTCTTATTAAACTTATGAAGGGAAAACTAGTTAAATTAACTACTTCAAGATATAGAGTTTGATTTTAATTGTAACTGAATATTAATTAAGCGCATATAAGGAAGTAATTTTCTTTTCATAGAAAACTGATTTAAGGGATCGAGAGGAACTGTACAAGACTTAAAGATTTCTGGCATTACAGGGGTGGGATGATCGAAAGCTCGTAACGGCTGCTAAGATCATCGTAGCGGCTACGAGAATCGTAGCGGCTACGAGAATCGTAGCACCCTCGTAAGCCGCTAAGGTGTATGTTCGAACAAATGTTACGATGATCCATCCGCCATATTTGTTCGTAGCGCTACGATTTCTGGCGAGCAGCCTTATACCCCTTTCACATACACGGATTTTTCTTATGAGTCCTTACGGAACACACAAATTAACGGATCCTTACGATTTGGCCACTTTTACTACCGACTTAAGAGTTGTTACGAGTTATTACGAGCTATTTACGGTTTATTACGGATTATTACGATGTATTTACGAAAAAATTCCACGATTTGTTGCGAGTTGTCACGGATAACTACGAGCAACTTTCAGGCATTTTGCGAGTTTTTTACGGTTTATTACGAGTATATTACGGAATGTTACTATTCATCGAAGCTTTTACGTGTTAGTTACGACCTGTTTACGTGTTGTTACGAACAGTTACGAGTTAGTTACGAGTATTTACGAGTCCTTACGATTTTTTGCGAAAAACTATATAAATCAGAACAGTAGCTGTAGCTGCACCATCGTCCGAAGCATCACTTCTTGAGATCGAGGAGATTACGCAGCTCAATTTTGGTCCCCTTATTATAGGAAGGATATAGGCTCCTTGGAGGCAGTCCAGAGAAGAATGACCTAGAGGATTCAGGGGCTGAGAAATTTACCCTACAAAGATAGATTAAAACGCCTTAATCTCCAGTCCCTAGAGAGGAGGGCAAGAGGGGATATGATTGAGGTTTTCAAATGGGTAAAAGGAATTAATAAAGGAAACATTGATCAGGTTTTAGAAATTAGTAGTCAGGGTAGGACACGTGGAAATGGTGCAGACCTAGGTAGATATTGGTTCACTAACAGAGTGGTGAACGATTGGAATAGGCTGGGTAGACACGTATAGTAAGTGCTGAGTCAATAGGTAGCGTTAAAAGACGGTTGGATGAGAGTATGGATAGGGATGACAGGTGGGATGGCTAAACATTGCATTATTCTAAAGCCGCGGTCACACTGGCCAAAAAATGTTTGGATCCAACTGTAGAGTTTGATTTTCGTCCAACCTTGTAACATTTCGCTTGGAAATTGTGAAGACATCTCGCATCGTTTGCCATCCAAGGTTGGAATTAAGAAACAAAGGATCTATTTTATTAATTATTACAGATATTGTTTTAAATGTTATACTTCACATCATACGAAAAATAATAGTATAGAATTGATTTCTAAATAAATTCTGCCAGAAACAACTTACACGAATATTTTTAATGAAATTATAACAAGATCTTCTAGACCCTAATTTGATATCACTCGCTCGCCCGCCAGCCCGCTACCAAAACAAACATCTGGACTAAGTTGCTGTACACACTTTTTTCTTTTCTAGCCATGCATGGCTTAACCCACAACCTTTTCACCCTATTATTCATCCTTTGGATACGTCTATAACCTTGCACAATTGTTAGAAGAGTATGGGTAAGGGCTGCAAGAAATAACACATCATTCTCCATTGTGTTCGGTATGTTTGTTGTGCTTTGTGTATCCTTGAACAGTGTGACCATTACCCTTGGGTTGGAAGTCCAATTTACAACCATACGCTGGGATTTCCCAGCATATACTTGGACAGTGTGACCGTAGCTTTAGGGTGGGGGACAAGGAACTGCCTCGTGTAGGTCATCAACTGGCTTCTTTCAGTCTCCTCAATTCTTATGTTCTTATGTTCTTATGTTCTTTGTCCCGAGTACCGTCAGATACGTGTAGTTGACACACACACATGAACAAACTAACACATATGGCTGGGAAGTCTGTGATAGGCCGTCAGAAAAGAGCCAATAAAGCCCCCTAACCAGATTCAAATCCACTACCCGAATCTGAATCACACGCACACACGTACTACGTACAGACACAGACCCTACCATATTTACATACTAAAAATCTACAATATAGCAGCTATTCTTCTGAAACAGATGTAGTTAGAAAGCTTGGTTAATTTCCCCTTCATTACGGAGACGCATTAATTCCTGTTATAAAACATTCCCACACCAGGAGGCATAGATTCTTCCTGGCTACCTTTTGGGACGTACATCATCTCTCTCTCTCTCTCTCTCTCTCTCTCCTCTCTCTCTCTCCTCCTCTCTCTCTCTCTCTCTCTCTCCCTCTCTCCCCCCCCCCACCCACCCCCCTCATGCCCCGGACTTCAAGCTGGATATAGAACATGGGATATTAAAACAGTTTGAATATTCAAATCTGCATCTATTCGTAAAGTACTCATAACTACACGTAAAGTGCTCGTAATAACTCGTAACAATCCGTAAACAACACGTAAATAATCCGTAAACAAATCGTAAAATAACCGTCATAAATAATTTTTTAAATTTGTTTCAAATTCTTAAGAGTCATTTACGGATTCTTGAAGGCAGTTTAGGGATGGTTACGTGTTGTTGCGAGCGGTTTACGATCGCTTACTGATTGTTACGAGCTATTTACGGAAAAATAAATCCGTGGACAATCGTGAGAAGATTTTTGTCATATCAAAAAAATTGCCTCTCCTTTCACGAGTGTCTACGAGTTGTTACGAATTGTTACGAGTTATTTACGGATACCAACAAGGTATTTACGGATGCTTGCGATTGACTACGAGTTGGCGATCCGTAAGGACTCGTAAGAAGAATCCGTGTATGTGAAGGGGGTATTAAGCTGATCGTAGGGACGCACAGTGGAATTGAATTGAAGGTTTCTCCAATAAACAACCCGTGTATATGTCTAGTGATCCTCGACTTTGTTTATTCTGTGAACGAAGATGGAATTGCAAGTGATTTTATAATATGACTTGGCTTTACAAAGAGCGATGAGACGTGAAAGGTCATACAGAGACAGAATATAGCCATTTGCGTAGAGTGACGAACATTTACTTATATATTATAGATTTCCCAGACAAGAACTCCTTCTTTGGTGTGCTAGACTAGAACCACGAGTTGGACCAGCCACAATAAGATCCCGTGCTGTGCCATGTCGTTTGCAGGTGTTAATAACATTACGATTTTATGCAAAAGGGACATTCCAGAGTGTGTTGGCAGACACAGTAAGCTTAACACAGGGGTGTGTGAGCAGAATAATTAACAGAATGACACACGAGTTGTACAGGATAGCTATTAGGGAAGTTATGATGCATAGAGGTAATTAGAGAATGATAAATTGGTAAATATATCGATCCGGACATTCCCTCTTATAACCTAAACAACGTAGCGTAACCTTACTTAACCTAACATAAACTAAACTAACAACTGCTCTACTCAGAAAACGGCCGCCAGACAGAAAAAAGGAAAAAAGGGAATTTAAACTGTAATCTCTGATATTAAACTGGTGACTTCTTTAATGGTGGGGAGTTATGACACACAGTCACACTTTAGCATTCCCCAGGGTACCTGCCATAATCTTATCACCTACTTGGTTGGGGGGAAATAAATCACAATAAGTTATAATCCTGTAATAGCAAAATATTTCACCATATATCATACCTATACAGTACTATTACTGATAGCATGAAAAGAAAAGGGCTTATTTACAGACAAAAAAAAAAGGAAATATGGAAATGAAATATGAATTCTTTGTAAAAAAATTCATGTTTTGCTATAAAAAAAAAAATAGGTACTGTAGCAACATGTGACAAAAATTCCTTGAGAAGCCTCAACATTCCCCCTGAAATGGTTACATATATAATAACTTTAATCATTACAAGCATAAATAAGATATTTTCCTTGGCAAAAAAAAATAAATAAATAAAAAAATAAAAAAATAAATAAATAAATAAATAAATAAATAAATAAATAAATAAATAAATAAAAAATAAATAAATAAATAAAAAAAAAGGAATTATAAATAAAAACATTGAAAGGACTGCACTGGCAAATCAATCGCAATAACTTATTATGTACTAGCAAAATATTCTTCCATTTATCATACCGGTACAGTATTATTAATGAGAAAATTAAAAGAAAAGGACATTTTAATATTGACAAGTGTACAGTAACGAATATTGGTAAAGAAAAATCCTCAAAACAGGTACAATATAAACAAGGTAATGTTGAATAGGTCAGAATGTGAGAGGGATTTGTGTTTACAGGTTAGCTCAGACCGTCCAAGAAAACAATATAGTATTGAGGCTAGAAATAGGGCAAATATATTGTTAGGATTCATTGCTAGGAGTATTAAAAGTAGAAATGCTGAATTTATTTTGAAGTTGTGTTTAGCGTTAGTCAGACATCACCTCGACTATGAGAGGTGGGTGTAGGTAATAAGGGGGTATAGGATTAACAGGAACTACCTAGTGCAGGCCTCCGGTCCTTTTGTAGCTTCTTTATATTCTGTTGTTCTTATTTAGAGATTAAAAATAAAGGAAATTTGGAAATGAAACATAAGATATCTGAGTAAAAAAAATGATGTTATAGTAAAATAGCACCATGAGCAAAAGTTGGTAAGTAATCACACACCCTTTCAGTAAAGTCTTTCAGAAAGTAATTTCGATACTCAGATACTTGTTCAGATCACCTCAAATAGTTATGCCGCTGAATTACAGAAAAAAATGGGTTAATCGAACCTATAACTAAACATATAACTAAATAGTTATAGGTTTGGTTAGGTTTAGTTACGTTTAGTTAGGTTTGGTTGGGTTAGTTTTTGTTATTCTTATTCAACTGCAGATCTTGGAAGGTTATGCTAACAAAGCAATTTCTTTTAGGTAAATTTTTACATCTTCACCAGAATGGCGTGTGCTACGAAAAAGAAATGGCATCTGCACCTCGCACAACCCCCCTATTTTTACTCATAGAAAACATTTGATAGCTTCTAAATTACCATAACAACATAATAACCTAACTAAACCTAACCAAACTTAACGAAACCTAACCAAACCTAACGTAACCTAAAAAAAAAAAATTGTTTGTTTCTGTAATTCAGCGGCATAACTGTTTGAGGTGATCTGAGCAAGTATCTGAGGTTGAATTTGCAGTGCATTATAAAGGTAACGAGATATCGAATGGGTCGTCGTACGAATCTTTACCATTTTCTTCCCAATTTCTTTCTTGCCCTTTATTCTTGTTAATGTTATTCCTAAACTTTCCATGTTTTTCCTAGCATCTTTACTCCATGCATCTGATCCCTCTTCTAAAGTGTTCCTCATTACTTTTTCTATCATCTCATTTCTATCTCCCTTTAGTGTGCTCTGGATGTATGACATTTTGTTTTTTATGAGCCTTGTTTCAAAAAGTGATGACCCTATTTCTCCTCTTATTCCTTTTGTTGTTGTTGTTGTTGTTTTAGGGCTGCGAGGATCCCTTGGGGAACACTATGAGCCCTGGTGATGTCCTATGATGCTATCACAGGCGCGGTAGTTGACCTGTCCTCCTCAGGAAGGCACAGGTGAGGCGGATGACGGCGTGTTGTCGGGAGGGGTGGACGCCAGCCGCCGCCAGCAGGGTGGGCAGGTCAAAGGTGTTGACGTTCAGGGCGAGGAGTTGAGACTGTAGCACTACACGGAGGGAGTGGAAGCGCGGACACTGCAGCAGAAAGTGTTCAATAGTCTCGGGGATGTTCCTGCACCAGGAGCAGTCGGGGTCAGGGGACAGACGAAGACGGAGCAGGTGAGCTGTGAGTGTCGTGTGCCCCAGGCGGAGGCGGGTGAGGGTGACATCCAGGACACGGGATTTTTGTCGTATCCACGGCTGGGGGGAAGAGTCACTTCGGTAATGGCCCATGGAGGTAGTGCGGAGGGCATCGCCGAGCGTGTTATTCCAGGTGGAGCGGCAGACCCGGGAGATGAGGTGTGTGGCTGTGGAGAGCGGTAGAGGGAAGGGTGTTGTGTTTACCTCAGTTAAGGCCATCCTGGCAGCAGTATCTGCTACCTCGTTGCCTGGGATACCAGCGTGGGAGGGAATCCACTGAAAAGCGATATCCCAGCCCTCGGTGGTAAGGTGCAGAAGGGCCCTCTGGACGACGTGGACGAGGGACGTGGATGAGTGGGGGTGGCGGGAGAGGAGGAGGTGGAGTGAGGAAAGGGAGTCTGTGTAGATCACAGCCTTGCCCTTGGTATGAGAGGTGTGGAGGTGTGTGACAGCCTGGTGGAGGGCATAGAGTTCAGACGTCAGGACGTCTGTCTCCGGTGGGAGCCTCCATGTTTTGCAGATGGAGTTGGCAGGGTCATAGACGGCTGCTGCCGTGGAGGGGAGTGATGGGGAGTGTGATCCATCGGTGAAGAGCTTGATGTGTTGGTGGTATAGCGTCCTGTCCATCTGGGTGAATAGTGCCGCCGCCAGAATACCTGCAGAGTGCCGAGAGGAGAGGCCTGGAAGGTGCAGGATAAACTTAGAAGTGGTGTCCAGCCAAGGTGGGAGAGGAGAGTGTGGGCTGGTGGGTTGTGGTGGTGGTGGTGGTAGATCAAAATCAGTGAGAGCCTGCAAGGCCCTAACCAGCAGTGGTTGTCTGGCACCTGGAGACCAAACAGGCGTGTGATGGTCCACACCAGAGTTGCTGTACAGAGTAGCAAGGGGGTGAGTCAAGGGGCAGGCACAAGATGCGGTGGTAGTGCTGGCACAGAACCTCCCTTCTGTGGGTGGACAAGGGGAGGATGCCACTCAAGGCATGCAGGGAGATAACAGGGGAGGATTTTATAGCCTCCATGGATATCCGAAGGGCTGCATTCTGGAGGGGATCCAGCCTGGTGAGGACAGTCCGTGCCGCTGACCCATAAATACTGCTGCCGTACATGTTTTTGGGCCGGATGGTGGCAAGGTAGTATTGGAGAAGGAGATCTCGGTTGGCGCCCCAACGGATGCCGGCAATCCGTTTCATCACGTCCAAGCGCTTGTTGCAGGAGGTTCTGAGATATTCTATGTGCCCGGCCCAGGAGAGGCGAGGACCGTCCAGCCGCAGCCCCAGGAAGGTGTGCGTCCTGGAATAAGGTACTGCCTGGCCGCACAGTTGGAGAGTAGGTGGGTAGGTGGGGAGGGGAGTCGCTTAAGGGTGAAACACATAAGCGTGCTTTTAGGGGCGCTGACCTTAAGACTCCAGGTAGTCACCCATTCACCGAGGGAGGTTGCCGCTTCTTGTAGGTGAGTCTGCGCCTGGGCTAAAGTTGGTGTCCGGCTGACAATGGATATGTCGTCAGCGTAGAGAAGGAGGTGTGAGTGGGGGGGAATGCGAAGGTCTGAGAGGAGGACGTTAAATAGAAGAGGACTGAGGATGGAGCCTTGAGGAACGCCTCTGCGAATGGGACGGGAGTGTGACAAGGAGGCGCCCACCGCAACCTGATAGGAGCGACCAACAAGGAAGTCCTGGACCCAGGCAAGGGTGGCCCCGGTAATGCCCATGCCAGCCAGCTTGTACAGGATACCCTCATGTGGTGCTGTGTCGAAGGCTCCTTCCAGGTCAATGAAGATGGTAGTCATGACCTGGCGCTGACGGTAGGTGTCACAAACATGGTATTCCAGCTGACCCAGCACGTCCACGGTGCCTCTATGGGGGTGAAAGCCGCACTGCTCCTCCCTCAGCAAGAGCTTCTCCTCCAGCCACCAGGACAGGCATGTGGACACCAGGCGCTCCATCAGTTTTCCAATGCAGGAGAGGAGTGCTATGGGCCTGTAGGAAGACGGGAGTGTTGGATCTTTACCCGGCTTAGGGATGGGGATGAGGACAGAGGGCTTCCAACAGATGGGGTATCGTTTTGTCTCCCAGCTGGTGTTGTATAGGTGCAAGAGACAGTCCTGTATAGGGGAGGTGAGATGGGTGAGGAAGTCGTAGGGAATGCAGTCTCGTCCAGCTGCCTTGCCGGCATGCAGCGTGGACAGGGCCACATCGAGTTCCAGCCGAGTGAAAGGTTGAGCGAGGTTAGGGATACCTGGGGAGGCAATAGAAATGGAGACAGCACAGTGGAGGTCCGCTGGAGGATGAAGAGGAGGGGGAAGACCGATTCTCAGGTGGTAGTGATGGGCCAGGGTCTCCGCCTTCTGGGGGTCATCCAACGGGGACCGGGCACCGTCTGTCAAGGGGATGGGGTGGCGCGCCTTCTTGCCTTCCATAGAGTGCAGGAAGTCCCATGTTCTCTTGGTGGAGGAAGAGAAGGAGAGGGAGGAGCAGTGGGAATCCCATGCACTCCTCTGGGCCTTGAGGATGGTCTTGGCGCAGAGGGCATCAAGACGGCGATAGGTAGTGCCGGCCAGTATCGTGGGTGTCCTCCGCCACTGGTTCCAGGCTCGACGGCGGGCCAGTACTGCCCGGGCACAGTCGTCATTCCACCAGGGCTTCCCAGGGCGACAGGGTGTGCGACGCGTGGCAAGGTGGAAGGCAGCCGCACCCGCTGTTTCCAGCGTCTGATGGAAGGAAGATGCAGCGTCGTCCAAAGGAAGAGCGGTGATATCCGGTGGGGTCTGGAGGGCCTCCCTGTAACGCGGCCACTCGGAGGATGTAATTTTCCAGCGGGGCAGGCAGCCAGGATGGTGCTTCGGGGGAGCCTGTGGGACAGAAGCCAGCATAGGAAGGTGGTCACTCCCCATGTATGGTCCAGTAGAGAAGGTGGAGGTGGTGAAGGCCGGGTCACCAATAAACAGGTCCAGGACCGAGGGAGCACCAGTGTGGGGATGGAACCTGGTGGCCAGATCAGGTGGGCTCAGCAGGGAGAGGTGAGGAGAATCCAACATTATCTGGAATAATGTGTTACCTGAGGGGTTCCGTTTATGGGGTGGCAGGTCAGGCTCCCAGCATTGGTGGTGTGCATTGAAGTCCCCCATGATGATTACCGGGGGAGGAAGAGAAGCGATGTAGTGTTCAATCTCCTGTGAAGTGGCTGCACCACCCGGGTTGTAAATCACTGCCACGGTGAGCAAACTTATCAGGAGGCTAACCCTGGCAGCAACGACCTCCAGGTGCCCGCCCGGCCACTGAGGAAGGGGAAGCAAGGAGTAGAGCAGCCCGTCACGGAGGGCAAGTAGGACACCCCCACCACGGCCCTGATGGCGGTCCCGCCTGAAGATGGAGTAGCCCGGAAGGTTGAGCACTAGGTGAGGAGGGAGCCAGGTCTCGCACAAGCCGACCACCGAAGGAAGTGAGTCCCGCAGGTAGGTCTGGAGCTCCGCTGTCTTCCTAAGGAGAGACCTGGCATTCCAGAGGAGGAAGGTGAGGGCCATCTCCTATTCAAATAGAGAGGAGATGAGCATGGAGAGGGTGGGCCACAGATAAGTGAGGATCTCCGGCACAGATGTACCCTTCTGGTATAGGTGGTAACCCTTCCAGAGGAGGGTGAAAAGAGAGGAGATGACCGTATCCATGGAGGAGGCGGGAGAACCCGGACCTGCAGCTGGGCGAACAGGTGCCTGGGGTGGGGTGGAAGGCCTTGGGGGCATAGCGGAGGTCGGAAGCAAGGAAGTGGCATGATGGAAGGTACGTCCTGGTCCCTGACCACGGTGGGATGGGAGGCCGTGCGGCTGGTGGACCTCAGCCTCGGTGGTGGAGTAGGAAATTCCTGGGTCGGGAACTGAAGGGGTCGGGGTAGACGGAGGTGCCAGATATCCAGGCGGTCTACGAGGTTTACGTACCGGAGGAGTAGGAGTGTTGCCGGGCGCAGGGGAGATGACGTAATCCTGAGGCAAGAGGGCATCATCTTCCAGGGCCTCCTCCAGCGGGCCGAACCTTTTCCTTGTGACGATGGTGGAAAACTGCACACCCGGGTGGACCGCCCTAGCTGGGGGTTGATTGGGCTTCGTCGGTGCAGGCGAAGCTGGTGAAGGACGCGGCCTGCGGTGGGCCAGAAGGCTAGGCAGGTCAAGGTCCCGCAGTTGTGTGTTGATGGCATGCAGGGGCTTCCCCTTCCGCATCAAGTCAGCATAGAGCTGCTGTGCCCGGCAGTTGAATGGGCAGTACGCAGACCTGGGCCCATGTGGTCCCCCACACTGGAAGCAGAAGAAGGGTCTGGTGCAGGAGATAGTGTCGCGCTGACACGGGTGAGGCCTGCTGCAGCGGGAGCATCGTACCGGAGACCTGCAGGTGTTGAGGGAGTGGCCAATCCGATGGCACCCAGGGCAGCGGAGCAGAGGGAGAAGGTAGGGGCGCGCCCAGTACACCAACTGGGAGATGGACACCTTTGTGGGAAAGGTCCCCCTCACCTTCAGGCGGAGCCATTTCCCTGTGGTGGACCTGGGCAGATTGCGGGGCGGGATCCATGTGATTTCGATCACCTCGCCACCATCGAAGGATCGAAAGTCCTTCCGGACCTCACAGATGTCAGTGTTGTCATCCAGGGGCCCCACCCTGGCGTAATGGTAGTCAGGGCCTTCACGCTCAGCTCTGCGGCAGGTGACCTCCCATTCCCCCAGGGTAAGGGTGGCCTGTCCCAGTTCAGGTACCTTGGGGATGTTGTGTTCCCATACCACAACTATGATAGCACAGCCATTTCCCAGGGCGCGGGTTTCTCCCTCGAGGACGTACTTGCCAAGTGGCGAGAGGTGCAGAGCCTGGGAGACCCTGCAGGGGTTGGCAAAAACCCTTGCACCAGACACAGCTCGGAGGAGGAAGGACGCTTGAACGTACGCTTCCGAAGGGGGCAGAGACTCTTGATCGGTACGAGGGGTCTTATCAGGCCCTTCCTGCGATGGAGAATGAGTCCGTGGCCTCTTGGTGGCGGAGGAGGGAGGGAGGGAGGGAAGACATGAGGCGTCATCCACCTGAACATCCATCGAGGATGCCCCAATACCCGGTGACGTGTCAGACATGCCGGCGGCAGACGTGAACACGGTCAAGTAGCAGGCTGTTGTAGACTGCTCAGCGAAGGGCGGGGAAGCCCAGGAACTTTGCAGAGCAACTCAGCGGTCAGAAGGGCGAGCTGTTACACAGTTGAGAACGGAAAAGCGGAGCGAAAGCCTTCTCAACAGCGGAATCTTGTTGGGAGCAAATGTAAACACACTGCCATCCTTCGCTCTTGATCTTGATCCTCTCTTATTCCTTCTGCTGTGTATTTCCTAGCATTGGAGTGTATTTGTTTACATTTTCAGACTACATTGTGATTGGTTCCCACTTCATGAAATCGCTCTTCTGATTGGTCTAGCGCCAATCAGCTGAGCTGCATTATGGACGGTTGGAACGGAACGGGTTATACGATTTCAATCTTACGATCATCGTGAGCTACGAGCGTTGCTGCGAGCTTTAAGAGATACACCTTAGCGGTTATCGTAGACCACGATAAAAGATGGCCGCTACGAGCACGTAGCGGCGTCTGGCAACGATCTTTCGAACATCCCACCCCAGTATTGCATTGTATTGTGTTGTATATGATACCACTGTTACACTTATATTTATACATAAAAAACCACATTATTGATTACTTATTTAAATATTCTGACTTAAATAAACCTGGGGTGGGATGTTCGAAAGATCGTTGCCAGACGCCACTACGATCATGGTTGCGTGCTCGTAGCGGCCATCTTTTATCGTGGCCTACGATAACCGCTAAGGTGTATCTTCTAAAGATCGCAGAAACGCTCGTAGCTCACGATGATCGTAAGGTTAAAATCGTATAACCCGTTCCGTTCCGTTCCGACCGTCCATAATGCAGCTCAGCAGATGGGCGCTAGACCAATCAGAAGAGTGATTTCATGAAGTGGGAGCCAATCACAATGTAGTCTGAAAATGTAAACAAATACACTCCAATGCTAGGAAATACACAGCAGAAGGAATAAGAGGAGAAATAGGGTCATCACTTTTTGAAACAAGGCTCATAAAAAGCAAAATGTCACATATCCAGAGCACACTAAAGGGAAATAGAAATGAGATGATAGAAAAAGTAATGAGGGACACGTTAGAAGAGGGATCAGATGCATGGAATAAAAATGCTAGAAATAGGGCCAACAAGATACTGGGATTTATTAGTAGGTGTGTGACAAATAGGAGTTCTGAGGTCATTCTGAGGTTGTATTTAGCGCTAGTTAGACCCCACCTAGATTATGCAGCTCAATTTTGGTCCCCTTATAGGAAGGATGTAGGCTCCTTGGAGGCAGTCCAGAGAAGAATGACCGAGATGATTCAGGGCTGAGAAATTTACCCTACAAAGATAGATTAAAACGTCTTAATCTCCACTCCCTAGAGAAAAGGATCGGGCAAGAGGGGATATGATTGAGGTTTTCAAATTGATAAAAGGAATTAATAAGGGAAACATTGATCAGGTTTTAGAATTTAGTAGTCAGGATAGGACACGTGGAAATGGGTACAAGCTAGAAAAACTTAGATTCAGGACAGACCTAGGTAGATATTGGTTCACTAACAGAGTGGTGAACGATTGGAATAGGCTGGGTAGACACGTAGTAAGTGGTGAGTCAATAGGTAGCTTTAAAAGACTGTTGGATCAGAGTATGGATAGGGATGACAGGTGGGATCGCTAAATATTGGATTATTCCAAGGGTGGGGAACAAGGAGCTGCCTCGTGTAGGTCATTAACTGGCCTCTTGCAGTCTCCTCATTTCTTATGTTCTTATGCTAGTAAAAACATGAAAAGTTTAGGAATAACAGTAACAAGAATACAGGGCATGAGTAAGAAAGAAATGGGGAAGAAAATGGTAAAGATTCGTAAGACGACCCAGTCGATATCTCGTTACCTTTATAATGCACTGCAAATTCAAATTCAGATACTTGTTCAGATCACCTCAAACAGTTATGCCGCTGAATTACAGAAAAAAACAATTTATTAAAATTTTTAGGTTACGTTAGGTTTGGTTAGGTTTGGTTGAGTTTAGTTAGGTTTGGTTAGGTTTAGTTAGTTTATGTTGTTATGTTAATTTAGAAGCTATCAAATGTTTTCTATGAGTAAAAGTAGGGGGTTGTGCGAGGTGCAGACGCTATTTCTTTTTCGTAGCACATGCCATTTTGGTGAAGATGTAAAAATTTACCGAATAGAAATTGCTTTGTTAGCATAACCTTCCAGGATCTGCAGTTGAATAAGAATAACAAACACTAACCCAACCAAACCTAACTAAACGTAACTAAACCTAACCAAACCTAACGTAACCTAAAAACGCATTTTTTTCTGTAATTCAGTGGCATAACTATTTGAGGTGGTCTGAACAAGTATCTGAGTATCGAAATTACTTTCTGAAAGACTTTACTAAAAGGGTGTGTGATTACTTACCAAATTTTGCTCATGGTGCTATTTTACTCTAACATATTTTTTTTTTTACCCAGATCTTGTTTCAGTTCCAAATTTCCTTTATTTTTTATCTCTAAATAAGAACTAAAGAATATAAAGAAGCTACAAAAGGCCCGGAGGTCTGCACTAGGTAGTTCCTGTTAATCCTATACACCCTTATTACCTACACCCAGCTTTCATAGTCGAGGTGAGGTCTGACTAACGCTAAATACTTCAAAATAACCTCAGCACTTCTACTCCTAGCAATGCTACGTGTAGAGATTTGCCACGCAAATTCAAATCAATTTCGTATTTTAAACATTTATGAGGCCCGAATCGTGTTCGCTAAGGGAGTGGCTGACTGGCTGTGTGGAGGCTGCTGTGTGTGGACTAGTGGAGGCTGTGTGTTCTGGGTGAACCTCTTGTGGGGAACTCTGTGCCCTGAGGCTGTGATGTTGTGCTGTACCATGTAAGTGTTTGTAAATATACCAGGAAAGGAGAAGTGTTGTCTGTGTGTGATTTTTAAAAACCCTTTTCCCGTCCCGCCAACCCCTGCTACACGATTCCCAGGAGGGCGTTACCTCAGGTAAGGAGAGGTAACGTGTTTTGCGACACCCTGCCTTGAAGGGAAGAGAAAAAGGGAGGTGCCGTAACAATATGTATGCCACGTTTCTTTATATGTTTATATTTATCTTATCCATTATAAGTTTACTGTTTCTTCATACATTATAATACTATGAATAAACGTGTATGCGTATTTCTTGATCATGTCTGCCATGGTTTTACTTACATTGAAACATTTCTACAATGCCGATTAAAAGACACGTGGCAGAGCTGTAAAAGGGGTTTTCCCGATGTTTCCGCTCGCCAACCACATTTTAAGGCGAGTCTGACTTATATACACTTGTCAATATTAAAATAAGTCCTTTTCTTTTCATTTTCTCATTAATAATACTGTACCGGTGTGATAAATGGAAGAATATTTTGCTAATACATAATAAGTTATTGTGATTGATTTGCCAGTGCAGTCCTTTCAATGTTTTTATATATAATTCCTTTTTTTATTTTGTTTTTTTTGCCAAGGAAAATATCTTATTTATGCTTATAATGATTAGTTATTAAAGATGTAACCATTTCAGGGGGAATGTTGAGGCCTCTGTAGGAATTTTTGTCACATGTTGCTACAGTACCTACTTTCTTATAGCAAAACATCTTTTTTTACAAAGATTTCATATTTCATTTCCATATTTCCTTTTTTTTTGTCTGTATATAAGTCCTTTTCTTTTCATGCTATCATTAATAGTACTGTATAGGTATGATAAATGGTGAAATATTTTGCTATTACAGGATTATAATTTATTGTGATTTATTTGCCCCCAACCAAGTATGCGATACGATAATGGCAGGTACCCAGGGGAATGCTAAAGTGTGACTGTGTGTCATAATTCTCCACCATTAAAGAAGTCACCATATGTGAGTGGAACAGGTTAGGTTAGGTTACCTATATTAATCAATTTAATATCAGAGATTGCAGTTTAAATTCCCTTTTTTCCTTTTTTCTGTCTTGCGGCAGTTTTCTGAGTAGAGCAGTTGTTAGTTTAGTTTATGTTAGGTTAAGTAAGGTTACGCTAGGTTATGTTTAAGTTATAAGAGGTAATGTCCGGATCTATATATTTACCAATTTATCACTCTAATTACCTCTGGGCATCATAACTTCCCTAAGAGCTATCCTGTACAACTCATATGTCATTGTTAATTATTCTGCTCACACACCTCTATGTTAAGCCTACTGTGTCTGCCAACACACTCTGGAATGTCCCACTTGCATAAAATCGTAATGTTATCAACACCTGTAAATGACATGGCACAGCACAGGATCTTTTTGTGGCTGGTCCAACTCGTGGTTCTAGTCTAGCACACCAATGAAGGAGTTCTTGTCTGGGAAATCTATAATATATAAGTAAATGTTTGTCACTACGCAAATGGATATATTGTCTCTGTATGACGTCTCATCGCTCTTTGTAAAGCCAAGTCATGTTATAAAAGCACTTGCAATTCCATCTTCGTTCACAGAATAAACAAAGTCGAGGATCACTAGACATATACACGGGTTGTTTGTTGGAGAAACCTTTAATTCAATTCCACTGTGCGTCCCTACGATTAAGGGTGCTCAGCCAGAAATGGTAGCGCTACGAGCAAATATTGCGGAGGGATCATCGTAACAATTGTTTGAACATACACCTTAGCGACTTACGAGAGTGCTACGTTTATCGTAGGCGCTACGATGATCTTAGCGGCCGTTATGAGGTTTCGATCATCCCACCCCTGAATTATCTTCTAAAAGGAGCAATATGATAATGAGTCTTTACACACATATTTAAGAGATCACTTTAAAACACAATACATATACATTAAAAACAACACAATATTGATTACTTTTAAATAAACCTGAACCATCCTTCAAATATAACACTATAAAAATAATAATAACAATAATAATAATAATAATAATAATAATAATAATAATAATAATAATAATGAGTCTTTACATACATATTTTCAGGATCACTTTAATAACAAAAGGAAGGAAAGAAGGAAGGTGAGACGGGCGACTGTCAACTTTTTATTATTTATTACTGTTTTCCACTTTATTATCATTTGTCCGGCGTCCCTCTGCTGTGGGTAAGGAGGATACTTATTCAAGAATGCGTGGATGGTATAGTAATGGGTTGATAATGGATAGTAAAGGGGAAAATAAGGGAAATTTAATAACCGGTTGGTTTGATTGGGTTAGTTTTGGTTAGGCTTATTCAACTGCAGCTCTGGGAGGGTTATGCGGCATTT
Organism: Metacarcinus magister; assembly: GCA_029783475.1. NCBI lineage: Eukaryota > Metazoa > Arthropoda > Malacostraca > Decapoda > Cancridae > Metacarcinus > Metacarcinus magister. Next base: position 16,072,566 of record JAPQNM010000013.1, read on the forward strand.
CTTTACAACTACTGCTCCACCTCTTTCTTTTTCTCTCTTTCCCTACATAGTATATATAGTGTACTCAACACATCTGTGAAGGTTTTAGGCGGTGCTCACCATTATTTACCTCGCAAAACGTCTTTGAAGTTATGTTATGTTATGTTTGGTTGGTTATATTATGTTAAGTTATGGTTAGGTTAAGGTTGTGATAAGAGATTCGGAAGACGACTCAGTCTGTTTTTTGGAAGAAAAAAAATTTTCTGATAGATTTTGATGTGTTTTTAATTAATCTGATGCTTGATTGTTATGCCATGCAAATAAATTTTTTCCCCCCAAGGTAAAAAATGCCACAAAAAAGTCAGATTAATTCAAAACCAGCAAAATCAATAAGAGAAAAACTGCTTTGAGTAATTACTAAGCAAAACTATTTAAACCTAAGCAAACCTAATTAAACCAAACCTAACCTAAGCAAACGTAATTAAAACTAACCTAACCTAACGTAACCAAACCAAACCTAAACTAAGTAAAGATATGTAAGACGATCCACTAGGTTAGGTTAGGTTTAATTAGGTTTGCTTAGGTTATGCTAGGTTTAATTAGGTTTGCTTGGGTTAGGTTTAATTAGGTTTGCTTAGGATTACTTAAAGCAATTTTTCTCCTATTGATTTTGATGGTTTTGAATTAATCTGACTTTTTTTGTGGCAATTTTTACCCTGGGGGAAAAAAAAAATGGTAAAGATTTGTAAGACGACCCAATAGGTTTGATTAAGCTTGCTTAGGTTAGGGTAGGTTTAACAAGGTTTGCTTACGTTATGTTAGGTTTAATTAGGTTTGCTTAGGCTAAGTTAGGTTTAATTAGGTTTGCTTAGGATTACTTAAAGCAATTTTTCTCTTATTGATTTTGATGGTTTTGAATTAATCTGACTTTTGTGTGGCAATTTTTACCTTGGGGGGAAAAAAAATTGCATGGCATAACAGACAAACATCAGATTACATCATATACCTTTGTGGCTGGTGGGCATTAATGGAAGTTTATTGATAGACTGCCTCCGCCTGTTAGTGGCTCAGGCTTAGAATTTATATATTGACACCTCTAATTTCTCACGTTTTCTCTGATGATGAGTGCGAAAGAGGCTAACTGCTGCACTGCCACAAAGCATATAAACATTGCAAGTCCCGTATGGCAGCAATTTTGGGTAATCTTTGGCCACGGTGGTAATACCAAAGATAGAAAAGTGGCCAGCGGATATCGGGAGATTTAACCCGGGACCTTAGGTTGTCATGCCCAAACGCTGACCACTGGACTACTTACTGCCTACCCATTAATTCAAAACACATCAAAATCTATCAAAAAAAAATTGCTTCTTCCAAATAACAGACTGGGTCGTCTTCTGAATCTTTACCAAGGTTGTTAGGTTAGGTTACTGTTATCTTATGGTTAGGTTAAGTTAGGTTAGGTTTTGTTATACAGGATTTTTAAAAAATTTATTACCCAAAAATTAGGGTTTGCAACGTAGATTTTTTTCTGGTTCTGGGTAATAAAATGTAAAAATCTTATATAACTGAACCAAACCTAACCTAACCATAACATAACCGTAACCTAACCATAACTTAACATAACATAACCTAACATAACTTGAAAGACGTTTTGTGAGGTAAATAATGGTGAGCACTGCCTGAAACCTTCACAGATGTGTTGAGTACACTATGCATAGTATGTAGGGAAAGAGAGAAAAAGAAAGAGGTGGAACAATAGTTGTAAAGAAATACCGGTTATGCTAACAAAGCAATTTTTTTTCAAAATTATTTTACATCTTCACCAGAATGGCGTGTGGCTACGTAAGAAAATGGCGTCTGCAACTCACACAACCCCCCCTACTTTTAGTCATAGAAAACATTTGATAGCTTCTAAATTAACATAACATTTGGCGGGGTGGTCACTGGGCCTTACAGACTGTATGCCGCTCTTGGCCCTGTTCGGCAGTGTTTGTTGCACAGTCAATCTTGGATGACTCTTTGCGGATTGTTAACTAAGTTGTTGATCCACGAAAGACATACAGACCTGCTGAGAAGCACAAAAAGATGTTCTCTCTAGGAGAGACATGCAGGCGTCCTCCTCTCTATTTTCTCCTACATATAGACAAGGCACAGAGGGAAGGGAAGGAGGGGAGACTAATAGTATTCTTCTTGAACCCTAAACTACCTTGTCTTAACCACAGATGGATAGATAGACTATTTTTTCAGTTTCTATTATTATTATTATTATTATTTTTATTTATACTAATGCAAAGTGAGGTTAAATTTTTTTTATTAGAGGAATGTCAGATAGATTGATAAATTTTTTTCTTAAATTTTTTCTATCTTATGTTTACTTTTGGGCTAAGTTAGAGAGAGAGAGAGAGAGAGAGTTGCACACCAAAAAAATTATAAGATGTGATTAATAATAGAAAGGAAAAAGAAAGTGTAAAAATAAAGAAAATTAATGATATAGAGACAAAGATTAAAAAGAAAAGAAAGGTGAGAAAAATTTTAAAGAAAACAAAAATTTAAAAAAAAATAATAAAAACTTTGATAGACATTAGAATAATATATAAAAAAATCCAACAATGGAAATAAATGAAAAATAATAAAACGAAATGAAAATATAAACATGATAAAAATTTTTTTAAAGTGTGTGTACGTAGGTAAAACGAAGAAAGAAAAACAAATTTTTTTTTCTCCTCTCTCTCTCTCTCTCTCTCTCTCTCTCTCTCTCTCTCTCTCTCTCTCTCTCTCTCTCTCTCTCTCTCTCTCTCTCTCTCTCTCTCTCTTTTTTTCTTCCTTGCACAGAATAGGATAAAAAAGAAATAGAAGAAGAACTACTACTATTACAATGCTACTATCAAAACGACTATTACTACCAAGAAATAGTCAACTACTACTATCAACACTAACACCGCCACCACCACCTGACCTTGACCTGACCTGGAGGAAAGTTGACCTCATTCCTCCCTCCAATACCTCCAAAAATGCAGTTTTTTCTCCAAGTTTTACCTCTGATGGGAGAGATTTTTTGTTGTGTGTTTGTGCGAGGAAAGAATATTTACGTTTGGTCTCTGTTTTGAAAATCCCATCTGTTTGTTACCTCCATACTATCTCCTCCTCCTCCTCCTCCTCCTCCTCCTCCTCCTCCTCCTCCTCCTCTCCTCCTCCTCCTCCTCCTCCTCCTCAAATGCGGACTTCCAAATGGTATACAAATTTCCATACATACGACTCGCTAGAACAATGTGCCGTTTGAAGCTTTACCAAACAGCCGTCACGTGTTTGGCCGTACCCACAGTTGCTGCCATGACACACGCAGGCACTGTAACACAATCAGCACTCATAACCACCATAGGGGTCAACATAATAGCAATAATGATGCTTGGGGTGATGGGAGAAATATTCCGCAAGCTAGTCGGTCACCTTTACGTATCGAAAAACGAAACGCAAGTGAAAATATCGCACCTCACTTTCTTTGGGGGTCGGTGTGACCTTATAGTGCCGGCGGATGACCTAGTGCCGCTGTGTGAGCTGCCGGATAGTGCCACGGATGTGTATGTACAGATGAAGAGGTATTCGGATGATGGTAGTGGTGGTGGTGGTTTTGGTATGATTTTGTGCCTGCGTTTTGGTGGTGTGCTTGACCCTGCTGTGTTTGAAAGGGTGTTTGGTGTGGTGGAATAATGGTGTTAAGATCTGTGTGTGTGTGTGTGTGTTTGATGTAATTTGTGAGAGAGATAAAGAGAAAGATTGTATGTTTGTGTGGAGTGAAATGTGTGCTTGTTTGATGTGATTTGTGAGTGAGAGAGAAAGATTGTATTTACCTAGTTCTGTGTGTGTGTGTGTTTGAAAGTTACATTACCAAAACATGAATTAAAATTATTTGACGCAATTTAAGACACAAACAAAATAATGCGTGGAAGGGAAAAATGAGGAGAGAGTGAGAAAAAAAGAGAGAAACGAAAGAAGAATTGAAAACAAACAACAAACGGAGGAAAAACGGAAAAAAAACACTATTTTCTCTCCACCACAGAAGAAAAAGAATAAAGATAGAGAAAGAAAGGAAGAAAAAAATTAAAGGAAGTTAAATGCACAATAATAGAAAAAAAAGAAAGATAGTGAGATAGAAAGAAAGGAAAATAAAAGAGAAAAGAAGTGAAATAAGAAATAAAATAAAGAAATTGGTGAAGACAGAGAATAATATTTAAAGAAAAATAAACAGAAACAAGTGAATGAGAGAAAGAAAAAAAATAAGAAACAAAACAGTATGAGAGAAAATTAAGAAAACCAAACCAAACAAAACACTGATGATAGAAAAAGAACAAAAATAGTGAAAATAAGAGATAGAAAAAAAAGGTTAAAAAAAACACACCAAAAGTAATAAAAATAAAAAAAAAAACACTAAAAAACAAACACCATGAAGGAGCTGGACAACACCTTCCACTCCCTCATAGACCAAGACGAGGTGAGCTACAGGGTGACGCAGGAATTCAATCGCGTGTTTGGATCAAACGTGTCAAACTTATCCAAGGTGGTGCAGCTGGTGGAGGAACTGCAGATCACACGGGACCACCTACAGCAGCGGGTGAGTGTCCGGGTGTTTGGGGGAATCGTTTTTTTTTTTTTCCTTCCTCTTTTTTCATGTAATATTTGTAATTAATTCAGTTTTATTAAAATTTTTTTGGGGTGAATATTTTGTTTTCTTCTTTTTATGTAATATTTGTAATTAATTTAGTTTTTATTGCAATTTTTTTTCTTATGGGTGAATGTGTTTCTTTTCCTATTTTTATGTAATATTTGTAATTAATTCTGTTTAATTTCAATTGTAATGTGTTTTTATCTATTTTTTTTAAGTTTCTTTTATTATTTTGGATGAATTTGTGTTTTTTAAGCTATCTTTTAATCTATTTTTTTGTTATTCCACCTGCCTTCACCCGCAGCTTCAGTCTTATTTCAATTTTTATTGCAATTCTTTACTTTGGGTGAATACATGTTTTTTTTATCAATCCCTATATATATTTCTAAATTATTTCACCCGCCTTCATCCACAGCTTCAGTTTGCCACTACGGAAGCCCCCGACAAGATCACCCGAGCCGTCAAGGGTGCAGAGAAGGCCCTGGGGGAAGGGGAGCACCTGCTGGGGGAAAGTGTCACCCTTCAGAAACAGGTGAGATACACACATACATACACACATACATACATACTGCACACACACACACACACACACACACACACACACACACACACACACACACACACACACACACATACACACACACACACATACACACACACACACACACACACACACATTAATATTACAGTCGGCCCCTCAAGGGTGCGAAATTCCAAGGGTGCGGGCAGTACCGGTGCGGCACTTATATTCAAAGGGTGCAAAAAATTCAAAGCGTTCGGTGACGGAACTATGCGCTTTTGTCAAGCGGCCATGTTGTGATGATGTCAGTTCTCTCTCACTCTCTCACTCTCACTCTCTCTCTCTCTCTCTCTCTCTCTCTCTCTCTCTCTCTCTCTCTCTCTCTCTCTCTCTCTCTCTCTCTCCACCATTCGTCTTTCTCTCCCTCCTTCCATTTCCTTTAAAGAACTCAACATCCTAGGGCTTCAGATGTGGGATTCCTCCTCTTCCTCCATCATAGATACTGTAATGGCTTCCACCAGTACAGTATCTATATTATCTATCATATTTAATCACATGTGTATATGTACTGTATATTCTTTCATTATATCATGTATTTCGGGGGTTATTGGGCAAAAAAAGGATAAGTCTTAAGAGTCCTGGAATACATAGTGAATTTATTAACTTCCAAGGGTGCGCAAAGGGCGCGGACTGAATTGTACCGCACCCTTGGGGGGCCGACTGTATTATTATTATCGTTTTATTTTATTTTATGCTCTTTCTTCACTCTTCATTATTATTTTATTATTATTATCATTATTACTTCATCATTACAGTAGGTCTTTGGAGTAATAGTTTAATTCGTTTTCAGACCGAGCTTGTATTGCAATTTAATCGTAGTACAAAGCAATTCTTCACGATGAAATTAATGGAAAAATAATTAATCTGTTCCAGTACCCAAAAAACACCCAAATGCCTATTTTTAAGGTTTTTTTTAACTGAAAAACTGCAGTTAGAAATAAAATAACAATAATAAAAACATAATAAAAGAGAATGCAAGAAATAAACAATTTCTATTAAAATAGAAACATTATAAAAAGAATGCAAGAAATAAACAAGTTCTATTAAAATAAAAACATAATAAAAGAGAATGCAAGAAATAAACAAGTTCTATTAAAATAAAACATAATAAAAAAGAATGCAAGAAATAAACAAGTTCTATTAAAATAAAAACATAATAAAAAAGAATGCAAGAAATAAACAAGTTCTATTAAGTTTCTAACCTTTTAAACTTGTAATGTTTGTAATGAGAATCTGCTTCCATTAAAAGGTGAGGTAGGACAATTTCTGGTGTTTTCTCTCTATCATCAACACTTACTTTATCCCTTTTGGCTTCATTTGTTTCACTTTCAACACTTGCAGTCGTTTCTTTAAGAACCTATCAAGAGAAATCTGCTTTGTTCTTGATTTTTAAATGCCACAAAAATAGTCAACTCCATTCATTGTCATTGAACAAAGCAGCTGCACGACCTAACCTAACCTAACAAAGCAGCCACCTGACCCGAAAAATGGTTACGAATGTTGGCTCGTAAAGCAAGTTGGTCACATAATGGTGTCACGTGTACTATGAGGTCTTATTATTATTATTATTATTATTATTATCATTATTATTATTATTATTATTACTACTATTATTATTACTATTATTACCATCTCAGAATTTTTTATTGTTATTATTATTTTATTATTTTTCTTTCCCTCTATTTTTCTTTTCTTAGTACACTGGAGACTCAATACTCGAACTTAATTCGTTCCAAATGGCTGTTCGAGTATCAAAAAGTTTGACTACCGATACCTATAAATCGGGTAATCCGTTCTAACCTTAGCAAAACCTTAAGTTTACAAAAATTTCAATGTAAATTATAATTATTATTTGTACTTACCGTAATTGAAGGCTGGTGATGGATAACATAGAAGAGGAGGGGAGAAGGGTGGGGAGGAGGAGGGAGGTTATTCGTCGGAGGACGAGTCACCATCCATGAAAACGTCTGGTAACTCGTCTCCTGGTATGATTCCTGTGAACCCACTAGTGGAGGGCTGTGGCTCACTAACACTTGCACTCTCACTAGATTCCTTTTTCAACAAGAATCTGTCTAATGTGATCTGCCTTTGCCTTTTTTTCAAAATGTCTCTGAAATGCTGCATCAAATTTTCATCAAACTCGTTTATGTTTCTGTGTACGGCAGCAATATCAGGGTGGCACCTCTCCAAAAAGTTTCCCAACTCTGTCCACTGCCGCAAATATTTCTTGATCTCTGCAGTGGAGACTCTTTCCTTGCTGTTCCCCTCCTCCTCCCCTGAAGACAGCTCCTCAATTACCTCCTGCAGCTGTTCCTGGTGAAGTTGACGCAGCTTGTCAGTGGTGAGGTTTTCAGAGTGTGCTTGCACCAGCTCCTCCACATCATCACTGTCCACCTCAATGCCTCACCACAGCAGACTCCTGGACTGAAGGCTCGAATCCCTCAAAATCCTTGGCTGTCACACAGGTCGGCCACAGATTTTTCCAGGCAGACTGCAAGGACCTCACAGAAACTTGACCCCAGGCTTTATCTATAAGCCTTAGGCAGTGGAGGATATTGAAGTGATTCTTCCAAAACTCCCTCAGAGTGAGCTCTGTTTTAGAAGTCACCTCAAAGCACCTCTCAAAAAGTGCTTTTGTGTACAGCTTCTTAAAGCTGGCGATGACATTCTGGTCCATGGGTTGGATCAGTGGCGTGGTGTTGGGGGGAAGGAACATCACTTCAATGAATTTATACCCCTTACCCAATTCTTCTTCCACGCCTGGAGGGTGTACAGGGGCATTGTCCATCAACTCCTAGGAGGGCCTTGAGTGGTAGATTCTTCTCTATTAGGTATGTCTTCACTGCAGGTGCAAACACCTCCACAAACCACTCCGTGAAGAACTGCCTGGTTGTCCAGGCTTTCTTGTTTGCCCTCCACATCACACTGAGTTTGCTCTTTTGCACACCGTTCTTCTTGAATGGCCTGGGGTTTTCCGAATGGTACACCAGCAGCAGTTTAATTTTGCAGTCGCCGCTAGCATTGGCACACAGAAGCAGGGTTAACCTGTCTTTCATGGGCTTGTGTCCTGGCAAACACTTCTCTTCCTTTGTTATATAGGTCCTGCTTGGTAGTTTTTTCCGAAACAGGCCTGTCTCATCCCAATTAAAGACCTGTTGTGGGCTTAAGCGCTCCTTATCCACAAATTTCTTAAATTCAGGCACAAACTTCTCGGCGGCAACTTTGTCAGCACTTGCGGCCTCGCCGTGCCTCACAACAGAATGAATTCCAGTTCTCTTCTTGAAATTCCCAAACCACCCCTCACTAGCTTTAAAATCTTCACTGGAGTCAGAGGTAGTATCACAAATAAGATCACCATGGAGCCGCCTAGCTTTCGCACAAATTATGCCCTCTGACATAGAATCACCAGCCATCTGCCTTTCGTTTATCCACACCATCAACAATTTTTCCATTTCTTCCACTGCCGCAGGTCGCTTAAGTTGCTTTTTCACACCCATTGCCACATCAGCTCCCTTAATGGCCTCCTTGTTCTTCAGTATGGTGGCTACTGTAGATTTCGCCATACAGTACTCAGCTGCAAGATCGGTGATTCTTGCTCCTTTCTCGTATTTATCAATAATCTCCTTTTTCCGTTTGGTCGTCACTACATTCTTCCTTTTAGGCTTATTTTCACCACTAATAAGCCTCTTTGGTGCCATTGTAAGTTTCTAAATGAAAAACCACAGACAGAACGCAGGAAAATTTTGTTGTTCTCACGACCACGGCAGAACAACTGGCGGCGGCGGGGAGGGAGAGGCCAGGAACCTTTGTTTACAACCACGTGTGCGGACGTTCGAGTACCAGATAGTTTTTTGAGTACCAAGTCGAACTTTTGCGTTCGAGTATCGAAAAGTTCGACTTCCAAGACGTTCGAGTAATGAGTCTTCACTGTACAGTATTATTATTATTATTATTATTATTATTATTATCTTTTATCATTATTTTTTTAATATTCTACACTCCTCACCCACCCTTCATCCACCCTTCACCCACCGTTCATCTACCCTTCACCCACCCTTCATCCATCTTTCATCCACCCTTCATCCAGCATTCATCCACCTTCATCCACCCACAGGTTAAGACACACATCTCCAAATATGCCCGGCTGTTGGGTGAGGTGGAGCCCGGAGTGAGGAAGGTGGTGGAGTTAGGAAGGGTAGAGGCGTACCAGGCCCTGTTGTCTACTGTGGAGGAATGGAGGTGAGTGGAGTGGGAATGTAGGAATGAGAATAAAAATGTATGAAATAGGAATAAAAATGTAGGAATGAGATTATAGGGATGTAGGAATGGGAATTAAGATGTAGGAATAGGAATGGGAATGTTGTAATGGGATTATGAATGTAGGAATGCTAATGAAAATGTATGAATAGGGATGTAGGAATGGGAATATGAGTGAGAATTATAATAGAAATGGAGAGAGAGAGATTTGTTGATAAAATATTGATAATTTGTGATTATGTAATTATTTTTTAATCCAATTTCTCTTCCTCCACCTACTCCACCACCACCACCTCCTCTTCCTCCTCCACCTACTCCTCCACTATCTCCTCCATCTCTTTTCTCTTCTGTTATCTTCATTTCTTACTCTTCCTCCTCCTTCACCTCCTCCACTACCTCCTCCTCCTCCTCCCCCTCCTCCCCCTCCTCCCCCTCCACTACCTCCTCCTCTTCCCTCTTTTTTCTCTTCTGTAATCTTCATTTCTTCCTCCACTTAGTAAGGACATCAGCAGCTCCCTCCACATAGGGGCGGAGGGGCAAGCACTCCTAGGGCACGCCAGGCTGCTTGAGGGTGCCTTAGCAGTGAAAGGAACTGAGTGTGGTAACCTTTTCGACTTCCTACATGCAACTCTACTACACTGGAATAACACTCTTGTACGACGTTTTACTAGGTGTGTTTTGGGGTGTGTGTGTGTGTGTGTGTGTGTGTGTGTGTGTGTGTGTGTGTGTGTGTGTGTGTGTGTAGAAATGCATTTAGAGTGTGTATGTATAAGTGAGTACATGAAATTACAAATAATTAATAATCAAAAACCAACGAAAATAATTTAACATACACTTGAACTAAACTTAACCTAACCTAAACCTAACCTAACCTAACCTAACTTACCTTAACTTAACTTAACTTAACTTAACTTAACTTGACTTAACTTAACTTAACTTAACTTAACTTAACTTAACTTAACTTAACTTAACTTATCATAACATAACTTAACTTAACTTAACTTATCATAACGTAACTTAACTTAACATAACTTAATTTAATTTTTAACTTAAACTATCCTAAACCACACAACCTCTTAACCAGCCTCCGTTTTCTTTGGCCCAGTGAGTTTGAAGGGGTGCTAAAGAGTATTAAGTGGCCCTTGGTGGGTGAGGCTGGCGGGGGACACTTACCTGCTTCACCCGACTCTCTCCAACGACTCTGTACACTCACCCAGTACCTTGTTCAACTGTCCTTGCCGGGTGAGTCTGGAGGGGTACTGGGGGAACTTATTATTATTGTTATTATTGTTATTATTATTATGTTAGGTTAGGTTGTTATTACTATTATTGTTGTTGTTATTGTTATTAATATTATTATTGTTATTGTTGTTGTTATTATTATTAATATTATTATTATTATTATTGGTATTATTATTATTATTATTATTATTATTATGTTATGTTAGGTTAGGTTGTTATTATTATTATTGTTGGTGTTATTTTATACTTGACCATATTTTCTTGTTTTTTACAGTAATAGATAATAATAATATATATGTATTTTTTTTTCTACATTACTAGACTTTTTTTTTACAGCAATAGATGATAATAATAAATATATTTATTTTTACATTGCTAAACAATAATAATTTTATTTATTTATTTATTTTTTTTTTTTTCATAACTAGACAATAATAATTCTTTTTACTTTACTAGACAATAATAATTTTTTCTTCTTCTTCTTCTTCTTCTTCTTCTTCTTCTTCTTTTTCTTCTTCATTTACAGAGTGTTTGGTGGCAAGGAAGAAGAAGGAGGGGGAGGGGGGGGCGAGTACTCTGCCGGCCCCCCCTTCCCCCCCTGCCACCACAGCCCCCCCTGCCGTCTTGAGTAACTTTGAGCCACTCATTCTACCTGTGCAGCTAATGATCAACCCACTACAGGTAAAGAGAGAGAGAGAGAGAGGATATGTTAAAGATATTTATGATTTTATTTTTTTTTTTTCACTTGTTAAAACACATACTCATACACAAAAACACACACACACACACACACACACACACACACACACACACACACACACACACACACACACACACACACAAAAGTCATAGATATTGTGCAAGAGAGAGATGGTTGGGTGGATAGTGTCTACCTGGACTTGAAGAAAGCGTTTGACAAGGTGCCACACCGGAGTCTACTGTGGAAGATAAAAAACTGTGGAGGAGTTGAAGGACGGTTACTGGAATGGATGAGGGACTACCTTAGTGAGAGGGAAATGAGAACGGTGATTAGGAATAAAGGTTCTTCGTGGCTAAAGGTCACTAGTGGAGTACCTCAGGGGTCAGTGCTGGGACCTGTAATGTTTGGAATTTACGTAAACGACTTGGCTGATGGTATCGACAGTTACATTAATTTGTTTGCTGATGATGCAAAGTTAATGAGGAAAGTGGAGAATGTACAGGATTGTATGAAATTGCAAGAGGACCTTGATAAAATTGATGGATGGAGTAAAACATGGCAAATGGAGTTCAATTTGAATAAGTGTAAGGTCATGGAATTTGGGAGAAGTAAAAAGAGAGTGATTACAAAATGGATGGAGTTGGTCTGGAGAAGTCTAAGGAGGAAGTAGATCTAGGTGTGACAATTACGGAGGGCTTGATTCCAGACAGGCACATAAATAAAATTACGGGAGAAGTAACAAATCTGTTGAGGAGAATCAAAATGGCATTTTCGTATTTGGATGCTGACATGATGAAAAAGCTGATCAGTTCCATGATAAGACCAAGACTGGAGTATGCAGCGATAGTGTGGTCTCCTCACACGAAGAAGAATATTAGAAAATTGGAGAGGGTCCAAAGAGCGGCCACCAAGATGGTGCCGGAACTGAGGGATTTAACATATGAGGAAAGATTGAGGATACTGGAGCTTCCAACGCTTGAAAGTAGAAGAGAAAGGGGAGATTTGATAAGTGTTTATAAAATGGTGAATGGAATGGATGAAGTGGATGGCGACTTGTTGAACTTGGAAACGTGAACTACAAGGGGACATGGAAAGAAGTTGAAGAAGGAGCAGTGTGTAAGGGATATTAAGAAGTGTAGTTTCCCTCACAGAGTTGTGGACACCTGGAATGCTTTGAATGAGGAAATTGTTAATGCCGTCAGTGTGCATAGTTTCAAAGCTAAGCTGGACAAAGCAAGATGTAGAGACGGGTCATGAGATTACTCCCCTCCCGTAAACCACAATTAGGTAAATACAACTAGGTAAATACACACAAAAAAAAACACCTCCCCCCCAAAAAAAAACCACACCCCCTCCCCCCAAAAAAAAACCCACTCACCCACTCACCCACAGGTCCGTTTTCTATACCACTTTACGGGTGCCCGGGCAACAAACAGCCAGAGTCACCCGGAGTGGTACTACATCCAACTCCTGAAGTGGGTGACAGCACACGACAACTTCCTCACCCATCGCATCCAACCTGTGCTGGACCGGTGTGGCAAAACAAACGTGTCAGCCAAGGTTCGTATCACGTTTGAATGTGTTTGTGTGTGTGTGTGTTTTGGGTGTTGTTGGATGTGTTTTGTGTGTGTTTGGATGTGTTTTGTGTGTGTTTGGATGTGTTTGCATGTGTTTTGGGTGTGTTTGAGTGATTTTGGATGTGTTTTGTGTGTATTTGGGTGTGTTTTGAGTATGTTTTGTGTATGTTTGGTTGTGTATGGTTGTGTTTGGTTGTGTTTTGGATGTGTTTGGATGTTTTTGTGTGATTTTGAATGTGTTTTGGTGTGGTTTGGATGTGTGTGTGATTTTGGATGTGTTTCGGGTGTGTTTGTGTGATTTTGGATATGTTTTGTGTGTGTTTTGGTGTGTTTTGTGTTTTTGGATGTGTTTTGGTGTGTTTGGACGTTATTGGATGTGTTTTGTTTGTGTTTGGATGGATTTTCATCATTAAACTAACATAAAAAAAACACACACACACACACACACACACACTACCCCCAAAAAAAAAAATTCAATAAAATAAACACACACACACACACACACACACACCAAATCTAACACAAACTCTTGTTGTTATTATTATTATTATTTATTCATTTATTACTTCATTTATTCATTCCATCATATCGTATACTCCCTACTGTATATTTTCAGCTTATTATTATTACTATTATTATTATTATTATTATTATTGTTATTATTATTCAAACGTAACCAAATACAAACAGGTGGAATTTCTTTTCTCTTTTCTAAGTGTGTTATTTACATTTTTTTATTATTATTATTATCATTATCATTATCATTATCATTATTATCATTACTATTATTCAAACACAACCAAACACAAACAGGTGGAGTTTCTTTTCTTTTCTAAGTGTGTTTTCATTATTATTATTATTATTATTATTATTATTATTATTATTATTTTTATTTTTATCATAATTCAAACGTAACCAAATAAACAGGTGGAGTTTCTATTATTTGCTAAGTGTGTGTGTTTTTATTATTATTATCATCATAAATGTCTGTTTTTTCATTATTATTATTATCGGAAGTGTGTTTTCATTATTATTATGATTCAAACATAACCAAACGGAAAACAAACACACAGGTGGAGTTCATGCGGGGCCTCGTACATTTGGCTGCCATTAAAGTTGGAGCAGATCTTCCACATTTACGAGAGGACGAGGACTTCTTCTCCACAACAGTACAAGAGACACTCCACTTTGAGAGGGAGCTGTGTGACATACATGGATATCCACGCACACAGCCCTCCATTCTGTGTGTACTTACCGATTGCCGTGTGTTTCCCCGCTGGCTGGCCCTCGAGAGAAAGTGTACGTGTTTGTTTGTATTTATCTAGTTGTATTTTACGGGAGAGGAGCTAAGCTCAAGGTCCCGTCTCTGTATCTCGTATTATCCAATTTAATCTTAAAATCATGTATCGTCTTCACACACACCACCTCTCTGTCCAGACCATTCCATATATCCACCTTTCTGTGTGGGAAGCTGTTCTTCTTAAAGTCTCTTCTATAATTATCCTTTCTTAGTTTCTTCCCATGTCCTCTTGAATCTCTCATGTCCCAGTTTAATAGATCCTCCTGGTCCAACACCTCCATATTCTTCATAATTCTATAGATGGCCAACAGGTCTCCTCTTTCTCTCCTCTGCTCAAGTGTTGGCAACCCCAGTCTGTCTAGCCTCTCTTCATATGTTAGTTCTGATAGAGTTGGGGGCCAGCCTTGTTGTTGCTCGCTGAATCCTCTCCATCTTTCTTATGTTCTTCTTTGTGCTGGGTGACCACATTACCGCTGCGTACTCCAGTCTTGGCCTTATTAGCGTGACCAATATCTTCTTCACCATTTCTTCATCCAAGTATGTGAATGCCACTCTAATACATCTCAATAAGTTGTAAGTTTCACCAACAATTTTGTTTATTTGCTTGTCATGGGACATGTCTTTTGTGATGAGTACTCCCAGATCTCAAGTTTATATTGACCTGATATTCTATTTTTACTCTTTCCAAACTCCATTACACTGCACTTCCTGATGTTAAAGTCCATCTCCCATTTTTGACTCCATTCCCAGTTTGTTAAGATCCTGCTGAAGCATTCCGCACTCATTTTCTGTACTTACTCTCCTCAGCAACTTTGCATCATCAGCAAAGAAACTCGTATAGCTGTCTACCCCCTTATCCATGTCATTCACATATATGGTGAACATAATCGGAGCCAATACCAATCCTTGCGGAACTCCACTGATAACTCCTTTCCAAGAGGAACTCTTGTCTCTGATTGTTACTCACATTGTTCTTTCATTTAAAAAGTCTTTCATCCACTCTAGCAGTTTACCTCGAATCCCTCCTATAGTTTCAAGTTTTCTTAATAGTTTCCTGTGTGGCACCTTATCGAAAGCTTTCTTGAGATCTAGGAAGACACAGTCCGCCCATCCTTCTCTTTCCTGTATTATGTCTATTATTCTGGAGTAAAAGCATTTAAGGTTTGTGGTGCAGGATCTTCCTTGTCTGAATCCAAATTGTTTTGGGTTCAGTGTATTGTTCTCTTCTAGATACTTTGTCCATCTATCCTTGATGATTTTCTCACAGATTTTTGCAATGGAACATGTTAGGGATACTGGTCTATAGTTTGTTGGGTCATCTTTTCTACCTCCCTTGTGGATTGGTATAATATTTGCCTTCTTCCAGTCTTGCTGTATTTTGCCTTCTTTCAGAGAGCACTTTATTATATTATGCACCTTATCTACCAGTTCCTCTCTGCATTCTTTCAGTATCCAATTTACCACCTTGTCCGGCCCGTGGGATTTTCTTACATCAAGATTCTTCAACTGATTCATTATTTCTTGACGTGAAACTTCAATCTCTCTCATAGGCGGAGACCTTGCCGTCTGTTCTTCTTCTTCATTCCGGTCACTTTCTCTTGTAAATACTGCCTGGAAGTGCTCGTTCATAACCTCAGCAATTTCCAAGTCCTCGCTGTATTCTGCACCGTCCCGACTTAATTTCTCTATTACATGTTTATTCTTCAGTTTACCATTTACGTATCTGTAAAACAGTTTGGGCTGATCTTTACATTTTCCAATTATATCCCTCTCATAATTTTTCCTCTCTTCTCTACGTATTTTTACATATGTATTTCTTGCAGTGGTGTATTCTTGTCATTTTCTTGGATTTTTCTCTTTTCTCCATTTATTCCATGCTTTGTCTCTGCATTCCCTGGCCTCTCCGCACTTGTTGTTAAACCAGTCTTTTATATACTTAACCTTGAACTTAAATTTTGGTACGTACTTGTCCACTCCTTTATTATACATTTCCAACAGTGTCTTCCATTTATCTTCCACAGTTGTCTCCTCCCTGTAATACCGTTCCCAATTTGTCTCCTGGAAGAACTCCTTAAGTCCTCTGAAATCAGTTTTTAATTTCTTTCCACACTCGCCTTTTCCTTTAATTCTACTTCTAGTAAGATGTGATCGCTTTTTCCTATTGGTGTCTTGTATTTAATTTCATTCACGATATCTGGTTCTTTTGTGAAGACTAAATCCAGTTTCGATGGGTCTTCATTGTTTCTAAATCTGGTTTTCTCTTGGACCCATTGTGTCATAGTATGCTCCATAGTCATATCCAGCAACATATTGCCCCATGAGTTTTCTCCACCTTCTGTTAACAACTCCTCCCAGCATACCTCTTTACAATTAAAGTCCCCCATTATAATCGTCTTGTTACCTTTCTCCAGAACATTTTTTAAAGAACGTCTCGTATCCTCCAACATAATGGCATAGTCATTCCCACTCCATGATCTTGTTTTTGGTGGCACATAGGTCACTACGAATTCCCTACTTTCCATTTTTCTATCTTCCAGTTTTACTGTAACTAATTCAGCGCTGTTTTCTCCATAGCCAACTTGAGTCACTTTTAGGTTCTTCTTTATTAATATCATAACTCCCCCACCTTGTTTGCCATCTCTGTTTTTCAACCAACTATTGTACTGACCTCCAACACTATCTGGTGGTAACTCCCCTCTTAACTTGGTTTCCACTACTCCCATTATGTCTGGTTTAGATTCTCTTCAGTAATCGTTAAGCTCTATAATCCCAGAAACCAGTCCGTTTATGTTAGTATAAGCAACTTTGAACTTATTGTTTCCTCTTCTCTGTTCTCCACTACTTCTTCTGTCTCCCTCCTGTTTTCCATTGTGTCTTCCTCCTTTTCTTGGAGGTACCATTTTCTCAACCTCATGTCCAAGACCCTCCAATAGAATGTCTTTTTCGGTCTCTGTTTTTTGCTCGTTTTTTTCCTTTGCTTCACTTCTCAAATTTTTCTCCTTTTCTCTTTCTTCTTGATTCATATCTCTCTTTATCCATACATTCTTATATTCTGGGTCCTCAGCCAACTTTCCAGTTCTTGTCTCTTGTGTGTGTGTGTGTGTGTGTTTTAGGAAGGGTGTGTGTGTATGTGTGTGGTTGGGTGTTGGGTGGGGAGGTAGAAAAAAAATAAGATGATAATAGAATAGATTGCAATAAAATAAATAGATCGATAGATAAATAAGTAGATAAACAGATAGATGGAAATAGAGTAAAATTTTTAAAGATCATAATTAATATTCTCTTTCTCTTCCTCCTCTTCTAATGGCTACATAATTCTTTGTAATCCTTTCTAATTCTTTGTATTCCTTTCTAATCATTTGTATTCCTTTCTAATCCTTTTTATTCCTTTGTAATCCTCCTCCACAGTCGCCTTGGAGGTAATGGATGAGCTGGTGTCCTCTGAAGGAGCTTGGGCGGTGGAGGAATGGGGAGGAGGAGGAGGAGGAGGAGAGACAGCAAGGTGTGGTGAGCAGGTGATTCTACTTGTTCAAGGAATTACAGACAGGTACAAACGACTCCCCCAGCCAGGCCACAGGTGAGTGTGTGTGTGTCTCCTATTATGTACTATTATTATTATCATTATTGTTATTATTATTATTATTATTATTATTATTATTATTATTATTATTATTATTATTATTATTCAGTTTGCTGTTGAAATCATGAATATTTGTTACTTAATATTAATTACTTCTGCATCAAGTATGTTTATCCCAGGTTTCTATATGTGCGTGTTTGTGTGTGTGTGTGTGTGTGTGTGTGTGTGTGTGTGTGTGTGTGTGTGTGTGTGTGTGTGTGTGTGGCTCTATGCACGCACAAACCACGTTACACACGCTTCCAAACACCATAAATTATCCAAACACCGTATTTTCCCAACACCATCTCTTAGGTTACAGTTCCTGGAGTTACAATTGGATCTTTTGGATGACTACCGGGTACGTTTGTTGCAAGTAATGAAATCAGAAAAACACGACCCGTTAAACTCAAACTACCCGGCCATTCTAAACACCACACACCACCTCTCAGCCACGCTTGCTGACTGGGCGTACCTACCGGTGAGTGGTTGTTTGGATGTGTGTTTGTTTCTTGGGTTAGATTGTAAGTTTGTAAGTGTTTGCTTTTGGGGTGTATGATTGTGTTTTTTTGGGTGTGTGTAAGATTGTGTGTTTGTGTGTTTTTTTGGGTATGTGTAAGATTGTGTGTTTGTGTTTTTTTGGGTGTGTATAAGATTGGTTTTTTTTTTGGGGGGGGGTGAGGGTGATGTATGGACTTTGCTTGTATTTACAGTTTACTTGTATATATCTAACCGGAAAGTATTTATCATATAACTTGTTGAACTTTAAATAGAAAAGGTGATATGATTCATTGGGACAAGTAGAATCTAAAGCATTACTCCAGTTAACCTTTGCAAGTTCATCACTGAAAATATCTAAAGAAGTGTTTGTAATAACTCTGTCACTTTTGTATTGTATCAACAGCTAAAGTAAGTAAATGAAGGATTGCATTGATCAAACTGTTTACATTGCCGTTCAGTGGCCGGTAGACACACACGAGCACACATTGTTTGAACTGGAACACATTCAATAAATGGTTCCAACATGGTGAATTCACTTCATGGAGAGGAGTAGTAGTGATGAGATACACAAATTATAACACCATCACCGTTACTATTTCTACACTTACTGTGTAAATCATAACCAGGTAAATGATACATTGGAACAAGATCGAAGTCCAGTCTGGTGTCTATAAAACATAGAATGTCAAATTTTCTACAAGAGTTACATAGGATTGTATCAACAAAATATTGGAAAGTGCTTGGAATTGATCGTGTATTGAGACAACAGTGTGTGTGTGTGTGTGTGTGTGTGTGTATTGAGACATAACAGTGTGGTGGTACTTGTGTAAATGTACAGTGAAAAGGAAGCAAGAAATACCTAGTGTGTGTGTATCATAATTCCTGCAATAAATTAAATATACACATAGTAATCATACGTACTAATACATCTCTCTCTCTCTCTCTCTCTCTCTCTCTCTCTCTCCTCTCTCTCTCCTCTCTCTCTCTCTCTCTCTCTCTCTCACACAGTTCTTCATAGAGATGCAATACTACAGAGAATCATTCCTACGGGCCCAGGAGGCAACCAACACCCCCTCCCCCACTTCCCCCTCCCTCTCTCACACCCCCCTAAGTCCCCACCACCCTGATGACCCTCCCTCCCCCACCTCCTCCTCCTCCCTCCTCCATCCTTCCTCCTCTTCCCCTTCCTCCCCCCTCTCCTCCTCTTCGCCACCCACGCCGGACCATGTGAAATATGAGGTAAGTGTGTGTGTGTGTTTGTGTGTGTGTGTTTTTGTGTTTGTGTGTGTGTATGTGTGTGTGTGTTTATGTGTGTGATTTTATGTGTGTGTGTGTGTGTGTGTGTGTGTGTGAAGTTGTTAAATAATGGTTATTTCATTATTATTATTACTCAATCCCAAGGGTGAAATAGTGTTTGTTATTATAGTAATGATAAAATTGAGTCCAGATTTGTGTTTGTCATCACCGAGAATATATTTGTAACAATTTTCATCACATTATGAGGTGGGAAAATTTTCATCAAATTTCCAAGGTGACACCCTTAGAATTTTTGACTGAAATCATGTTTTTTTTTAAATAACTCAAGAAGTCTGAGGTTTACCTAAGAAATGTTAAGCATAGTAAAGAAAGAGCAGGACATGCCTGTTCTTTTGAGCTATAGTGAAATTAAATTGGAATGTAAGTATAGATGTGAGAATGAAAATATGACAATTGTTTATTTCACAAAACTTAAATTCTCTCCAATGTATTGGAGTTATTGGGACAATATCAAGCTCCATAACTTTGCTTCTTTGAATTTATTGTGTAGGGCTAATATTTTTGTAGTAAAATGACAAAAACCTGTTCAACTTCAATTTTGGTGAAAATTGAAAATCCATTCCCGTCACAGATACGTTAAAAATTACTTCAATAAAAGTTTTAGATAGATAAAGATGAAATAGATAGATAGATAGATAAGTAAATTAATAAATAAATAAATTAACTGCCTTATTTTTAATTCTCATTGCTCAGATAAAGTGACATTATTCAATTAAAATTAATTTTTTTTGATAAACAGAAGAAAAATAACTGCCATGCTTATTTTTAATTATATTTCTTTATTGTTTGATAAATTAGATAAACTAACAATCTCTCTCTCTCTCTCTCTCTCTCTCTCTTAGCCTGTCCCCCCTAGCAGCACCCAATTAGCCCACGTGACTGGCTCTGTGTTCCAATCTACGCACACACTCTATACGCACATAGAGGGTGAAATGGTGCACACGCTGGCCATGTATGTATTTTCTGAGGTCCGTGCACGCTCCTTGCCGTACAGGCGTGACCGTTGGCATAAGTGTGCACGTGAAGAGGATGGGTCGTATGTGCACCGTGGGGCTAATAAGGTATGTGTGTGTGTGTGTGTGTGAGTGTAGGTTTTTTTTTTTATTAATTTTTTTGTTTTTGTTTAATTAATTAATTAATTATTTATTTTTTATATATTATGTGTATTATTATTAGTAGTAGCACTACTACTATTACTACTACTAATAATAATAATAGTAATAATAATTGTCTCCCTCTTTCTCCTCCTCCTCTAATCTTCCTTTTATATCTTCTTTTTTTTTATTTACCTAACTTTTTTTTTTTTCCTCCTCCACCTCCCCCTCCACAGGTGACAGAGGTGAGCCCCAGCATCTGTCCCCTCCTTGAAGTATTAGCCAGGCACCTCCACGCCCTAAGAGACTGCCTCGCCACGCCCCTCTTCCACACACTCTGGGGCAAGGTGGCAGAGACCCTCGATAAGGTGAGGGGAAGGGAGGGGGAACGATGAGGAAAAGGAGGGGAAAGGGGAGGGTAGGAATGAGGGGAAGGAGGGAAGGGGAAAAGGGTGAAGAGTGAGGGGAGGAAAAGGGAAGAAGGAGAATAGGGTGAGGGGAAGGATGATAAAGTTAAGGGGGAAGAAAGGGGAAAAAGGGAATATTTATGTTGTTATTATTGTTATTATTGTTGTTGTTATTGTAATATTTTCTGATTACGTGTGTTTTTCTTCCTCCTTTCCTATCTGATAATTCCCTATTCTTTTCTGTCTTCCTTATTACTTCTATTTATTTTTTATTCTCCTCTCTTTTTCTTCCTCTCTTCTTCTTTTTCTTCCTCCTCTTCCTTTCATAATCTTATCTCTCCTTTTTCAATTTATCTTTTTTTTCATTTCAATTTATTCTTTCTTCCATTACCTCCTCTTCCCACCTCCTCCTCCTTCTTCCCTCCTCCTCCTTCTTCCCTCCTCCTCCTTCTTCCCTCCTCCTTCTCCTCCTCCTCCTCCTCCTCCTCCTCCTCCTCCTCCTCCTCCTCCTCCTCCTCCTCCTCCTCCTCCTCCTGCAGTACATCTTCGAGGAGCTAGTTTTGGAGACACGTTTCAGTGTGTCGGGAGCAAGTCAGTTCAAGTTTGACATGACCCGAGCTCTCTTCCCAATTTTCGGGGAGTTTACACAAAAACCCGAAAACTACTTCAGACTGTAAGTGTTAATGTGTGTGTGTGTGTGTGTGTGTGTGTGTGTGTGTGTGTGTGTGTATGTGTGTGTGACCCTCCAAATTTTCTACTTAAGTCCAGTGGTGGGATTCAAAAATTTTAAGAACAGGTTCTCTCACTACAGGTCTCACTAACAACTGGTTCTGTCACTACCACAGTCTCTAGCAGCAAACCATGTTGGCTGGTCCGATATATGCACAAAGGTTGATCTTTGGGTTGCCACATGCTACAGTCTAGCAAGTGAAATTATTTATTTTTAGTTATTTTCCCAACTTTATCACCATTCCTTATGTCGTGAGGCGTGACTACAGAAAATGATAACTACAGCCTCAAAAAAAACTAAAATCCTACCAGGAGGAACAAATTCTTTGTTCTTTGCATCGAAGAAACAAATCAACATTGTCTTGACATTGGACTTCACTTGACGCGCTTTTTTGGATCGTGGTGACGTTGGATGCTTCCCTTGACTTGATTGTTGCTTAGTTTCCTGGTCGTAGCCATAGCACCAGCTTTCATCACCAGTGATGACCTTCGAAAAAAGGTCTGGATCAATTTCCAACTGTTCCTTCAGTTCACAACAATCATTCATTCGTGACTGCTTTTGATCATCCGTGAGCAAGCGAAGAACCAATTTCGGGGCCACTCTTCTCATTCCCAATTCCTCTTTCAAAATTTGTTGGCAGGAGCTCCAGGACACACCAGACAAATCAACAAGTTCGTCAATTGTTCGGTGACGGTCAGCCAAGATCAGTTCTTGAATTTTCGTGATGTTTTCATCCGTTGGAGAGGTTGATGGTCGCCCTGAAAGAGCTTGATCTTCCAGCGATAATTGACCATTCCTAAAGCCTGCAAACCACTCGTAGACTTATGTTTTGCTCACGGCAGCATCCTTGTAAGCTGTTTGAAGCATGATAACTATTTCGGCTGCCGCTTTCCCTAGCAAAAAACAGAATTTCATGGTAACACGCTGCTCCTTCCTTTCAGCTATCATAAAAAACGACGAGAGCCGCGAAGCACTTCACAACAAACGCTAGCCACAGGGCTGTACGTCTTCCCTCGATGACCTCAGTCAGCAGACTGATGTCTGAGGGTTGCCTCAAGTGGTATCTAGTGGCTGAAGCCTGAACTAATACGGGCTTGTCCCACAGAAAACGATTCTGGTTACTCTTGAGTACACCCTCGTATTGTCCTCTATACAGGGTCTGGTGACAAGCAGGAATTTTTTAATTTATTTATTTGACCTATTTTTGTTTACCCTTGCCCAGTACCCTTTTAATGTTATAAATATATATTTATATAAAAGTGTATTATGTGAAAGTTTAATCATTAACACCTGTTCCATTTTGTACAGGGTAAAGGAGTCCACCATCTTGCTTACGCTGGCAAGAGGTACTGTAGTGTTGTTGCAGGATACCCTTAGTGGTGGAGATTGTGTAGTGGCACCTCATCGAGCCCTCGCCGAACATGGGGTTACACGGCTCACTGCTGGAGAAGCTTCAGCCGTGTTGAACGCAAGGCTATATGATGCCGAGTAAAATGGGTGTGTGTGTGTGTGTGTGTGTGTGTTTGTTTGAAAATTTGTGTTTATGTGTGTTTGTGTGTTGAAAGGTGTGTGTATTTGTTTTTACTGTTTGAAGGGTGTGTGTGTTTGTTTGTTTTGGGAATTGAAAGGTGTTTGGGTGTTTTTTTTGTGGGGGTTGTATGGTTTTTGTGTTGAAAAGTGTACTTGTATTAAATATATATATATATAGAGAGAGAGAGAGAGAGATTAGTGGTGTGTACATGTGTGGTGTGTGTATGTGTGTGTGTAAAAATATAACAATGGTAATATAATGTGTACTACTACTACTACTATTATAATTATTATTATTATTGTTATTATTATTATTATTATTGTTATTATAGAAGTGGATGAATAGATTAAAAAGGAATAATAGGTAAGTAAATGATTGAGTAAATAAAGGAAATGCACAAAATATGAAAAGAAAGTGATTATTATTAGCCTTTTAGAGCTAACTTTTACACACATATATACTCTCTCTCTCTCTCTCTCTCTCTCTCTCTCTCTCTCTCTCTCTCTCTCTCTCTCTCTCTCTCTCTCTCTCTCTCTCTCTTCTTCTTCTTCTTCTTCTTCTTCTTCTTCTTCTTCTTCTTCTTCTTCTTCTTCTTCTTCTTCTTCTTCTTCTTCTTCTTCTTCTTCTTCTTCTTCTTCTTCTTCTTCAAACACCCTTCTCTCTCACCCGCAAACCTTTCCTCCTCACCCTCCCTCCCTGTTAACTTTCTTTGTTTTCTTTGCTTGCTCCAGTACCGTGTTGAAGTGTGGGTCAAACGCCTTCACGCACCCCATCAGCTTCTTGTTGATTAGCACCTGTGTTGGGGGGAAGAGGAGGTGTAAGATACATAATGGGAAGGTCAAGGAGGATGAAAAGCAGATATAGTAGGAAGGAAGGAAGAGGAGGAGAAGGGAGGGAAGTAAAGAATGGAAGAAAGAAAATTAATAAACAAAACCTGACTTAATAAATGGAAACAAAGAGGAAGAAGCATAAGGAAGCAAAACAAGAGGGGGAAGTAAGAAAAACAAGACAAAAGACTCGAGTTGGAGAACAAAGAAGAGGAGGAAGAAAAGGAAAAACACTGAAGCTCCGTCCACACTGTGTATGTATGTATGTGTGTATGTATAGTATGTATGTGTGTATGTATAGTATGTTTGTATGTATGGCCGAGTGGCCAAAGACTACCCAAATTGCTGCCATACTGTCCTCAGACGGGACTTACAATGTTATATGCATTTGAGGCTTTAGCAGCGATTAGCCTCTCTTCGTTCTCCACATATTCAAGCGAGAACGTAAACTTTCGAGGCGTTACTATAAGAAATCTAAAAACCTACGACAAATAACAGGCAAGAGGCAACATAAATACATAAATATGATTTATGCTTGGAAACACTGCATCAGATGCCACATATCGATTTCCACCTAATTTCCATGTGAAAGAATTGGCACGATATTTTGAAATCATCCTAGACCATATGTGGGACACTCGCAGGTAACGGCACCA
The DNA here is from genome assembly GCA_029783475.1 of Metacarcinus magister. Lineage (NCBI taxonomy): Eukaryota > Metazoa > Arthropoda > Malacostraca > Decapoda > Cancridae > Metacarcinus > Metacarcinus magister. The sequence continues at coordinate 16,097,540 of JAPQNM010000013.1, forward strand.
AAGTCTGTGTCCCATATATGGGACCTTCGCAGTAAAAGGGTTAAAAGCCTACTGGCGCGAACGGTGTATGATAAAAAAATTTTTTTTAAATGTATATGTATGTATAACTTCATATCCATATCATACCAGTAGTAGTTATGCAGATTTAGCTCAAAATGTTTTCTAGTTTGGTGTTTATTGATATAGTAAAGAAGTTATCAAGGTGAAGATCTGCACACTGACTGACTGACTGTTATTCTGTTCTTTTCTATTATCAAAATTATATATGAGAAACAGGGAACTTATCAACTTGAGGAAGTAATAGATAATCAGATCTTTTAAATTTAATCAGTAAGCATTCTGGTTCATCAAATTTTGGAGATAACAGTAACCCAGTAAGGTGGGAAACTTAGTCATTTAATACATAAATCAATACATTCTACATAGTATTATGTTGACGTGTAACAATTGATGTTTATTTAGTTGATACATAGCAAATATTTGTCACAAAAGCTTCTTAATATTACAAAATTGAGGAATCTATCATTTGTTTGAGTAATGAAATCATTATTAATGGTAGTGTACATCATAGTGTTAGCTAATTTATCTCAATGTCAGAGAGAGAGAGAGAGAGAATTCTCACATAGCTCGTGAGCATACTGTAAAATGAGTCTTACAGTGAACAAGTACAGTCGTGCTAGGAAAAGATGTCGCCTAATTCAGATTGTTTCGTTCATAACTGGCTTTATTTATTTTTTATCACAATTATTTATAACATTAAAATTCATAATAACACATTTTACATACATTACTAGAATACAAAATAATTGTTCAAAAGAAGTATTAATTTCAATGACAATACAGTAATCATAGATTAGTTACCAGTATGTAAAGACAATATATTAGTTATAGCCTATTATTGATATTGAAAACTTATTTAGTAATCTATTACCAGTATTTGATGACAGTTATTATAGCCTATTAATAGGTTATAATAACTGTCATCAAATACCAGTAATAGGCTATAATAACTGTCATCAAATACTGGTAATAGGCTATAATAACTGTCATCAAATACCAGTAATAGGCTATAATAACTGTCATCAAATACTGATAATAGGCTATAATAACTGTCATCAAATACCAGTAATAGGCTATAATAACTGTCATCAAATACTGGTAATAGGCTATAATAACTCATCAAATACTGGTAATAGGCTATAATAACTCATCAAATATCAGTAATAGTTTATAATAACTGTCATCAAATACCACTAATAGACTATAATAACTCATCAAATACCAGTAATAGGCTATAATAACTGTCATCAAAAACTAGTAATAGGCTATAATAACTCATCAAATACTGGTAATAGGCTATAATAACTCGTCAAATACTGGTAATAGGCTATAATAACTGTCATCAAATACCAGTAATAGGCTATTATAACTGTCATCAAATACCGTAATAGGTTCAAATACCAGTATAGTCTATAATAACTGTCATCAAATGCTGGTAATAGGCTATAATAACTGTCATCAAATACAGTAATAGGCTATAATAACTGTCATCAAATACTGATAATAGGCTATAATAACTGTCATCAAATACCAGTAATAGGCTATAATAACTGTCATCAAATACTGGTAATAGGCTATAATAACTCATCAAATACTGGTAATAGGCTATAATAACTCATCAAATATCAGTAATAGTTTATAATAACTGTCATCAAATACCACTAATAGACTATAATAACTCATCAAATACCAGTAATAGGCTATAATAACTGTCATCAAAAACTAGTAATAGGCTATAATAACTCATCAAATACTGGTAATAGGCTATAATAACTCGTCAAATACTGGTAATAGGCTATAATAACTGTCATCAAATACCAGTAATAGGCTATTATAACTCATCAAATACCGGTAATAGGTTCAAATACCAGTAATAGTCTATAATAACTGTCATCAAATGCTGGTAATAGGCTATAATAACTCATCAAATACCAGTAACAGGCTATAATAACTGCCATCAAATACCAGTAATAGGCTATAATAACTCATCAAATACCAGTAATAGGCTATAATAACTGTCATCAAATACTGTTAATAGGCTATAATAACTGTCATCAAATACTGGTAATAGGCTATAATAACTCATCAAATTACAGTAATAGGCTATAATAACTGTAATCAAATACCAGTAATAGGTTATAATAACTGTCATCAAATACCAGTAATAGGTTATAATAACTCATCAAATACCAGTAATAGGCTATAATAACTGTCATCAAATATCGGTAATAGGCTATAATAACTGCCATTAAATACCGGTAATTACTGGTATTTGATGACAGTTATTATAACCTATTACCGGTATTTGAAGATATTGATTATAGCCTATTGCCAGTATTTGAAAATATATTGCTTTCATTATAATACCATTATTTAATTACTTTATTAATTATAGTCTATTATCATTATTTGAAGTTATGTTAATTATATTATATCACCGATTTGTAGAGATATATTAATCATAGCCTATTACCATTCTTTTAAGATATATTGATTATATTCCATTGGCGCTATTTAAAGAGCAATTCTATACATAAAAGGACTGTACATATATTTGTTCTTAATTCATATCTGGGGGTCAATGATCTGGATGTTTGAGAATATTAATTTATATTTTGTGTTAATTCACATGGGTAAAAATAGTGTTCTAATTTAGTGTTGATTTTCCCTTACTTCTTTAAGATGTAATTTGTACACAGTGTACAGTTGCAGACCATCTGTGTAGTATGTAGTTGTATTGGGGAGACCATCCAACCTCTGCCTGTTACTGTTCAAGCCAGAGTCAGTGAGGTGAATGCATCGAAAGGTCAGCCGGATCATAATGGTGTTTCTGTAGGAATAATTGTATCCCTTCCAATATTGCCAGTGGATGCCTTCACCACCGTTGGTGTAGTTGCCCTCATATTGGTAACCATTCAGATTGGAGTCATGGCAAACATCATACCACCAAGCCCCACCGAATCTGGTAGGTAGGATTACAAAGCTCATTTTAGTTATATCATCTTATACCTGCCGCCCGGTGGAATACTCCAGGAGAGGTACTTACGGGGATGTAGGCAGTGCTGCCGACTGAGGGATTCCCTGTGTCCTCTCTTCCCGGTTCCCTTTGTGTCTCATTTACACAAAAGAGCAGCTGCAGCCTGCCCTCTAAACACAACTTCTTCTACTATCTACATAACATTACTACACCTTACACTTTTACACTCTCTTTAAATCAAAATTTTAAAATGGCTACTAAAAACCAAGCCTCGGAGTCCCCATCTGGTGAGGGGACCACAAATGTCCCCAGGTCGGACTGCCCCTCTGCTGACGACCTTGGGTGTCTTGACACTTCCTCTAATACTTTTATTCTCGATTTATGCAACATTCGTGGCCTTAGATCTAATTTCCAATCTGTGGAACACCATCTCTCCTACACTAAACCTCATCTTCTCTTCCTAACTGAAACACAGTTGTCTGTGACTACTGACAGCAGCCCCTTCTCTGTTCCCTCCTACTTTCTCTATCCTCATTTTCAATCCAAAGCCGGCTGTTGCGCATATGTGCGTAACGACATTACTTGCTCTCGTGCCCACAATCTTAAATCTTCACAATTTTCTACCATCTGACTAAGACTTCAATGTCACTCACTAACTTAATTCATCTGTGCTGTATATCTCTCACCTAATTCCTCTGACTATGTAAAATTCTTTGACTATTTGACTTCCAAAGTAGAGTACACTGGTGCCCCCTCCATCGCAGGGGATACGTTCCAGACCCTCCTGCGATAAGTGGAAATCCGCAAAATAGAAATACCCTCTTTAAATACACCCTAGGTACTTTTAAAACCATTTTACGGTCTTTAAACACACTTTTAAAATAATAGAAACACATTTAAACACACAAAAGATATTGAGAGAGAGCAAGAGCAATGGATAACTTTTACCTTGAAGGTTGTTTACAACCTGCACTGGTTTCCTGATGCTGATATAACTGGCACATTAATAAATCAACCCAAATACTATTTGTCTCAGTATTTCGGTAAATAGCATCCGCCAGACATCCTTACCTATTTCATTGTGTAGATCTTTTATCTTTCTGAGTATTTAGATAGTTGAACTAGGTAAGCAAATTAAGAAATAACAGTAATATTAAAATTTAAATGTTTAGGGGGTCCAGCGGGCGACGCCCCCGGTTAGAACGTTAGGTATAGTTAGGTTTAATTTATTTTTGGTTTGATCATTTTGCTGAGAAACGGTTATCATATTAATTCAAAACACATCGAAATCCATCTGAATAATATAGTTTTGTCTTAAAAATAAGAGGATACTGTTTTCAAAAATCTTATCTTTTTCACAACTTTGTTGACTGATGCGTTCACGCCGCCATCCACATTTTTCTAAAAAATTTTCATATTATCATCATACACTTATAACGTGTTGCTGTATTGTTAAATAATTTTTCATATATATTTCAGGAAATAATATAACTATATGGGGATAAGAATTAGATTTTTTTGGTAAAAAATTGCTTTGTTAAGCTCCGTTGGGGAGGTCCCCCAGCTCCCAAGCCTGCGTTACCAAAGGTTCCAATTTCGGGTATTGATGAAACACAAACAACATCACGAAAGACGACTGTGAAATCGGATTTGTTGATGGTGGTGGAGATCACTGTTCATTGGTAACGATCACAACTATAGGAAGCAACTGGGAAATCAGCCCCTAGAACACAACAGCCAATCAGTGGCCGAGAAAACAATACCAACGCTCTGATTGGCTGAATCAGTACTTACAGGCATTCTATCATAACTCACGAGATTTAAACTCATAAACAATGCTGCGGAATGCCGCGAAAAGGCGAAAATATACTTGATATAAAAAATAATAGGTCTTACAGGAAAAAAACGTGAAAAGTGAACCGCGATATAACAGGGAATTAGTATACATCCTATCTCACTTTCCTTATGCTGTAATCTCCATTGTAGGGGATTTCAATGTTCACCACCAGCTTTGGCTTTCATCTTCTTTCACTGACCAACCTGGTGAAAAAACCTTCAACTTTGCTATCCTTCAGATCAGAGCAGCTGGTGCAGTTCCCTACCCATATCCCTGACTCAGGACCCGCCTAAGCAGAGGTGCTTCTAGCATTTCAACTCTGCTAAGTGGGAGGACCTAAAGCAGTACTATTCTGATTTTCCTTGGGATGATTATTGCTTCCATGTCAGAGATCCTTCTCTTTGTGCCGAGCACATAACAGAGGTGATTATCTCTTTAGCATGGAGCTATACATTCCTTATACTTTCTTTAATACAAAAGCTAAAAAGCCCTTGTTTAACTCTGCTTGTTCTCGTGCTGTCAAAGAGAGAGGCGGGTCACAAACGGTACCATAGCTGTTGAGACTCATGCCCTATATATTTCTGCCCGTAATCATGCCAAATCTATTCGCCAACTTACTAAAGACTCTTTCATCAATAGAAAATGTCAAAATCTTTCCAATTCTAACTCTTCTCGTGATTTCTGGCATCTAGCTAATAATATCTCTAAAAATTTTACTTCTTCATCTTTCCTTTCTTTACTTCAAGCAGATGGCTCCACAGCTGTCTCTTCTTTCTCTAAAGCTGAACTTTTTCCTCCAAACCTTTGCTA
>JAPQNM010000013.1:16110723-16148223 GCA_029783475.1 Metacarcinus magister
GTAACCTGTAATCAATGGCCATCCGATACGTACCGTCGGACTTCCTGACCATGATAACCGGAGAGCAGTGTGGAGAGGTTGAAGGTTGATGATTCCTTGACTCAACAGTTGCTCAACCTCTTCCTGGTAGTAGTGCTGGAGATGGATTGGCACCGGGTAGATCTTGGCTTGCATTCTCTCCGTTGTAGTGAGGGTGATGTCGTGCTCGACAGTCTTGGTGCAGCCAGGTTGATCGGAAAAAGTAGACTGGTATGTGAGAAACAGGTCTTCAACCTGAGCAGACTGGTTCCAAGTGAGAGCAGGATTAATGACAGGTTCTTCAGCATTAGTTGGACCATCAGGTGTTAAAGCAAGCTCAGGTAAATCATCAAAACCCTCATTCAAATTGAATGACTTACCCTTTTCCTCGGGCTCGCTTAAAGGTGAAATCTCGTCGAGGACTTGTAGCTGGTTAACTTGGGCCCGCCAGTGGTACTTCTTGAGGATATTAGCGTGGTAAAGTTTAGGTCCTCTTGGCATGTCAATCAAGTAGTCCAGCTTACCCCGTTTTTCCAAAACTTTGTGAGGGCCACTCCAAGCAACCAACAACTTGCTGGAGTCACTAGGCAGTAGTAACAATACCTCGCCTAGCTGGAATTGACGGTCTTGAGATCTTAGGTCAAAATAAGACTTATACCGGGCGATAGTCACATCCGCGTGTTTGGCAGCAAACTGGGCGCATTCTGTCAGTTTCTCGCGTAGCTCGATGACGTAACGGAAGGACGATCTCTCATCTTCTGGGATCCTACGGTTTTCCCATAGGTCACGGAGCACTGAGAGGGGACCCCGCACTGACCTGCCATAGAGGAGTTCAAAAGGAGAGAATCCAGTCCGGTCGTTAGGGATCTCTCTGAGGGCAAACAAAGTAGGGATTAAATATCGATGCCACTCCTTGGGCTTATCAGAGCACAGCTTCCGAAGGGCAGACTTCAGGGTACCGTGCAGCCGCTCAACTCGCCCGTTTCCGCTGGGGTGGAAAGGCGTGGTGAAGATGAGTTTTACTCCCAGTAGTTTGTGTAGCTGCAGAGCTACACAAACTACTGGGAGTAAAACTCATCTTCACCCAGCTGGGAAGTAAATTGAGCACCACGGTTGGAAAGGATCTCTCTGGGAATTCCCACTCTGGTGAAGATGGTTAACAGAGCTTCAGATACAGATATGGTGTCAATATCTTTAAGAGGCATGTCTTCTGAGCCGAGGGGACTGGGACTGGGCCTGAGACTGGGGGGGTTGTTTGCTTACATTTTGAAAGCCGACCGGAGGAAGTAGCCGCAGAATCTTAGATTTCCACTGTCGGAGACGTTAAAGCTAATTTTCTTATCTGTCAGAGACTGAGGTTCACCCAGGAACAATGCACTAAGAACCTTTGAAGTTATAGAATAAGTAATTAAGACAGTGAAGTCAATACATTCGTATATATGATGAAGTAAGACATTGTTTAATATCGCCGTCTCGGTAATAAGGAATTCGTCTTACAACAGATGGTCAAGAAACGCCCTAAGACCCGACTATCTATTAATAACACAATACCTACTGTACCTAAATGTCTATATACAGATAAAGGCGACATAAAATATCAAACTTGATAGGAAAATACCTTAATTATATCTGACATGTAAGTATTAACCTCGGGAGAAGACACTAATGTTATCTCCATATTATTCCTCAGCTACTTTCATTTTTAATTTTTACACAGTGCAGTCTCCCAAACATGTACATACTTGTATTCATTAATGTATATGGGTTTATGTCTTGAATGTTTGTTTATAATCTAAGATAATCTAATCTATTGTATTTACAAGTCAATAATTTTTCTTGGTTTTCTATCATGTTTACCTTAAAAGACATTATTTTCTAAGTAAATTACAAGAATAATTTTATATGAATACTGAGATGGTTTGGACACCTGAAAAGACTGGGTGAGTTGCCAAGAATGATGTACAATGCTGGGATCACCTTCTGGGTAACGGAATCCTTCTGTTCACACTTAGAAAACAAATATATGAAAATATAAAGCTCATTAAATGTATTCGAAACTGCTGGTAAATCTACATAACTACTGCTCGGACGATATCAATATAAATATGAAGTCCTACATACTATACATAGTGTACTTAACACATTTGTGAAGGTTTCAAGTAGTGCTCGTCATTATAATCAAATATAGGCCATAAGGTATCCGGTAAATTTTTCGAAATCAATTGCTGGACAGTAAATTGCTCGAAAAATAATATCTCGAACAATCAATTGCTCGAAAGGTAGATTGCTCGAAAAAAGTAGTTTAATGAATAATATCCAAAAATAAGATAAATAAATACAACTTTATTATTGTTAATTGAACAGTTAAAATCAAGAACAGGTACATTTCTATTTAGGTTAGGTTATTATTTAGAGCAATTTATTGTTGAACAATTGATAGTTCGAGAAATTATTTCTCGAGCAATTGATTTCGAGTAATTGGAAAAAAATCTAACTTTTGGGTAATGAAATATAAAAAGCTTATATAACCGAACCTAACCGAGCCAAACCGTACCTAACCAAACCTAATCTAACCATAACCTAATGTAACCTAACCATAACCAGTATTATTTCACATCTTCATGAGAATACTCTAGAGAATTCAGGGTTGTATTTATGCAATACCTGTTGCATTTTGAAAAGGTTTTCTTAATTAAAATTCCATCGCAAATCCTTAGTTTGTGAGATATTCAATGTTTTCTGTGAGACCTCTTCGAAAAGTAAAGTTTAGTTTGGTTTGAACAAGGTTCTGTTATTTGTTAAGGTTTGGGTTAATTTAGGTTATGTTATGTTAGGTTCAGGTAAAGATTCGGAAAACGACCCAGTATGTTTTTTGGACAAAGCAAATTTTTTCTGATAGATTTCGATGTGTTTTGAATTAATCTGATGTTTATTTGTTATGCCAGGTAATTTTTTTTCCCCAAGGTAAAAATTGCCACAAAAAAGTCAAATTAATTGAAAACCATCAAAATCAATAGGAGAAAAATTGCTTTAAGTAAACTTAATTAAACCTAAGCAAACCTAATTAAGCCTAACCTAACTAAATCTACACTTACATAACCAAACCAGGTAAAGATTCGTAAGATGACCCACTCGAGGTCTCACTACCTTTGTAATGCACTGCAAATTCAACCTCAGATACTTGTTCAGATAGGTTAGGTTAGGTTTAATTAGGTTTGCTTTGGTTAGGTTAGGTTTAATTAGTTTTGCTTAGGCTTACTTAAAGAAATTTGTTCTCCTATTGATTTTGATGGTTTTGAATTAATCTGACTTTTTTTGTGGCAATTTTTACCTTGGGGATAAAAATGCATGGCATAACAAACAAACATCAAATTAATTCAAAACACCAAAATTTATCAGAAAAAAATTGTTTTGTCCAAAAAACAGACTGTGTCGTCTTCCGAATCTTTACCTAGGTTAATTTAGAAGCTATCAAATGTTCTCTATGACCAAAAATAGGGACTTGGACGCGTTGCAGACAATTTATTTCGTAAACAGACGCAATTATGGTGAAGATGTAAAATTCTACCCCATAACCTAACCTAACATAACTTGAAAGATGCTTTACCAGCTAAATAATGGTTAGCACCGCCTGAAACTTTTACAGATGTGTTAAGTACTCTCTGTATAGTATGTACGACTTCATATTTATATCGATATCGTCGAAGCAGTAGTTATGCAGAAATACCAAACTACTTACTGACAATCATTGTATTTTGTCTTCCCCCAAGAACCCTGCATTCCCACAGGTCCCCAGAATTGTTGGGGGTTGATGAGGATGTCTTATTAGATATGCATTTGCGACGAAAATGAATGTCAAAATCGTTCAAAATGGATCAATATTTATATGAGAAGTGCGTTATTTACATCCAAGTGCATTGGGAGGAACTAGAAATTTACTAGCCACACTATCATCTACGCAATATCACCACGCTCACAGGAGTTTACGACTTCTTTTATTTCCTCACATCTTCTAGCCATCTAAATACTGCATTTACTGCGGCTATAATTGCTCCAGACTCTATTATATGTTAATCAGCAAGTTTTTTCCACGGCGATAAGCAAGGATCTTATCTGCATAAGATCCTTGACGATAAGGGTACCCACGAAAAGGGTGCGCCGCCATTTTGGATCAGTCAGCTGATCATCACAACACGAAAAAAAAAAAAAAAAAACATATCGACGTGCTTTACTGTCCTCTAGCGTTCAGTTGCCGAAATCTGCCCCCCCACACCCCGCTGAACTCGCCCCTAGTGTAACATTATACTGTTATGGCACCACCCTTTTTTCACTTCCCTCCAAGGCAGGGTGTCGCAACACAGGTTACCTCTCCTTACCTGAGGTAACGCTTTCTTTGGGGGGGATCCATGTAGCGGGGGTTGGCGGGACGGGAAAAGGGTTTTAAAAATCACACACAGACAACTCTCATTTCCTGGTATATTTACAAACCACGCTTACAGGGTACAGTACAATAATACAGCCTCAGGGCACAGAATTCACCACAAGAGGTTCACCCAGAACACACAGCCTCTACAAGTCCACACACAGCAGCCTCCACACAGCCATGCACTCTCCCTTAGCGAAGGCAGGGGGCTAGTTCAGCGGGGTGGGGGGGGCCAGATTTCGGCAACTGAACGATAAAGGACACCAATGCACGTTGATGTGTTTCGTGTTGTGATGATTAGCTGACTGATCCAAGATGGCGGCGCACCCTTTTCGTGGGCGTTGTAGAGAGTATAGTCCCAGATGTTTAAGGCGTTCCCAGTAATTCATGCCTTGGAGAGACGATATTCTGCTGGTAAAACTCCTTTGCAGTGTTTCCAGTTCCTGAATGTCTCCTATAGCGTCAGGGCTCCAGAGCTGACAACAATACTCCAGTTTCGCCAGCACCAGATTCTTCCAGAGGATCAGCATACATTTTTCTTCTCTAGTTTTAAATGTTCTTAGAATCCAACCTGATAGTCTTCTGGCACTTTCGCAGATGGAGGCGATGTGTTGTTTGAAAGTGGCTTCATTGCTCACTATTACCCCTAGATCTTTGAGCTTGTCTTTTTCCAAAATTTTGTTTAGTGATGTATGATAGTTGGTGATTTCTTTAATGTTTTTGTCCCTTCCATACCTCAAGACTTCAAATTTTGTTTCATTAAATTCCATGTTGTTTTCTGTTGCCCAGATATAGATCTTGTTAACGTCACTTTGGAGGAGTTCAGTATCTTGGATAGTAGTTATGTTTTTGGTAACTCTTGTATCGTCTGCAAAAGATGATACCATTGAATGTTCAGTCTTAGCATCGATGTCGCTGATGAGTACCAAGAATAAAAATGGACCTAATACTGATCCTTGTGGGACACCACTTATTACTGGGATGTTCTTTGAGGCTGTACCATTTATGGATACTTGTTGTTTTCTGTTGTGGAGGAAACTAAGTAACCAAAGTCCCACCTTTCCTCGTATACCAAGGTTATGCAGTTTGTGTAGCAGCACTCCGTGATCTACCTTATCAAAAGCCTTGGCAAAATCAAGGTAGATCACATCAATGTTGTTTCCTTCATCCAACTGGTCAATGATATACTCTTGATGAGCTATCAATTGTGAAAGGCATGACCGCCCACTCCGGAACCCATGCTGTCCATCATTGAAGAGACCTTTTTTATTGAAGTAATTAGTTAGGTTCTTCCTGACAACTTTTTCAAAAACTTTTATTATGAAAGATGTTAGTGTGACTGGCCTATATTTTGCTGGGTCTCCTCTGCTACCACCTTTATGGATGGGTGCTATTATGCCTCTTTTCATGGAGTCTGGCACTGTGCCCTGATAAAGTGACTTCCTCCAGATTGTATAGATTGGTGGTGCAAGTTCCTTTCTACAGTTTTTTAGAAGTATTGCAGGCATTCCATCTGGACCAGCCGATGATGTGGTACAAAGGTCCCCAATAGCTTCTTCAATGTCTTCGACTGTAAAGTCAAAGTTAGTTAACATTTCATTCGTATTATCTATACTGTTGAACAGAATGTGTGGATTTGTAACATTTTTGTGCTCCATAGGTTTGCTGAACATCTTAGCATAATGGTTGTTAAGTTTTTCTGCTATGTCATAGTCTGCTGTTATAAGAGTGCCATCTTCTTCCGTCAGGGGACCAACTTTTGCCTTAATACTCTGTTTCTTTCTCGCATAATTGAAAAAGAACTTGCTATTGAGCTTTATGGCTTGGACGGCTTTTGCTTCTTCCTGCATTCTCTCTTCCTTATGTGAGTTTAAGAGTTTTTCTTCAATATGCTTTATCTCATTTTCAAAATGAATTTTTCTGTTGTTCTGTACAGCTCTGTTGAGTTTCATACGAAAGTATTTTCTTTGCTTCATTAATATTCTTCTATCTTTGGGGATTTTCTTTCCTTTTTTGTTTCTTCTATGAGGAACCAACTCCTTGCTGATAATGTAGCTTCTTGTGAGTAACAAATCAGTCATTTCTTCTACTGTTTTGTTTTGAAAGATGTCAGCCCAGTTTAGGAGGCTGAACCCCCTACGGATTGCTTCCCAATCTATATCTTTGCTGTGGAAATTTAGCGCTCTCATGGTGTTGCATTCCTGTGTGCTAGGTAAGATAACCTCTGTTTGCTCTCCAGCTGATGAGAATATTTTTACAGCAATTAGCTTGTGATCAGATATGAGTGTTTGTTGTGTCTCATAGCTATGAATAATTTCCTGGTTCTTAGTTATAACTAAATCAAGTATATTTTCTAGTCTTGTTGGAGAGTGTATGTGTTGGGTTAGGTTGTTGTGATGTAGTAGTTCCATTAAATGACGTGCTTGTGACACCCCAACACCGCCTTGTACATTGCTGGTTTCCCAATTTATATGTGGAAAATTAAAGTCCCCAAGGATTACAGTCTCAGGTGCCATTTCATGGTGGGCATCAATTATTTCTTGTGTTTTTTCCAGTACACTTTTAAAACTAAATTCATCACTGTTTGGTGGTCGATACATTGTGATTAACAACATATTAGGTTTTCTAAGGAGTAATCCTAATACTTCACATACACCATCTGAGTGGGAAAGTATCTTAGAAGCTGTTACTGCAAGGTCTGAACGGATGTAGTTAATTACTCCACCATGTGACCTTTGGTGACGATCAGTTCTAAATACTTCATAATTATTGAAAATTATTTCCTCGTCTTTAATTTCTGAACTGAGGTGTGATTCTACTAAAGACTTGGATGTAAATAACACACTTTTCGTATAAATATTGATCCATTTTCGTCGTAAATGCATATCTAACCATCAACCCCCAACAATTCTGGGGACCTGTGGGAATGCGGGGTTCTTGGGGGAAGACAAAATACAATGATTGTCAGTAAGTAGTTTGGTAATTCTGCATAACTACTGCTTCGACGATATCGATATAAATAAGAAGTCGTACATACTATACATAGTGTACTTAACACCTCTGTAAAGGTTTCAGGCGGTGCTAACCATTACTTAGCTGGTAAAGCATCTTTCAAGTTATGTTAGGTTAGGTTATGGGGTAGAATTTTACATCTTCACCGAAATAAATTATCTGCAACGCGTCCAACTTCCTATTGTTGGTCATAGAGAACATTTAATAGCTTCTAAATTAACCTAGGTAAAGATTCGGAAGACGACCCAGTCTGTTTTTTGGACAAAACTATTTTTTTCTGATAAATTTTGATGTGTTTTGACTTAATCTGATGTTTGTTTGTTATGCCATGCAATTTTTTTCCCCAAGGTAAAAATTGCCACAAAAAAGTCAGATTAATTCAAAACCATCAAAATCAATAGGAGAACAAATTTCTTTAAGTAAGCCTAAGCAAACTTAATTAAACCTAACTTAACCAAAGCAAACCTAATTAAACCTAACCTAACCTATCTGAACAAGTATCTGAGGTTGAATTTGCAGTGCATTACAAAGGTAGTGAGATATCGAGTGGGTCATCTTACGAATCTTTACCTGGTTTGGTTATGTAAGGGTAGATTTAGTTAAGTTAGGCTTAATTAGGTTTGCTTAGGTTTAATTAAGTTTACTTAAAGCACTTTTTCTCCTATTGATTTTGATGGTTTTGAATTAATCTGACTTTTTTGTGGCAATTTTTACCTTGGGAAAAAAAAATTACCTGGCATAACAAATAAACATCAGATTAATTCAAAACACATCGAAATCTATCAGAAAAAATTTGCTTTGTCCAAAAAACAATCTGGGTCGTCTTCCGAATCTTTACCTGAACCTAACATAACATAACATAACATAAATTAACCAAACCTTAACCTACATTGACAAATAACAGAACCTTGTTCAAACCAAACTAAACTTTACTTTTCGAAGAGGTCTCACAGAAAACATTGAATATCTCACAAACTAAGAATTTGCGACGGAATTTTAATTAAGAAAACCTTTTCAAAATGCAACAGGTAATGCAAAATACAACCCTGAATTCTCTAGAGCATTCTAATGAAGATGTAAAATAATACTGGTTATGGTTAGGTTACATTAGGTTATGGTTAGATTAGGTTTGGTTGGGTACGGTTTGGCTCGGTTAGGTTCGGTAATATAAGCTTTTTATATTTCATTACCCAAAAGTTAGGCATTTCACTCTAGATTTTTTTCCGGATTGCCATATTAAAGCCTGAATCTAAGTCAATTTCTCTAAGTCAATTACTCTAAATCAATTGCTCGAGAAATAATTTCTCAAACTATCAATTGCTCAACAGTAAATTGCTCTAAATAATAACCTAACCTAAATAGAAATGTACCCGTTCTTGATTTTAACTGTTCAATTAACAATAATAAAGTTGTATTTTTTTATCTTATTTTTGGATATTATTCATTAAACTAACCTTTTTCGAGCAATCTACCTTTCGAGCAATTGATTGTTTGAGATATTATTTTTCGAGCAATTTACTGTCGAGCAATTGATTTCGAAAAATTTACCGGATACTTTATGGCCTATATTTGACTATAATGACGAGCACCACCTGAAACCTTCACAAATGTGTTAAGTGCACTATGTGCTTCATATTTCTATTGATATCGTCCGAGCAGTAGTTATGTAGATTTACCAGCAGTTTCGAATACATTTAATGAGCTTTATATTTTCATATATTTATTTTCTAAGTGTGATCTGAAGGATTACCTTACCCAGAAGGTGATCCCAGCATTGTACATCATTCTTGGCAACTCACCCAGTCTTTTCAGGTGTCCAAACCATCTCTGTATTCATATCAAATTATTGTTGTAATTTATTTAGAAAATAATGTCTTTTAAGGTAAACATGATAGAAAACCAAGAAAAATTATTGACTTGTAAATACAATAGATTAGATTATCTTAGATTATAAACAAACATTCAAGACATAAACCCATATATATTAATGAATACAAGTATGTACATGTTTGGGAGACTGCACTGTGTAAAAATTAAAAATGAAAGTAGCTGAGGAATAATATGGAGATAACATTAGTGTCTTCTCCCGAGGTTAATACTTACATGTCAGATATAATTAAGGTATGTTCCTATCAAATTTGTTATTTTATGTCGCCTCTATCTGTATATAGACAGTTAGGTACAGTAGGTGTTGTGTTATTAATAGATAGTCGGGTCTTAGGGCGTTTCTTGACCATCTGTTGTAAGACGAATTCCTTACTACCGAGACGGCGTTATTAAACGTCTTACTTCATCATATATACGAATGTATTGACTTCACTGTCTTAATTACTTATTCTATAACTTCAAAAGAACTTAGTGCATTGTTCCTGCGTGAACCTCAGTCTCTGACAGATCAGAAAATTAGCTTAAACGTCTCCGACAGTGGAAATCTAAGATTCTGCGGCTACTTCCTCCGGTCGGCTTTCAAAATGTAAACAAACAACCCCCCCAGTCTCAGTCCCAGTCCCCTCGGCTGATGCTCTGGGAGCATCAGCCGACATATCGATGGTGGGCGGGGCCATCGATGCTCGGCTTGAGGTATGCGGCGTTGTGATTGGCTGAGCTCGGCTTATAATCATTGCGGGAGTCGCTACCGAACGGCCGGAGGGCCTAAGGAAGCCAGGATGCCATTTCTCCGGCCACCCTGTCCACTTTACCCCAAGTTCCAGCCCTTCACGCGCCCAGGATGCACACAACAGCCTCCATACAGCCAGTCAGCCACTCCCTTAGCGAGGGCAGGGCCTAAGGAAGCCAGGATGCCATTTCTCCGGCCACCCTGTCCACTTCCCTCCAAGGTCCTGCCTCTCACGCTCCCAGGATGCACACAACAGCCTCCACACAGCCAGTCAGCCACTCCCTTAAGCCGCATTTTTGTCGTCCACGGTTTCGAAGATCGTCTTCGGTAAACCCAAGTCAATCCCGCCTGGCGCGTTTTTGTCGTCACTTTCGGCTTGGAGGATACGAAGACAGTTCCAAGCCGAAAAGACTCGGCTTCGAAGACTGCCTGGAGCTGTCTTGAGAGATGGATTTCAGCTTGCAACCCGGATTCCCCTGAAAAACACCGACAAGAAGGAAATATGGCGGCCCAGAGAGAGTAAATAGTTACTTATTTGAGTAAAATGTGCTGATTCCCACCTTAATTGTGGGAAATGACGGTACCTTAGTTGAAAAATAGTGCGTTGGATACACAAATGTGATAATACTGTATGGTAAAGCGGTAAGGCATAGCTTTAATCAGGGTAAAGCACAGCTTTACCCTGATTAATGCCAGTAATGTCATGAAATGAGTATGTGGCGTACTATCTATAATAGCACAGCTTACAGCTACGGCAGCCGTACTTAAATGCTCGCTTATAGATACGGCACGTGCCTAACTTTGTATCCTCATAGTGCTCGCTTATAGATACGGCATGTGCCTAAGTTTTAGGTAAAAAGCTTATATAACCAAGCCTAACCGAACCAAACCGTACCTAACATAACATAATCAACATAACATAACTTGAAAGATGCTTTACCAGGTAAATAATAAGGCATAGGCCGTACCAATAGCGGGTGAATAGTGGATGACAACGTATCTTTAAGCACTTCGATCTATAGTTTGTCAGTATCCAGGTGTTCCAGATACGAGTTTAGTACATTGAATCAACAGTGTTTAGTAATGAAGATGTAGATGTTAGAAGCAATCATATAGCAAAGGCAATTAGAAAACATGCCATTTTCTTTCGTAGCCACATGCCATTCTGGTGAAGATGTAAAAATCTACCGAATAAGATAACTTTGTTAGCATAACCTTCCCAAAGCTGCAGTTAAATGAGCCTAACCAAAACTAACATAACCAAACCAAACTAAACCTAACATAACCTAACCAAACCAAACCAAACCTAACGTAACCTAACCAAACCTAACGTAACCTAAAATAAATTATATTTTTTTCTGTAATTCAGCGGAATAACTGTTTGAGGTAATCTTTAGAAGTTTCTGAGGTTGAATTTGCAGTGCATACTAAATAGGTCGTCGAATAGGTCAGGTCGTCTTACGAACCTTTACCGGTAATAGGTCTGTAGACTACACATTAAATGACTACTTTAGGAAAGTCATATAGTGAGAGGGACTTTTGGGAGTTCAAGTAAGCAGTGACTTGCGCCCCAGGGAACAGTGTATTATAGTTAGACATGGATAAATAGAAAGATACTGGGATCTTTTTGGTAGGTATGTGACAAATAGAAGTTCTGAGGTCATTCTGAGGTTGTATTTAGCGCTAGTTAGACCCCACCTAGATTATGCAGCTCAGTTTTGGTTATGTACTGTGTAGGATTATTTTCGGCGCTGACATTAATTCCGGCAACCATAACAAAAAGGAAATTAATGCCGCCAAATAATTTCAAATAAATGTACAGTAGCTATTTTTTACTTTTAATAAAGTTTTTAGGAAAGTTTGTAAGCCAGATAATAATATTTCGGCACCAAGTCAAGAAAAAGTGTTTTTGTGGTGGCCACCGATCGGCCCAAGACGGTCTTCGAAATCCAATCCCGCGCGTGGACGACAAAAATGCGGCTTTAGTGAGGCAGGGCCTAAGGAAGCCAGGGTGCCATTTCTCCGGCCACCCTGTCCACTTCCCTCCAAGGTCCTGCCCTTCACGCGCCCAGGATCGGCCTTTCACTGCTGTGTCCCTCTGTCTCTTGTCTCTCTCTCCTCTGTTTGTGTGTTGGCTTTCTCACTCCTGGCCTCCCTCTCCTTCCAACAACCAACCACATCTCCCAAACACACCCCACCAAAACTGCGTATCGCCGACAACACAGATACGTAGGTCACCTTATCTCTGATCTGTCAACGCTCGCACAGGCTCGCCAAACTACCCCCTCTTACACTACCAACAAGTCTAACACATTTACATGCTAAATGCGTCGCCACAACAATACTTATAGTAGCCTATCCCTATCTGATAATTAAGTCCTTTTTACCCTATGATTCATGATACATACGGTCTTGACGGCCGCTAGATGTACACTGCCGGTGTGGCGGGTATAAGTGACGACCGTCTCAAAAGTGGCGACATCGCTTCTGCGCATGCGCTGGAACCTTCTGCGCTGCCAGCCGCATGACTCAAACATTGCAGTGACTGCTAGCCTCACTCTCTCCGTCTTTCTCCCTCGCCTCTGTCCCGCTCCGCCCTCCCCTGTCTGTCAGACTGTTCCGCTCCCCGCTATCAGGCTGAAACTTGTCGGCCTCCGAGATAAGTAACTATATATATATATATATATATATATATATATATATATATATATATATATATATATATATATATATATCAAATGAAATAGTGCATGCATATTTGCACAACTTTATTAATGACAGACTCCTCCTCATTTTATCGCGTTCAGCGAGCGACTGTAGTGATGACTAGGGCTGGGCGGGATTCGATTACTGGACTCGGATCCCGCGGATCCGTCAGAGCTGCTGGGACCCGATTACTTTTGCCAAGTAATCGGATCCGACGATTACTTTATAAGTTTATGGTCAGAAATGCCGAGTTAAATATTGAACTTCTAAGTGATAACTAGCTATGTCAAACATACTGGTCACAACTTGGGAATGATAATGTTTAAAACTTAAAAAAACAAAAAAATAACATTGTTGAAATGTAAACTGTTGCTAGACGCTGGCGACATTAGGCAGTATTCTCATAATGCCAAACTTCTTTTCCTTTATTCGAAAGGTGATTGGTTGATAAGGTGTGACGTCAGAGCGTAGCCTATATATACTGGCTACATCGCCTCCCGCAGCAACCTCTAGAGGGCTCTGTACAGCCTTGTTGGCTTACGCCAGCAAAAATAAAACAACAGCCTCCCGCAGCTCAGTCGAGTCATAGCTGCTTTTATAAGGGGGGTTGGTGCCAGTCTGCTCTACATATGTATGTTAATTATCAGCATAATTATAATTCCTCCACGAACTTTAATTCTTCCTCCATTAAACCGTGTCATTTTTTTTTTCTCTTAAAATTGCTACATTTTCGTGGGCATAATCTTAAAGTTGTATACCTCTGCTCGTAAGTCACGAGCGCCGTGGAATTCACATTAAAAAACATCAGAGTTTTGCCTTGTAAGCACCATACAAATATAAAACAAAGCGTAGCTATGTTTCAATCAAACATTCCTATGAGTCTATATGGCATAGTTAATAGATGGCAAGTAGGCTACATGACATGGTAATTCTATTATTATAGTAGTATTACTACTAGTAGTAACATT
This sequence comes from Metacarcinus magister, assembly GCA_029783475.1. NCBI lineage: Eukaryota > Metazoa > Arthropoda > Malacostraca > Decapoda > Cancridae > Metacarcinus > Metacarcinus magister. Next base: position 16,124,468 of record JAPQNM010000013.1, read on the forward strand.
ATTATTAATATTATTAGTAGTAGTTGTAGTATTAAATTCGTCAGGCCGTCAGAATATTAATGGTCGCCCGGTATTTGTGTAGAGAGCAAGACGATTACTGAGTACGCGGGATCCGTCAGTAATCGTCTGTACTCAGTAATCGTCTGGCCGCCTCACGGATCCAGTAATCGTCTGGCCGCCTCACGGATCCAGTAATCGTCTGGCCGCCTCACGGATCCAGTAATCGTCTGGCCGCCTCACGAATCCAGTAATCGTCTGGCCGCCTCACGAATCCAGTAATCGTCTGGCCGCCGCGCGGATCTAGTACTCGTCTGGCTGCCTCACGGATCCAGTAATCGGGTCCGGACCCGAATCTCACGGATCCGCCAGACAAAGTAATCGAATCCACGATTACTGAAATTCACGGATCTTGCCCAGCTCTAGTGATGACCGACCACCATCATCTCCTCAATATTCTGTCGACAACAGTACGACATTTCTACTCCCAGCGCATGCGCAGAAGCGATGTCGCCACTTTTGAGACGGTCGTCACTTTTACCCGCCACACCGGTGGTTGACATAATGACATTCAACTAGTGTTGCCAGATGGCTCTCACGAAAATCAGCTGCATATACCACTAATTTCGCTTCAGATTTCGCGGACCCCCTATCAAAGTGCCACGGACCCCTAGGGCAGGGGTTCTCAAACACTTTTCAACCAAGGACGCCCTCTATGACAGAAAATAAACCAAGGATCCCCTCACTTATTTATGTTCCAAAAAATGTATTTAATGTTAATCTGTTTTTCATAGGTCGATATCCATGTTGGTTATCGTTATGTGAACAAACAAACGAAATCAAAAGAAATTTATTAGACAAAAATAAAAATAAAAATGTACAATCCAAAAGTAAGAGAAAAAAAAAGAAAAACATCATTCACATGTACTGAATAGTCTTTCTCTACCAGTGACAACAGTTGTATTGGTTGGTAAGGCTTTTCAAATCCCTCGGCACATGTGTAATGCCCGAAATCTTTATGTCTTGTACAGTACCCCACCTACCGTTTTTTAAATCAGTTTTCTATGAAAAGAAAATTATTTCCTTATATTAGCTTAAGTAACATTCATTTCCAATTAAAATCAAACTCTATATCTTAAAGTAATTAACTTAACTAGATTTCTCTTCATAAGTTTGATAAGACAAAAGATGATGCAACATCTTATTAACTTTACCTAAACATAGAGTCTTCGCGCCAAATTCCAGCGAGTTATCAAGTGATCAAAATTTCTCTCATGTAGTATTTGAAATCAAATTCATTAGCTTAAATAGTAACACTTTTTCTACACCAAAATTAATTCTTTATAATTTAGTAATAATCTCATATCTCAATAATCAATAATTATGATAATCAAATGTAAGAAAATTCTTAATGAGTCACCCAAGAGACGCCACTCTGACTCCTGCGGGTCTCTATTGTTTAAATCAGTCCGCGTCCTTTCTTCCTACCGACCAGGTCTGTGTTGAGTGTTACGTAAACATCTCTTAATATTTGCTAAATCCTTAATCATTCAGTGTTCTCATGTATTCAATAATCTTTCCTTTAAATATGTAAAGTCATTTAAAGCCCTTTTAAGGCTGATTACTAATTAATAATAGCAATTCTTCCATTTATTATGGGGCGGCATCTCAGACCGCATGGTCCCTCTTTCCTCCCTTAAATATGTTTCATTGCTCATTATGTATCCCTTTCACCTTAATATTTATGTTATATTGTTCAAGTATTATCCCTTTTAAGTGTGTTGGAAGTGTATTGTTTAACTGAGTCCGCGTCCCTTCTACCCTACCGACCAGGTTCCACCTCAGTGCCACACAAACACATATTCACTCACACACACACACTCACACTCACATTGGTTTCCCCATTAGATGTTTGTCTCATTAGTTAGAGTATTATTAGGAACGGTATTGTCTTATTTTGATCATGTGTTTTGATTAGGAACAAGTTTGAATCTGGAAAGTGAAGATTAAGTTGGACAGTGTTAAAACTAGGAAAATTTTGTGATTTAATTTATTTTGTGTGTTAATCGAAGTGAAGTTAACATGTGGAGTGACCACCAGTTCTTATTGAGGTCTTTTGTACCCGATAACTTGAATGTGTGTTACTCAGTTTGGTTAGCAAAGTTTGTGTAACATTATTTCATTTTTCTGTGCTCTTTGTTTATTTTTGTTGGGCTAACAAATGAATAATTGTACTGTATGTTAACTTGTGGAAAAAGGTTGTAATCAAGTACTACACTATGATGTGAAAAGTTAGTTTTCTTTTTTTGGCAAATAATAATTATACAAAAATTAGAAGTTATTTCATTAGTGACATATGTCTCCCCCAGTGGTAACCAAAGTGACTCCTTGTGGCTAAGATTTATTACTACCAAAATTACAACAACAATGACCAGTGACCAACTTTCGAAAGGGTTCCTATTTCCCTCATAATAGGTGGTGGCAGCGTAATACCGACCCGCTTAATAACATCATATATAAACCGCAGAGCATGACCGGGAGGTGGTAATAAATGGTAATCATAACAACATAAGAAAGAAATAATAAACAATCGTAGAATAATTATACAAAAATTAGAAGTTATTTCATTAGTGACATATGTCTCCCCCAGTGGTAACCAGAGTGACTCCTTGTGGCTAAGATTTATTACTACCAAAATTACAACAACAATGACCAGTGGCTAACTTTCGAAAGGGTTCCTATTTCCCTCATAATAGGTGGTGGCAGCGTAATACCGACCCGCTTAATAACATCATATATAAACCCCAGAGCATGACCGGGAGGTGGTAATAAATGGTAATCATAACAACATAAGAAAGAAATAATAAACAATCGTAGAACCCCCCCACCCCCCGGCATGACACATGAACACCTATAACAATAAAAAATAAAGAAATTAAACATATATCTATTTGGGTAACGGCATGAAAATCCAGAAATTTCCTCTCCCTCCTTCTCATCAATATCAAATGTCTTTTGTTCTGTATTAATGGGAAAGATGGGCCTGCCTCTCAGTGCACAACTTCTCTATTCTTGGAGGAATGGATGAGAGGCATACTCTTAGGTCATCTTCCACATACATCGGAGCCCTGTACTTGGTTTTCATTACTGTCAGAGCTGAGAAAGATACCTCACAGAAATAAGTAGTTGGAAAAGGAAGCAAAACCTTCGAAGCTGCAGCAAAGAGTTCAGGATACTCCTCTTTAACAGAAGGCCAAAAGTCTATACATGAACTTGGTCAGAATCGGATCCTCTGGGTCCTATCGTATGACAGCTCCAACAATTTTTACACTGCCTTTGCACTGAGACCACGTGCTGATGAATGGGCAACAAAAGGATCCCAAACACAGTCCCAAGCATCTGTTTCAACATCAGTGAAGTACGAATTGAAATGTTCATTCAGTGCGGTAAGATGACAGCAGATGTGATTTCTTAGGTTTGGCAAAAAATAAAAAAAACACAGTATGGAACCCTGTAACAGTACTTATAGTAGACTATCCCTATCTGATAATTAAGCTTTTTTTTTACCCAATGATTCATGATACATACGCTCCTGACGGCCGCTGGATGTACTCTGCCGGTGGTTGACACAATGACATTCAACCAGTGTTGCCAGATGGCTCTCACAAAAATCGGCTGCATATACCACGAATTTCGCTCCAGATTTCACAGACCCCCTATCAAAGTGCCACGGACCCCTTAAGGGTTCGCGGACCCCACTTTGAGAACCACTGTATTAGAGAGTAGAGCCCTCCTCCTATTTTTAAATAGCAAGCAACTATAACAGCGACAATCACATACACTACACACCCACCTGCACACACACACCCACAGCTTGAGCCTATAATTACTTCCCTCGAGACCGCGGCTGAGGTCGAGATTAACTTGACCTCACCTGTCATTTCACCCCAGGTGACCGCCAGGTCTGTGAGGCCAATATAAGCTGCCACACAGACACACACACTAGGTCAGTCAACCATCAGCCAACCGTGAGTCTACCTGCAGGCTACCACCACAGCTCACGTCGGGGAGCCAAGCCTCATGGCTCCCCTCACACGTCACTCACCATCTCCAGGCTCTCTGTCCACTGTGCAAGCTACTTGTGTGTCTAACAACTCGTGCACCAATAAATTACCGAGCTCTGTCTACTTGTGTGTACAACCAACGCTGCAGCAATAAACTAACAAAACCAAGTCTGGGTGTTGTTCCAATCCTTACGTAGCCGACAACCTCCGCTACACAACTGGCGGGCTTTGCGTGGGACTCACTCGTATGAAATGCCATCTGCCAGACTCTCAGGGCAAGCACGGGATGACCTGCTAATCGATCCATATAATATATGGTCATGGTGGTAGTGAGTCGAGTCAGAGGTCGGCGCACAAGCTATAGTGTGTACGGGCCTGTAGAGCATGTAGTACTGGAATGTGAGAAGTATGACCGTGACAGAATGGAAATGATGCGTGTGATTCTAACATAAATGGGACGTGAAATGAATAAAGTGATTGAAAGAACTGGAAGGGAATGGATGGTGTTGTTGCTGGGACTGTGTGGGGAGACGAGTGAACGGATGATTGACGCGCTGAAAGAGTTTCTGGAGAAAATGTGGTATGCGAGATCTAGGAACTAGGGAGTGTAATTAGTATATGCATCTTTTTTTTTCCCGTGTGCTTTCCATTTTTTTTTCTGTTTTCCCCTCACAGGAGCTGCCGATACAAAGACCTAACTTGAGGGAGACGCTAGAGGGAGATGCTACATGGAAACTTGGAGTGAAAGAGCTGCAGCAAGTATGTGAGTATAAGTACCTAGGGATATGGATGATCCCAAATGGATGTGAGAAGACAAAGAATGAAAAGATTAGTATGGTGAATCAGTGGGTTGGCCGCCTAAGGAGTGCAGCAAAAATGAGAGCGAGTAAATATGATGTGTTGCGAGAGATATGGAAGAGTGTGGCTGTTCCGAGTGTTATATGTATGGTATGGAAGTGATTGCATGGAGTGAAAAGGAGATAGACAAGTTGGAAGTAGGGCAGAATAGAGTAGAAAATAAGAATGGCACTGAATGCACCAAGGTATGCAGCTGTAGAAGCTCGGAGAAGTGACATGGGATGCAGTACGTTTAGGGAGAGACATATAAAGGCAACTTTGAGATATAAAGTTAGGCTGGAACGAATGGAGAATACAAGAATTGCACGAAAGTTGTATTTGTGGAATGTAAGGAGCAGTAAGTGGGAGAAGAAATGTATGAATATGGTAGACAGGAGTGGCATGCTGGTTAGTTGGGTGCATAAATTTTGTGAAGGGAGAGAATGAGTGTATGAATGGAAGGTGATGAACAAAAGTAGAGAAGGGTTAGAGTGGGATGTGAGAAGGTGGAAAAGTGAGATAGACAAAACAGTGAAAGGTGTGGGACTGAGTAAGTGGAAGACTGAGATGGAATGAAAGAAGACTGGGATGGTTGCTAGGCTATAGAGAAAAAGAGGCCCCAATGTATGTAAGGTGGTATGATGGAAGCCTGGGAGGTGATCTTCTCTTCCGCGCTAGAGCACAGTGTATGGATGTGAATGCAAGGAACTACAGATGGTCAGAGTCCCGCAGGCAAGTGTGCCAGATGTGTGACATGGGAGAGGATGAGACGGTAGAGCATGTAGTACTGGAATATGTGAAGTATGACTGGGACAATGGAAATGATGCCTGCGATTTTAACATAAATGGGACGTGAAATGAATGAAGTGATTGAAAGAACTGGAAGGGAATGGATGGTGTTGTTGTTAGGACTGTGTGGGGAGACGAGTGAACGGATGATTGACGCGGTGAAAGAGTTTCTGGAGAAAATGTGGTATGCGAGATCGAGAAACTAGGGCGTGTAATTAGAGTATGCATCTTTTATTTTCTTTTTTCTGTATACCTTCCATTTTTTTTTTCTTATACCCCTCACAGGAGCTGCCAATACAAAGGCCTGACTTGAGGGAAACTTCAAGTCACCTGTGACATCAAGATCAAGGTCAAGATAATTCAAGTCACATGTGACAACAAGATCTAAATCAAGAAAACAAACATCACGAAGGCTTTGAAAGTCCCGAGAAGACGACAGTGCGTAACCATCCTTTTGTGTTGGTGTGCGATAAGAGTTGGTAGGCATGGAGATTCATCTTGCAGGTGATGTCCGGCGAGTGCAGGCTATGGTGGGCATGCAGGAGGCAAACCATTCCCGTCTCGTCACCCCTGGAGAGGTTATCTCGCAAGACACCAGTTTCATGAGGTGTGTGAACTAATAGTATATTCCAACACCAGAAATTTTCCCTAATCCTATGGTGGGTTAATCTACTTAACAACGCCTCCAAAGCGATTAGAATAATTTTTGTTGGTAAATATTTGGGTAAAATTGCAGTTTAAGCTAATACACAAATTCTTGTTTTTCTTTTCCCCTATAGCCAACAAGCTTGGGGACCACTTGGGAAAGCGGGGTTTTAGGGTGGGAGAAGCAAATATAGGCCATATATGGCAATCCGTAAAAAAATCTAAGGTGAAAAACTTATTTTTTAAGTAAAAGAAATATAAAAAAGCTTATATAACAGAACCAGATCCTTCTAATGACACAACCCTAACTTAAACTAAACTAGGTAAAAGTGCAGAATAAGGCCTTCTGCCCTTTCTTTTTTCTCTCCTTCCTTATATACTATACATAGTGTACTCAACACATCTGTGAAGGTTTCAGGCGGGGGTCACCATTATTTACCTCGCAAAACGTGTTTGAAGTTATGGTAAATCTTACTAATAGCACCTCCTCACGGATCACCAAAATATTGACGTAGGTGATAAGGTATGTAATGTACAACACGTTTGTGGTGGTTTTATTTGGGGGACGGCCTTAGTTTGGCCACAGAGGCTCTTTAAAAATCTGGTAGGTGCCTCAAGTCCACCCAGATGTTAAGTTATGGTTAGGTTAAGGTTGTTAGGTTAGGTTACGTTTATGTTATGGTTAGGTTAAGTTAGGCTAGGTTCGGTTATATAAGATTTTTACATTTTATCACCCAAATCCAGAAAAAATCTAAGGTTGAGAACCCTAACTTTTGGGTAAAAAAATGTAAAAATCTTATATAACCGACCTAACTGAACCGAACCTAACCTAACTTAACCTAACCATAACATAAACGTAACGTAACCTAACAATCTCAACCTAACCATAACTCAACATCTGTGTGGATTTAAAATTTGAGGCACCTACCAGATTTTTAAAGAGCCCCTGTGGCCAAACTAAGGCCGTCCCCCAAATAAAACCACCACAAACGTTTAGTACATTACATACCTTTTCACCTATGTCAATATTTTGGTGATCCGTGAGGAGGTGCTATTAGTAAGATTTACCGAAGTTATGTTAGGTTATGTTATGTTAGGTTGATTAGGTTATGTTAAGTTATGGTTAGGTTAAGGTTGTTAGGTTAGGTTAAGTTAGGTTAGGTTCGGTTCAGCTAGGTTCGATTGTATATGATTTTTACATTTTATTACCCAAATACAGAAAAAAAATCTAAGGGTTTAAACCCTAACTTTTCGATAATAAAATGTAAAAATTTTATATAACTGAACCGTAGCTAACCTAATTTAACCTAACTCCGGCGAGTGCAGGCTATGGTGGGCATGCAGGAGGCAAACCATTCCCGTCTCGTCACCCCTGGAGAGGTTATCTCGCAAGACACCAGTTTCATGAGGTGTGTGAACTAATAGTATATTCCAACACCAGAAATTTTCCCTAATCCTATGGTGGGTTAATCTACTTAACAACGCCTCCAAAGCGATTAGAATAATTTTTGTTGGTAAATATTTGGGTAAAATTGCAGTTTAAGCTAATACACAAATTCTTGTTTTTCTTTTCCCCTATAGCCAACAAGCTTGGGGACCACTTGGGAAAGCGGGGTTTTAGGGTGGGAGAAGCAAATATAGGCCATATATGGCAATCCGTAAAAAAATCTAAGGTGAAAAACTTATTTTTTAAGTAAAAGAAATATAAAAAAGCTTATATAACAGAACCAGATCCTTCTAATGACACAACCCTAACTTAAACTAAACTAGGTAAAAGTGCAGAATAAGGCCTTCTGCCCTTTCTTTTTTCTCTCCTTCCTTATATACTATACATAGTGTACTCAACACATCTGTGAAGGTTTCAGGTGGGGGTCACCATTATTTACCTCGCAAAACGTGTTTGAAGTTATGGTAAATCTTACTAATAGCACCTCCTCACGGATCACCAAAATATTGACGTAGGTGATAAGGTATGTAATGTACAACACGTTTGTGGTGGTTTTATTTGGGGGACGGCCTTAGTTTGGCCACAGAGGCTCTTTAAAAATCTGGTAGGTGCCTCAAGTCCACCCAGATGTTAAGTTATGGTTAGGTTAAGGTTGTTAGGTTAGGTTACGTTTATGTTATGGTTAGGTTAAGTTAGGCTAGGTTCGGTTATATAAGATTTTTACATTTTATCACCCAAATCCAGAAAAAATCTAAGGTTGAGAACCCTAACTTTTGGGTAAAAAAATGTAAAAATCTTATATAACCGACCTAACTGAACCGAACCTAACCTAACTTAACCTAACCATAACATAAACGTAACGTAACCTAACAATCTCAACCTAACCATAACTCAACATCTGTGTGGACTTAAAATTTGAGGCACCTACCAGATTTTTAAAGAGCCTCTGTGGCCAAACTAAGGCCGTCCCCCAAATAAAACCACCACAAACGTTTTGTACATTACATACCTTTTCACCTATGTCAATATTTTGGTGATCCGTGAGGAGGTGCTATTAGTAAGATTTACCGAAGTTATGTTAGGTTATGTTATGTTAGGTTGATTAGGTTATGTTAAGTTATGGTTAGGTTAAGGTTGTTAGGTTAGGTTAAGTTAGGTTAGGTTCGGTTCAGCTAGGTTCGATTGTATATGATTTTTACATTTTATTACCCAAATACAGACAAAAAATCTAAGGGTTTAAACCCTAACTTTTCGATAATAAAATGTAAAAATTTTATATAACTGAACCGTAGCTAACCTAATTTAACCTAACCATAACATAACCGTAACCTAACCTAACAACCTTAACCTAACCATAACTTAACATAACCTAACCAACCAAACATAACATAACCTAACATAACTTCAAACACGTTTTGTGAGGTAAATAATGGTGACCCCCACCTGAAACCTTCACAGGTGTGTTGAGTACACTATGTGTAGTATGTAGGGAAGGAGAGAAAAAAGAAAGGGCAGATGGCCTTATTCTGCACTTTTACCCTAAACTGAGGTAAATATTTGTTTCCTTAACCAACCCTAACTAAACGTAACGTAACCTAGAACAAAAAATTTTTAATTCTTTCTGTAATTCAGCAGCATAACTATTTGAGGTGATTTGAACAAGTATCTGTGGTGAAATTTGCATTATAAAGGTAACCAGATATCGAGTGGTTAACGAACCGAATATTAACCTAAACTGACTCTGATCCCCCCAACCTAACCTAACCTACCCTAAACTGAACTCATGTAATAAGTTTTTAACTGGGAGGCAAGCCCGCCCAGACCCCCCCTTATCTAACATAACCTATCGTAACCTAACCTAGCCGGGGAATTTTGCCTCCTGGTCTCCCCCACCAAACTAAACGAACCATACAGATCAACCTATTTCAAATTACGATAAATACCTTAATTAAAAGTAGATGTTCCAGCCTCTAATAAAGCTCCTGTGAATTCTGACACTGTAATTTTTCCAATCTGAGCTTCCACAGCAACTTGCAATTAGTACACTCGACTGTCTTCAGTAAAACACTGTGTAAACGTGGGAAATTAATTCCCACGTTATCTTTAGAATGAAAATTCACAATAAAACCCCAATAGTTATAGACGCAACCACTGCACACACAACTCGTGACTGCCATTATGAGACTGGAAAGAATTTGAGAGCCACCTGGCGATACATATACTTGCATTTGTTTGACTAAAAAGAGGTCAAGGCTTTGTATTGGACAGAGGGCAACCAAACGTCATAAAACTTCACACCACATTACTTAAACATTGCATGCGCCTATATTAACAAACACATGAACACACTCAGCTTCTTCAACATCCAGCCCTGACGCAAAGGGTGTGTGGGTTCCACACACCCTTCGCGTCAGGGCTGGATGTTGAAGAAGGTGAGTGTGTTCGTGTGTTTGTTAATATAGGCGCATGCAATGTTTAAGTAATGTGGTGTGAAGTTTTATGACGTTTGGTTGCCCTCTGTCCAATAAAAAGCCTTGACTTGAAATACGCTATGCGTCGTTAATATTAATTTGCCCTGGGGTATGTATATAATAAAAAAATGTCCAAAATAATGATATCTAAACATATGTAAGTCCAGAATAGTGAAGAATAATAAAGAAGTTGTGCATTTGCTTGAACTGCAATAGAACCAAAATCTTATATAACAGTAAAATGGTCATTTAAATTAATTTTCTTATGGATAATGATAATGTTTATGCTTTTCTGTATTTTTTTTTTATTGTAGGATGTATAATTACATGCATTTGTGTACAAACAAGGGCAAAAATATGACTAAAATCACCATAAGGTTAATTATTCCAATTTTGCAAATTTGCATTTTGTGGCCTGCAATGTCGACCAATTTCACGCAAAATTGGAGGGAGCACTGTACTTTGAAATGGTTTGGTCATCATGAGAAAAAGAAGAGAGAAGAGTTTGTGAAGAAAGTGATTGTAAGTGAAATTGAGAGTTCTAGAGGGAGATAGAGGTCAGTTGTTAGGTGGAAGGATAGGGTAAAGCAGTGCATGCATAAAAGAGGTGTTGATAGAAAGTGAGGGCTTGAATAAGCTATGGGGGAGTGTGTGAATAGGTAGATTATATGGAGTAGGCAGTAGACACCTGCCGCCCGGTGGAATACTCCAGGAGAGGTACTTACGGGGATGTAGGCAGTGCTGCAGACTGAGTGATTCCCCGTGTCCTCTCTTCCCGGTTCCCTTAGTGTCTCATTTACACAAGAGAGCAGCTGCAGCCTGCCCTTTAAAGACAACTTCTACTACCTACATAACATTACTACACCTTACACTTTTACACTCTCTTCAAATCAAAATTTAAAAATGGCTTCACCACACCCAGCCTCGGAGTCCCCATCTAGGGAGGGGACCACAAATGTCCCCAGGTCGGACTGCCCCTCTGCTGACGACCTCTGACTATGTAAAATTCTTTGACTATTTGACTTCCAAAGTGGAGTACATCCTATCTCACTTTCCTTATGCTGAGATCTCCATTTTAGGGGATTTCAATGTTCACCACCAGCTTTGGCTTTCATCTTTCACTGACCAACCTGGTGAACAAACCTTCAACTTTGCTATCCTTCATGACCTAGAGCAGCTAGTGCAGTTCCCTACCCGTATCCCTGACCGCCTTGGAGACACGCCCAGCATTCTTGATCTTTTCCTAACTTCCAACCCTTCAGCTTACTCTGTTAAACTTTCCTCTCCGTTGGGCTCCTCCGATCACAATCTTATTTCCGTTACCTGTCCTATCACTCCAGTGCAGCCTCAGGACTCGCCTAAGCAGAGGTGCTTCTGGCATTTCAACTCTGCTAAGTGGGAGGACCTGAGGCAGTACTATTCTGATTTTCCTTGGGATGATTATTGCTACCATGTCTGAGATCCTTCTCTGTGTGCCGAGCGCATAACAGAGGTGATTATCTCTGGCATGGAGCTATACATTCCTCATACTTTCTCTAATACTAAAGCCCTAGTTTAACTCTGCTTGTTCTCGTGCTGTCAATGATAGAGAGGCAGCTCACAAACGGTACCGTAGCCATCCATCTGCTGAAACTCATGCCCTATATATTTCTGCCCGTAATCATGCCAAATCTATTCTCCAACTTACTAAAAACTCTTTCATCAATAGAAAATGTCAAAGTCTTTCCAACTCTAACTCTTCTCGTGATTTCTGGCATCTAGCCAATAATATCTCTAACAATTTTACTTCATCATCTTTCCCTCCTTTACTTCAACCAGATGGCCCCACAGCTGTCTCTTCTTTCTCTAAAGCTGAACTCTTCACTCAAACCTTTGCTACCAACTCTACTTTGGATGATACTGGGTATATTCCTCCTACTCCTCCACCCTCTGACTACTTCATCCCTAAAATTAGAATTCTTTATTATGACGTTTTCCAGGCCCTCTCTGGCCTTGATTCTCGGAAGGCTTACGGTCCGGATGAAGTCCTTCCTGTTGTTCTCAAAAACTGTGCTTCCGAACTCACTCACTGCCTGGTCAAACTCTTTCGTCTGTGTCTCTCTACTTCTACCTATCCTTCTAACTACCGCCCTATAGCTTTGATTTCCTGCCTTTCTAAAGCCTTTGAATCTGTCCTTAACAAGAAGATAATGAGGCATCTATCAGCTCACAACCTTCTCTCTGATTGCCAGTATGGTTTCCGTAAAGGCTGATCTACTGGTGATCTTCTTGCTTTCCTAACTGAATCTTGGTCATCCTCTTTTAGGGACTTCGGTGAAACCTTTGCTGTTGGCCTTGACATATCGAAAGCCTTCGATAGAGTCTGGCATAAATCTTTAATTTCTAAACTATCCTCCTACGGATTCTATCCTTCTCTCTGTACCTTCATGTCTAGTTTCCTTTCCGACCGGTCTATTGCTGCTGTAGTGGACAGTCATTGTTCTTCTCCTAAAACTATCAACAGTGGTGTTCCTCAGGGTTCTGTCCTATCACCCACTCTCTTTCTATTATTCATGAATGATCTCCTAAATCAGCCTCAATGCCCTATCCACTCCTATGCTGATGACACCACCTTGCATTTTTCAACGTCGTACAACAGACGCCCAACCCAACAAGAATTTAATGACTCAAGGCGAGATGCTTTAGGACGCTTAACTTCTGATCTTTCACTTGTTTCTGATTGGGGCAGAGCAAACCTAGTTTTGTTCAATGCCTCAAAAACTCAATTTCTACAACTATCTACTGGACATAATCTTCCAGATAACTATCCCCTCTTCTTTAATGACACTCAACTTCCCCTCTCCTCCACATTAAACACACTCGGTCTATCCTTTGCTAAAAACCCAAACTGGCAATTTCATATCTCTACTCTTGCTAAATCAGCTTCCAAGAAGTTAGGTGTCCTATGGCATCTGCGTCCATTTTTCTCTCCCTCTCAGCTGCTTGCTCTGTACAGGAGCCTTATCCGCCCATGTATGGAGTATGGCTCACATGTCTGGGGGGGCTCAACTCATACAGCTTTATTAAACAGGGTGGAGTCTAAAGCTTTTCGCCTCATCAACTCTCCTCCTCTAACTGACTTTCTTGATTCTTTAAGTCACCCCTGCAATGTTGCATCATTATCTATCTTCTACCGCTATTTTCATGCTGACTGCTCTTCTGAACTTGCTAACTGCATGCCTCCCCCCCCTCCCGCGGCCTCGCTGCACAAGACTTTCTACTTCTCATCCTTATTCTGTCCATCTTCCTAATGTTAACCAGTATCTTCACTCTTTCATCCCCTACACTGGTAAACTCTGGAACTCTCTTCCTTTGTCTGTTTTTCCACCTGCCTATGACTTAAACTCTTTCAAAAGGGGAGTGTCAAGACACCTCTAATGTTAACTGGATCTCCACCCCTTGCTTCTATTCTCCTACTGCCCTCTTTACAGGGTCTGGCGACAAGCGGGACTTTTTTTTACTCATTTTTGTTTTCCCTTAGCAAGTACACTTTTAATGTAAAAAAAAAAAAAGAAAAAAAAAAAAGAAAAAAAAGATGTGGAGGCTTTTCTGCTGTGGCCATCCACATAGGGGACGTTTTCAGAGGGCATGAGGCATCAGAAACTATAGACTAGAAATAGTTCCATATTTATGTCAAAACACTGTTCATTCATTCCCATGTATAGTCTAAGATGAAGGTATGTGATTGGATTAAGGGTGAGTGATTGAAATCAGCCTTATATGATGAGACAAACCCATTTTTACCCATTTCTCCTTATATGCCTCCAAAATCCAGTTATGAATATGTTATGTATATGTTCCACTTCTCCCCAACGATAATAGATAATAAACTCAGTTGTGAGGCAGTTTGGTTAGTCTAACTTAGTCTAGGCTAGATTAGGTTATGTTAAGCTTAGTACTAACTAATGTGAGATTTACATAAGATTTGATGGATAGTAACAGCGTGAAATTGTAGTTAGAGTTATACTAGAACATTACCCAAATCAATTATAAGGCACATAAACAAGATAGTGCAGAGTTTGAATTTATGAAAGTTGGGTTTTGTTTGATGGAAATAAATCATGCCAAAGCTTCAAAAGCATTATACAACCTCTAAAGAGTTTTCAATGAATGTGAAACTTACACTCCTGAGGTTTCCCATCAACTGGGAGAAAATTAGGGATTAGAAGAGGATGTATTACAAAATAGACTTTTGACACACATTACACACTCTAATGTACAGGAAGTCGTCATAGCTGTACATGGAACTAGGACTGATGTTGCATGAATAATATACATACCTATTTATTGTGCCTCAAATTTTTTTTTATTGAATAATAATGTTTTTTTATACCATTTTGTAAAGATATAAGATATATGTACAGCTTTAGTATCTCATTTGTTTTTCAATTTACAGAGGACATGGTACTTACATGGAAAAGGGTGTACAGGTGGCATCAGTTGCAGGCTATGTAACCAGAGTGAATCGTCTCATCACTGTTACTCCTTTGCGCCAGGTGTACCAAGGTATGTACCAGATCACTAAGTTGAGATTGTTACATTATGTTGGGTGGGATGCACTTTTTTTCTTCTCTAGTGTATGTGTATGTATGCATTGATGTGTATATACGCGTCTGGTCTCAGCTACCGCCTTTTAAGGGATTGTCAGCCTGGTATATAGATAGATAGATGTTACTTTACATCTGTCTGCAATATCCTACAACATAAATCATTGCTAAATCCCCAGGTGAACCTAACTTTATACTAATGTAGTTTATCAAGTAGTATTACAGTGCTCCCTCCAATTTTGCGTGAAATTGGTCGATGTTGCAGGCCACAAAATTCAAATTCACAAAATTGGAATCATTAACCTTATGGTGATTTTAGTCATATTTTTGCCCTTGTTTGCACACAAATACATGTAATTATACATCCTACAATAAAGAAAAATACAGAAAAACATAAACATTATCATTATCCATAAGAAAATTAACTTAAATGACCATTTTACTGTGCCTGGGCTAGCAGAGAAGGAGATTGGTCTTGGTCACAAAATTGGAACCCGCAAAATTGGAGGGAGCACTATATAATTATTAATTTCATCTGATTTCTGTCTTAAGTGATGTCCTGGCAGTGGAATATGAGTCACAGGCTGCCTGAGTTTGCCACTCGCAAGCAGAGGAGTGGCATGTACTAGAGCTTTCTTGACTCATTCATGTTCAATTTTTTTTACAATGAAGCTTTTTATGCGTAATAGAAATATTGTTACCACTGAGGTTTAACCGAGGTGTGAGGTTTTGAGATTGCCACAAGCAGAGCTTCACAGGGATATTTGCAAAAAATACCAGCAACTAGAGGTACCCCTTATATAAGTATTATCTTAGCTTATCCACACTTTAATGTGGTCGCACTGTTAGTACACCTATTACGATGAAACAAACGGGTAGAACACAGTGAAAATCAGCCGTTTGTTTTAGAATTTTAACTTGATGATCTGTGGCCTATGTCCCTCTGGCTGTGGGTGGAGAGGGGCCTCCACCTTGCTCTGGGAGGGAGAACGCAAGCTTGAAAGTGGGTTAATTAATTAAATGACCTGAGCACTTTAAAAAAAAAAAGGGAATTATTGGAGAATTTTGAAGGAGGAGGGTTAGACGTTATGGGGTACAAGAAACCAATATATAAAGTTGTGGAGTGATAAATTGTATGATGGGGAATGAGTGAAGTACACCTCGGTCTTGTATAGAACATCCAATAGGTAGATAGAAGACGTCGTTCTATGCAAAATCGTTCTATGTGATACATGTAGCCTATGGGAAAAACAATAATTGGTCGATCAGTCACCAAAATTGTCCCTGAAATTAAGATGCATGATCACTGAAAACGAAACTAGTCACACACAACATTCAGTAGGGTAGTAGGTTGACTGAGGGAGACGGTGTAGCAGTTTGAAGCGTCCAGCTAGTGTAGAGTGACCGGGTGGAGGTGCGCATGCGCGAGATCACAGCTGGCAGCAGCGGGCAGAGAAAAACCACCACTCTCCAACAGTCCAGCTAGCAGTATCTCATCTCCCGCCTCGTATTCCCTTTAATCAGTAATCATTGCATTTATTTATTCATTAAATAAAGATAATAAGAGGTAAATAAACCATAGCCTACTATAATCAGAGGTAAATAAAAAAAACTGTAAACACAACACAGTAGCACTCCTGCTATGACGCGCTGTCTCCTTCTTCCCTCTCCCCTTAACCTAACGTAACATAACTAACCTAACATAACTTCCACGATTCTTTGCAAGGTAAATAATGACAAGCATCACCTGAAACCTAGACATATGGAGGTGCGCATGCGCACCTCCATCCAGTCACTCTACACTAGCTGGACGCTTCAAATTGCTAAAGCGGGAACAGAGTCACCCAAGCGGCACACACGCCTGTGATGTCAGCTCTACATCATCTCTGGGTGCGTTCAATTCGATTATGCTTGTTCTGTATAAGAACTCCTCGGATTTGCTTCATTTATTTTCGCCACCCCGTTTTATACGGTCACGATCGTTCTGTACAATAATTTTTATTTAATATTATTGGTTGCTCGTTCTATAAGAGAATCGTTCTATCTGAACACGTTCTATGCGGTATCGAGGTGTATATATAGGAAGGGATGGAAGGAGAAGTGGTGTGGAGTGGATGAGAAAAGCAAGGAAAGAGGAAAGTAAGGGTGTGCACTCCTATTGTCTCCTAAGATATGGCAAGACAGTGCACTGGTAGACGGGAAATGGCAGACTAGGCTTTGGGACAGTGCCGGATTGACTCAGTCTCTTCTACTTCTTGCTGCTAGAGCACCAAATTTGTGGCTTCATCATATGCCTTAAAAAATTTGGACTATCCGTATTCAGATTAAGGGACTTTAAATGTAGTCAGATAGCAGTTGTGGTGGGAAAGGGGTGTGGATGAAGTGAATGAAAATGGTGAGTACCTCGTGGACACATGTGGAAAGGGTCCTGTTCTTAACAAACATCTTTTTTCAGCATAAATGATCCACAGGTACACATGGAGAAGGAGAGATGAGAGGGACAAGCAGAATAGTATGATTGATTACATAGCAGTGGACGAGAAATTGAAGAAGGATGTGTTGGATGAAAAGTCAGTTAGAAGGAAGGGCCAGACCACTCTGCTGTGTTAGCTCTGATAAAGATAAAAGGTAGATGGGAGTATGGAAGGAAATATGGAAGAGTAAGGTGTTAGCTAGTGAAAGGATCAATAGGAAAGAGGTTAAAGAGGATTATGAAAGAAAGGTATGCGAGAGACTGAGAGAAGTTTCAATGACAGTCAAAGAGGAAGAAAGTGCTAGTGAGGTATTTAGGGTGTTTAAAGGGTTTCTCAAATTTTATAAAATTTCTTATAATATGCATAATATTTATAATGATGCACCACTACCCTAAATTTTATCAATTTCTTTTGTATTTGTTTTAACTTTTGAGTTACTACTTGAAATACACAGAAATCAAATTATGCATGCTTTCTTCGTGTAAATCAAGAATCTACTGTAGCTTAAATTATGATAATCTATTCTATCTATATACCATGCTGTTATCTTCCTAAAGGGGGGTAGCCAAGACAAGCTACACATGCATGTATACTCCTCTCACTTGCTCCTAGGCCCCCATAGGAGAAGAGAAGTACACCCCACCCAAACACTGCATAATAATACATCTGAATATGATTTTATTTTTTTATAGTACCCTGCTACCTGCAAATGCAGACTTGCTGTTATGGTAGACTATTAAATCCTCAAATATTTTTTCTCCCAATATACTTAGCTAATTATAGGGTGTATACTTATTAGTACTTGTAGTGTCTTATATTGGAAATACGGTATGGTGAATATATTATGGTATGATAATTACTTGTAACAGGTAAGTGCTTCTGTTACTAAAGTAACGTCATATGAGGCAGATTTGAGTTGCTAACCACTAAGCCAATAATTTGCCTTCATTCTGGACAATTCATAGGGGATGAATGAACTTCATGAATTTTTTATGGATCATATTTATTATAGACCTATGGTAGGGGCTGCAAGAATTCTATCACCGAATTCCCTACAGATCGTAAAAGGGACAGAGCAAGGGGTCTGGAAAGCCCTACCTCTGCATTCTCTTTTACAAAAAGACAAGGCACAACGGGGAGGAGAAAGTAAAGTCTCCATGAATCTTAAATGCCTTGTCTTAGGTACCCCCTTTTAATGGGGAATATAAGCCATATAATTAGATAAATTTATATTTGTTATAAATTATGCTAAAGAATAGTAAAAGACGATGTTGAACCAATAACTAAATAATATATGGTGTATTTTTTTTCCCTGGATACCCATGATAATAAAAGTTCATCTTGTACAGTACAAAGATGTGTCTTATACACCAAAAACATAGTATATAATTCATGGAGAGTTGTCAAAGTATATCTTTTAATCTTTCTTTAGTTTCTGAATGGGACAGGGCAAACCTTGTGTTGTTCATGCCTCAAAAACTCAATTCCTTAACCCATCCACCTGACTGCCTTCCAGACAACTATCCTTCTCTTTTAAATTCAGCATTCTTGGGCTGTCCTTTACTAAAAATCTCAAGAGGAAATTTCACCTTTCATCTTTACTGAAAACAGCTTCCATGAAATTAGATGTTATGTGTCATGACCATTTTTTTCTCTCCTCCCAAGCACTAACTTTATATAGGGATTTATTTGTCCTTTTATAGAGTATGCTTCCCATATGTAGGAATGCTCCACTCACACAGCTTTATTAATTAAATAAGGTGGAGTTTAAAGCTTTTTGTCTCATCTACTCTGCTCCTGTAACTGACTCTTCATCTCTCACACTCTACTGCAATGTTGCATCTTTTCTTGTCTCCTGTTATTTTCAAGGTTACTGCTCTTTTGAATTTGTTAATTGCATGCCTCCCTCACTTTCACATCCTTACTGCACAAAAATCTTTACTTATTCTGGCCCCTTTTCTGCCCACTTCACTAATGCAAAAATTTAACCAGTATCTTCGCTCTTTTATTCCTTTCACTGATAATTTATGAAAATCGCTACCTAATTTTGTTTTTCCTCCTCCCTACAACTTGTATATTTAGGAGAGAGGAGTATAAAAACACTTAACTTGATTAAATTTGTCAATTTTTGAGACTTTCCATGAATTCTTTTTGGGACTGGCAATGTAAGTAGGCTTTATTTTTATCACTTTTTTAGTCCTTGGCTGACTTCCCTTATCTGTAGAAAATTGTTGGATGCTGATGAGAGAATAGATTACTTTGGGTATGGAGAAAGGGGAGTGGTGGTGGTGTGTCATGAATGAAAAAGTTATGCAAGAACAGGATACCTTTTGTGCATTTCTGCCACTCCTTGTTAAGGCTCCCCAGAGGTATACAAGACATCAAAGTAATGGTGGTGGTGATGATGTGTCTTATAAATGCTCCTCAATTGCTGATCATATTTTTTATCTTTCTCTGTAAATTTACAAGAATATATATTTTTCTTCCACAATAGGAGCTGTGGGTGATACAGTAGTTGGGCGTGTCACTAAGGTGCAAACCAACAGATGGAAAGTAGATGTCAACTCAAGATTGGATGCAGAACTCAGACTTTCAAATATTCAATTGCCTGGAGGCGAGCAGGTAATAAGAATGGATATGAAAAAAATTATGTGTACAGTCGGCCCCCCAAGGGTGCGGTCAATTCAGTCTGCGCCCTTTGCGCCCCCTTGGAAGTTTATAACCTATGGGAAATTCACTAATGTATTCCGGGACTCTTAAGACTTACCCTTTTTTCGCACAATAACCACCAAAATACATGATATAATGAAAGAATATACAGTACATATACACAGCCTTTCTCAGCAATAAGTGCATTAAACTCAGCATGGAATGCCCGGGCAGATTTGTGATCGGCACTGGCCTTTTCACCAGTATTTTTAAGGTGGTGTAATTTTTCTCAGCTCTTGAGAACCAATCCAACCAGCCTATTGAGGCTGAAAATGCACCAACATCCTGGTCTTTGTTTAATTTCTCATAATAACATTTAGCTGTCTCACAAAGAATATTTGAATCCACAGACATACTTTTACTGGCTTGCTCATCAATATATATGTTGAGCAATTTTTTCAGTTTTACCTCTTTCAAGTGTAGTTTTCCTCACATGCTTAATCACACTCCTACTAGACACTGATGAATCATTGTAGCACTTTAGGATATTATCTTTTTTCGTTTTAATAGACTGTACAGTTGATTTTCCGATTCCAAAATGTCGTGCCACATTTGCCTGTTTCTCACCCCTGGCCAATATATCTAGCACCTGCTTTTTCTTCTCCAAATCGAGGACTTTCACTGTCTTTTTAGCGGGTAACACGATCGCCCTGGGAGGTGGTGGAGGAGGGACCGCAGATGGTATGGGTGGTTGGGTGGCTTGGGGGGGGTGGAGGCTCCATTGTTCACACAAAGAATGCGGTAGCCTTCAAGGACGCTCACACGACTGAGCCTGGCAGAAGCGAGCTGACGTCATCACAACATGGCTGCTCGACAAAAGCGCATAGAGTTCCGTCACCGCACACTTTGAATTTTTTGCACCCTTTGAATATAAGTGCTCCACTGGTACTGCCCGCACCCTTGGAATTTTGCACACTTTGAGTGCGCACCCTTGGGGGACTGACTGTATATATATATATATATATATATATATATATATATATATATATATAAAATATAATATAATATATATATATATATATATATATATATATATATATATATATATATATATATATTTTGTTACGACGGAGATTCTCAGTCTCTGTCGCAACTCATGCACCCAGGCTATAAGCAGCCTCACATAACCCACCACGGCTCGCTCCACTCACGCCGTTGGTAGTACGGTGGCTATACACACCCTCCCGGTACTACCCCCCTAGGGTCTCAAGCCACTAGGTATTAACCGTGAAACACCAAGATAACACCCCCTCAAGGTGTTCAGGGCCACAAAGCCTAACCACTAGGCTTCACACCGAGGTCGCCACTCCGTCCTTACACGGAGAAAATACATATATACACGCACGTCCACTACTGGCAGTTGCGCAAACAGTTAACACACCCAAGCTCAGATATGCTAGCTGGGAAGGTTAAGTAAATACGTTCTCGAGATTACCGTCCCTAACACATGTGAGAATCCTAGGGTGGGGTTATACCCCTGGGGGCAATTCCACCCTTAGCGTAGGCATCCACCCACTGTCCAGCCCAGGAATATAAACTCCCTGAATTCAATGAGAGCTCTTAGTCTCCCCAGACGACCTAAACCACGTCCCAACTTGAATCGTGAAGAGGGGGGGAGAAAAGACTATACTCTCACTGAACTCTAATACACAAGTGATAATCCTCTCTGAGGTAAACTGCCTCCTCAGAGTAGCATGTTACAATAGTACCACAATACGAACAATAATAATAGTGCCAGCATCTACAAGGCTCTCACAATGGCATACAAAAGTCCTCTCCCCTAGGTCACAACGGGGGGGAGGCAGAACCCTGAGTTCTCTTACCACAATAAGACAATACTTCCTCGGAGACACTAAACGAGGAGTCTACTAAGTCCTTAGCTCATAGAATATCCGTATGGGGATATTAGGAGGGCGAGAGGAATGTAGCTAGAACTCAAAACAAAACAAGGCAGATGTAATCTTACGTATTTGAGCTCCCTAACCATTCCTCTCATGTCAGCACCTCCTACTACAATACCTAACCATCTTACAACTCGAGAGAAAGGCGAGCCACTGGAGAGAGCAAATAAACCACAGATGAAATAAAGAAATCTCTCCACTCCCCCTTCGCACGTCTACTCAGCTCAAAACTCTAAGCGTGTCTGCATGCCTAGGCGACGGTTAAACACCACCCGTCTGACCCGCCTGACAGATGCTAAGTGACATATTATACATACAATAATCTCGTCATGCCATAAGAAATGGAACATCAAGCCCAGCTTCTTATACCCTGTCAAAACAACATCCCCTCCTGTCTAGAAGACGGAAATAAACAGAAGTGGGCTTCCCAAGATGTAATAAAGAATGTAATAAAGAAGTTATCGTGGAAGGGCGTGGGAGACAGGCAGTTGCGGGAGGGGACACAAGGGACCCGCGGGGCCCACACAGAAGACAAACGAACAACACCAAATAATACATCGCCCATTATGACAATACATAAATATATATATATATATATATATATATATATATATATATATATATATATATGTATGTATGTATGTATGTATATATATATATATATATATATATATATATATATATATATATATATATAAACACATACAGGAAGTCCTTGCTATACGATAGTTCGGTCTACGTTAAATTCACAGATACGATACTAGCCAATAAGTACCCTTTTTTCGATTTACGATACTTGATTCGCAGTTCCGATATTAAAAAAAGGCGCCAAAATCGGCGTGGCGAGTTGGGCGTGGCCAAATCGGCGTAGTGCCACATGCAGCGTCACCACGCCGCTACGCTACATGCGGCCAACTCCGACAACTAGTCATTCCTGCGCCACCATTACAAACACAGTGAAACCTTGTGCCAAACAGTCTATGATCTCGACGTTCTTCAAACATGCCAGCCCATCAACATCAGCTGGACCATCCACTTCAACAGAGTAATCAACTTCAGGTTTTGAATCGCAAGCCTCACCCTCGACCTCCGCCTCACCGCCTACGTCGCCCGCATCAGCTGATCAGATGATTGCATAATTATGTTCTTTTCTTTATTCTTTTCTTTATTTTCTTTATTATTTACATTCAATTTGTTTATTTTTACACTAAGATATGTCTTTATGTATGTATCTGAACCTGAAGGAGTGACTTTGACAATGTGCTGGAACGCATCCCTATCTAATACATGTAAAAATGGGTTCGGTATACGCTATTTCGGTTTACGATAGGGTTTCAAGGAACGCATAGCTATCGTAAAACGAGTACTTCCTGTATATATATATATATATATATATATATATATATATATATATTTTTATATATATATATATATATATATATATATATAATTATATATATGTATATATAATTATATATATATATATATATATATATATATATATATATATATATATATATATATATATATATATATATATATATTCACATATATATACACTAATTCCTCGTTATATCGCGGTTCACTTTTCGCTGTCCCGGTATTTCGTGGTTTTTTCTGTAAGACCTATTATTTTTTATATCGCGTATATTTTCGCCATTTCGCGGCATTCTGCAGCATTGTTTATGGGTTTAAATCTCGCTCATCACAATAGAATAGCTGTACATACTGATTCAGCCAATCAGAGCATCTGTATTGTTTTCTCGGCCGCTGATTGGCTGTTGTATTCAATGGGCTGATTTCACAGTTGCTTCCTATAGTTGTGATCGTTACCAA
>JAPQNM010000013.1:16160723-16200723 GCA_029783475.1 Metacarcinus magister
TGCCATCCACATTTTTCTAAAAATATTTCATATCATCATACCCCTACAACATGTTGCTAAATTGTTTAATAATTTTTCACATTTATTTCAGGAAATAATATAACTATATGGGGATAAGAATTAGATTTTTTTGGTAAAAATTTGCTTTGTTAAGCTCCGTTGGGGAGGTCCCCCAGCTCCCAAGCCTGCGTTACCAAAGGTTCCAATTTCGGGTAATGATACAAACAAACAACACCATGAAAGATGACTGTGAAATCGGATTTGTTGATGGTGGTGGAGATCACTGTTCATTGGTAATGATCACAACTATAGGAAGTGACTGAAATCAGCCCCTTGAACACAACAGCCGATCAGCGGCCGAGAAAACAATACTGACGCTCTGATTGGCTGAATCAGTATGTATGGCTATTCTATTGTGATGAGCGAAATTTAAACTCATAAACAATGCTGCGGAATGCCGCGAAATGACGAAAATATACGCGATATAAAAAAATAATAGGTCTTACAGAAAAAACCGCGTAATACCGGGACTGTGAAAAGTGAACCGAGATATAACATGGAATTAGTGTATATATATATATATATATATATATATATATATATATATATATATATATATATATATATATATATATATATATATACACTATGTCGAAGGGTGAACCTGTGCGTACTGCCAGCGCTGTATATATATGGTCTCAACTCGGATGGGAAGTGATGACGTCATCACTTCTGGTCTAATGCGCGGCCTGTCACCGCAAGTCTACAAGGTGGGTCTTAATGCATTTAAAGTGCTCGTACATAATTTTTATTATTTTTCCCCATGTTAAACAGATGGTTAGAGACCCTATGAATTGTTTTTAAAAAAATTGAAAAATGGCTGGCACTGAGGGTAAGTTTATGTTGAGAATGGCTGGCACTGCACGGGTTAAGCATGTGCCTTCCAGCCTGATCACATGGGTTTGTCTCTTCATTAATGCCTGCATCTGCCACCAGTACATACCCAGATAGGTCTTGGCTGTGCTACTGGTGCCTTTACTTAAAAGTAGAGGGAAGGACCCTGCTACCTTTAGCAACTATAAGCCCATTGCCATAGCTACAGTCCTGTCCAAGGTGGAGGAGAAAGTGATACTCTACCGTCTTGAAGCCTACCTGTAGACTTTGTCATTTCAGTCACAAGAAGGGACATGGACATTGAAGAATATCATACATTATATTTCCAGAGGTTCACCTGTCTACCTTTGCTTCCTTGATGCTAGCAAGGTCTTTGACAGAGTCAACTACTGGAAGCTCTTCAATAAACTTCTCATCTGGGGCACTCCTGGGTATCTTGTTAATATCCTAATTTATTGGTACACTAACCAGCAATTTGCTGTCAAGTGGGGTAATTCTTTCTCGCTACCATTTAAGACAGCCAATGGTATTCGACAAGGAGGGATCTTATTTCCCTACTTGTATAATGTCTACACAAATAATTTCAGTGCCACCCTACATAATACAGGTATTGGCTGCCACATACATGATGGGTGCATCAACTCACTGAGTTATGCTAATAATATGGTACTGCTGGCACCTACAGCAGATGCTCTGCAGGACCTTATCAATGTGTGTCAGGTGTATGCTGCCAAGCATGATATTGTCTATAACACCATTAAGACAATGCATGGTAGTACCACCAGCACGGTCTAAGGTGAATTACTGTATTTGATGACATATGAGACGCACTTTTTTCCAAAAAAACAAACAAAAAAACCACCCTTATATGCAAAGGTGAAGCCTCCTGTAGGCCTCACTACTGTAGGCTAATTTTACACGAGATTGTCATTGATACCTAGCCCAACTCCGTGATAAAACTATTTACTTAAATGATGTTATTATTGTTATTACTGGCACTGTAAAAGGAATTATCATAAACACCAATTACTTTCAAGATGCCGTCTATCTGGGCAGGCTGTGCTTTGCTTGTGCAAGTAGCGACTGGTAGTCTGGAACTGCAGGATTAGTTGCCAGTTTGTATATTATAAGCACTACCACAGAGTTTCCAATTTAATGCTTTTGTTGCTAGGTCTAGACATTTTCAGTGTGATTTAGTGACAAATTTTTCCACTTAATTTTCGTGTTTTCTGCATATCTCTATGTTCGAGTACAGTATGTAAAAAAAAAAATTGGATAAACAAAAATTTTTAAAAAGTTTGAAATTTATGACAAAAATACAAATTAGAAAAAAAAAATTAATAAAGTACTAATATAATATATTTTTAGTTTTTTTCATTTTGAAAAATTAAATAGTTTGAATAAAGAAATTTATACAATACAAATTTTTAGTAAAAAAAATTGGAAAAGTATTTGATTTTAATTAGAAGACGTTTGCCTGCCAAAAAAAACCCGTAAAAATATAGTCTTTTCTATGACAAAATTGTAATGTGTAACCATAGAATGATAATATTAAGGTGATTTATTACTTCAAGTGTAAACCCTTCAGTTAATTGAACTTTTTTTATGTTAGTTGTAAATTCACTATATTTTGCTGAGTCTAGACTCCCTACAATGACTACTAGTTAGTATGGATAACCTTGAGACATCAGGGTCACTGATGCAGTATTAAGTATGTGATCATGATATGTTGCATTTCTTGAGCAAACATTGCATATAATGAAGTTATATTTTTAGAGGAGATGCAACCTAGAGGATGAGAGGGATATGCGAGCACTACTAACTGAAGGAGATTTGGTGTGTGTGGAGGTGCAGAAGATCTGTGATGATGGCTTGCTGAGGTTAGCTGCTCGCAATATCAAATTTGGAAAGGTTAGTGACAACTACTGGTAAGGCTAATTAATGATATAGGTCCTAAGAGTCACAATGAAATAGTAAATTTGCATGCATTAAACAGTTGGGGCCTTAATGTAATGAAATAGTATATAGTATTAAATCTTGTCTTTGTCAGTATAAAAACAGTTGACTTGGTATTAGATTTATTTTAAACTCAGTATAAATAAAAATAATTTCTTATTATGTAGTATTTTAGTGCAGTGAAATTTGCATTATTTCCAACCTATGTTAATTAATATCTATGAAGTATTATTTATAAGAAAACAATAGACTCATATTTCCAATACTTTTTCTTGTTTCAAGAATTGACCTAAGATGGAAATGATAATTTATTATTATTTACATACATAGAGCAATATAGACTTTTATATGATCACTGTGGAATTATGACCTATTACTATTCCTGTATGCATATGTGGATTTACATATTGACAATAAGGACAGTACCATGTATATCAGCTTCTAAGATAACTGGTCCTGAACCACACACTCCTTTCTTGCTTGTTCAAGCCTTCCCTCTGCCTCTATCTGCAACTCTTTCATGCATGTACTCCTTAAACCTATCATTCTACCTTACATCTGGCCTACCTCTTCTCTTAGAACCCTTAGTTTCACTCACATATACTTTCTTCACAAATTCTTCACTTTTCTTTCTTTCAATATGAACAAACTACCTCAACATATTTCTTTTCACCCATTTCACTACACTACACTTCACTCCATTTGCACAAGTTCCTATGCCACATCTTTCCTACATGCTTTTATTGCTCTCATCCTCCCATCTTGTCATGCTGCATGCTCCTCTCAGATAACTCATTTCCACAGCATACACTCTTGGCTGCTATGCCCTATTCCAGTGGTATTCATTGCGCGGATTGCGAGCCGCTGGCGGCTCGCGATGACTCAATTCACGGCTCTCAAAAAATATATAAATTAATTAATATAAAAAAATAATTTTTGAAGTAAGATACATATTTTCATGAGGTGAGATGGAAGACGAAGTCACAGTAAGAGATAACATTCTAACATCCCTAGCCTAGTCGTACAGAAATCATACGTGTCCACTACGGGAAACTGATCAGGGACACGTCTAGCTCTAGGCGTCGGTGGTCTCCCTGAATCAGTTGAGTTCAAGCTTTCGGGGAGACTGGACGTATTTCGTTACTCTTGGAGATTTAGGTTTGAAAATAGGCAACAGATATTTGAGACTGCGGCAACATATATGAAAGTAACGACTTAACTGTTGCTGCTTGTGGAAGCTAGCTGCGATGGGCTAATAGCCGCTAGTTTTACTTGAAACCAAAGTGCAGTCAAGTAGTGTCCGTTATGATGGATCAATTTGTGGTTAAACAAAAATGCAATAGTGATGAACAGCCATCCCAGACCCGACCAGTAGAAAAGGAGGATGAAGGGGAAACGAGTGGTCAACAAGGAGACTGTGAAGGACAGGTAACCAAAAAGAGAAAGGTACGAGCGATACAAGATGAACATAGAAAATTTCAAGAAAAATGGACGGAAGAATTTGCCTTCGTGCTTCATGATACAAATTCACTATGTTTAATTTGTCAAAAGGTGTGCTCTGGTTTCAAACGCGGAAATTTAGAACGTCATCTCAAAACAACACATCCAAACTTCAATAAGACGTACCCGCCTGGGAGTAGCCTGAGAAAAAATAAAATTGAGCAGCTTACTGCCTTGATAGTAGGACAGCAAAAACTGATTCACAGATCGACCTCTGCTGCTGAAAATTTGACAGAGGCGTCATTTGAAATTGCATGGATCTTGGCTAAGCATAAGAAGGCCTTTACAGACGCAGAGATAATTAAAGAGTGTTTTTTGGCCTCGTCTGAAATAATGTACGCTGACTTTAATAACAAAGATGAAATCATAAAGCAAATTAGAGGACTACAGCTATCAGACACAACAGTAATGAGAAGGGTAGAAGAACTTGGTAAAGACATTCGTGGCCAGTTGATTGCAGATTTATCAGCTGCACCATGTTTTAGCATTGCATTGGATGAAAGCACAGATGTGTGTGACGTTGCTCAAGTGTGTGTATGGGCCAGGTTTCCGAAAGAAGACTCTTTTCGGGAGGAACTGTTGTGCATGTTACCACTGCAAGGCCAAACGAGAGGAGAGGATATATTAAGTGCACTTCTATTCTTTTTCCATGAGAATAAACTGAACTGGTCAAATCTAGCATCTGTGTGCACTGATGGTGCTCCTAACATGAAAGGGAAAGAGAAGGGAGTTGTCGGTTTGATGAGGAAGAGGGAGGAGATACCCAACTTTGCCACTTTTCATTGCATCATACACCAGGAAGCACTTGTGGCAAAACTAAAAAACTGTGAGTTGCAAAATGTGATGCGGCTGGTTGTGCGAGTGGTCAATTTTATTGTTTCACGAGCACTAAATCACCGCCAGTTTCGCGAACTGTTGGAGGAGTATGAAACAGAATATGGTGATTTAGTGATGCATAACGAGGTGAGATGGTTGTCTCGTGGCAGAGTACTTGAACGATTTTTTAGTCTCCTCCCTCAAATTTATGAGTTCCTTAGAAGTAAAGGAAAAAGCCAGCCAGAATTGGAGAATCCTGAATGGATAATGAAGATGGCTCTTTTGACTGATATCACCTGTCATCTGAATTCACTGAATCTACAGTTGCAGGGGCAAAATAAACACCCAGGTAGTATGCTGCGTGTAGTCACTGCATTCCAAAACAAGATTACAACACTATTCATACCAGACAGACAATTTGTTCACTTTCCAAAGCTCAGAACAGCCATCACAAATAATCCAGAATATTTGCAATGTTTCAGCTATGATGCATTTGAGGAAGTATGGATTTCAGGATGTAATGGAGTACAGGGATTTTTTTAATTTCATTGAAAACCCGTTCCTTGTACCAGTGTCATCCCTGACCTCAGTTATCGCAGATCTTTGCCCTGATCGTGCTGCAGTGGAATGTGAGATTGTTGAGCTGTAAACAAATGACACCCTTAAAGCCCTGAATGCTAAACACAATGCAGATGTCTACCACTTCTGGAACTTGGTCCCTGACACAGACTATCCATCTTTGAAGCAGTGTGTGCAAAAGGTGATGTCCTTTATTGTGAGCACATACACATGTGAATCAACATTTTCAACAATGAAAATTGTGAAGAAAAAACAGAGAAACAAACTGACCAATGCACATCTGGATTGTCTTACAAGGATTGCAGTGACAAACTACAAGTATTCCATGACAAGAGTTAAGCAGCAGCTAGCACACTTCCGCTCATCACAGCATTAAGTAAGTTTGGTCTTTATTTTGCTATTAATAACAAGATATGCAGGCTAATATTATCATGTCAAAATTTTCTCATTTACTATATTGCACTAGCAGCTCAGTACTACTTAATTTAGTTGAGTTACGCTAACTTGCAGTAGCTGCGGCTCTCTCAATCAATGCGTTTAACCGAAGTGGCTATCTTGCAAAAATTAGTGAATAACATTGCCCTATTCCATGCCCATGCCTCTGATCTGTACATCAGTGTTGGCAGGAGAATACTGTTCCTTAAACCTCTTGTTATCTCTATGGACACATTTCTTCCTCTCATAACCCTTGCCAGTGATCTTATGACACACCTGCCTTTATACATAATTATATAAAAGAAGAACAGACATCAGAAGGCCTATTGGTCTATAATTAACGTATCTGCTGGACTACATACTATTACTAGTACACTACATGCAGGAGAACACGATAGAATAAAACAAGGCTCTCTCCCCACCCACCTCTCCTTCCGGCAACATGTCAGAAGGAAACAGTTCGTAGGTAGAAAACGAAGACATGAAATCTTTATAGTAAAGAATGAAGTTAGTGGAAGATACTATACTAGACAACTACTAGTACTGGTACATCCTGGGAGGGGAATAACTTTATCAATAGCAACAATATGCTCCCACTACATTTTTCATTTGAATGATAAGGAAACAAGGTAAATTACCACACAATCAATTAATTAGTTAATAAAAACTTGTTGCTCGGAAATGTATATCTAATCAGAACTTAAAACTATCTTTAGCTTTTGAGCTACTTACTAAGACTCGGACTCTGTTCCAGTGGTCAACAATTCTAACATTGAAGTATGACATGAGCAATTGTGCTACATCTCAGTAATTTAATTTCATGCCGTTACCTCTTGTTACTGTTGCATTATTCGTCTCAAATAATATTTTTGGATTTATTTAATCAGAATTGTATAGAATTTTGAAGACTTAATCATATCTCCCGTAATTCTTTTTGTAGATTGGAAACATCTCTAAATGTTTTAATCGTTCCTCATAAGATGAATTACACAGTGTAAGAAAGTGTTTTGTCGCTCCTCTCTGTACTCTTTCCAGTAAGTTTTGGTTTTTAACCCATAAGAGGTTAGCATATCTTTACATCCCATATACATATCCAGGTCATCCAAAATCGATTTATCATTTTTGGTCCCTAATAATTGAAAATGATCCCAGAAATGGGAGTTTAAAGTTCAAAATCAACATTTTTTTAATGTCTCGCTGGGGCTTTAAACCTGGCTTGCTCAGCAGTGCTGCCAGACATGCAATCTTTTTTGCGTCATTTACCGCTCATTTTATAGCACTAAATAATAATCTACGATATGCATGTGTATGATGGTAACCGTGAGTGACCAGCGTGTGTAGGTGGTAGGCAGAGGAGGAAGGCTCCTGCCACCCTTCCCTATCTTAATCCCAGGTATCAGGCATCTGTCAAAACTCGAAGGGACGTTGCTACATCCCCACTGTGTGGCCAGGTAGAGGTATAGGCAGCTTTGACACCCATAGTACATTCTTTGCCATTATCACCTCTTCTTTCAGTCCATTCCAAGTATCTATACTTCTTTGGGGAAAGCTACTTTTTTATGTCATTTAAGCAAATTCCTTTTACCAATTTTTTCTTGTCTCCTTAAATTTCCAGCCTGTTCTTTTCTTCTCAATATTAGATCTTTTCTATCTGTTTCTTCCAAGTTGTTCATCAATTTATATATTGTAATCAAGTCTCTTCTTTCTCTTCTTTCTTCAAGTGTGCTTAGTTGCATTTCTTTCAATTCTGGCACCATCTTAGTTGCTATTCTCTGTATTCTTTCTAATTTCTACACATGCTTTTTCTTGAGGGGACCATATTACTTCTGCATATGCTAGTTTTGGTCTAATCATTGAAGTTATGTGACAGCTGTACAATACTATGCCAAAATAATGACTTGGAAAGCTGAGATAGAAAAGTAAAGATTGTGCGTGAAAAGAAAATGAAGTAGAGGAAGGTGGAAGAGAGCAGGGACTATGCCGTTTGTGAATTTTAAAAGTTTAAATTATCATTCCTTCCTTATTCTATTTAGTAGCTTAATGATTGTTTTTCTGTTTTTAAGAGCATTTCTTGCTCTTTTTTCATATTAAGCAAAATAGTTATATTGTTTATTGATAATTTTTCTATTATTTTTCCCTCAATAATAAAAAAAACCTTTTTGATTACTGCTTCATAGAAAATTTTAATATTTTGTCAAATGAGAGCTACAAGAAATTGAGGTAATAGCAAATGTTGTACGAAGTTTATTCTTTCATGGGAAAACAAAAAAGATAACTGTAAAGTTCCTTCAACAAGATGTTTGTTTTTATTTTATGATAAACTTGTGCTATTCTTCTCTGTTATAATTTAATCATCGAATGGATAAATGCAATATCTTTAGAAATTACACTGCATTAGCAAGTGTTTAAGCACATCATTTTACCTAAACTATTCTATGAATTCTGATGTCACCCACAAGAGTAAGGTACCCTGGCACCCCCTTAAACATTCAAAGTTACTCTTCCATACTCATTTCACCTCCTCTTTATCTTTTTCATGCACTCCATCTTCTCCCTTAATTCTCATATTCACACCCCTACTCCTTGCTTTCTTAACTTCCTTCCAAAAGAACTTATTTTCATTAATCTTCTCATGCAGATTTATACCAAACTCTTCATCCACTTTCCTTCCAATCTCTTTCACCAACTTCTATACCTTCTTATTCTTATTCTTATTCAGTTCACCTTACCTTCTCACTCTTATTTCTTCAATATTCCTTTGCAGCATTTTCTTATGTGCTCTCCTTTTCCTTTCTATAGCCTCCATCTCATCCGTCCACCCGTCTGACTCACTGCCTTAGCATATATAACACATTCTTCCTCAATTTCTCATCCACTGCTTTATAGTCAATCATGCTCTTCTGCTCACCCCTCTCATCTCTCCTTCTCCATGTGTACCTGTGGATAATTTTATGCTGAAAAAAGGTGTTTGCTAAGAATAACCTCCTATTTGGATGTGTCCACCAGGCATTCACCATTTTCATTCACTCCATCCACGCCTCACTTTCCAACAACACCATCCACAGATCATCATAGCACTATCAATTCTCATGCATTCAACACAGCTCTCCATTCACTTCTGTCTCACACAATTATCTTTCCTTTCTCCACCCTGTTCGTGGCCTTTCTTTCAACCTCATACCTCTCACATTGGATCCTACCACTTTCTTCACCAACCAGTCATCCTCCATTCTCTCCATGTGTCCAAACCACCTCAACACACTGCTCTGCTCGTTTAGCTAACACTTGTAACACCAGCTTTCCTTCACACCTCATCATTTCTCACTCAGTCCATAAGCATTACTTCACACATACTCCTCAGACACCTCATATCCATTACTATATTTAATTGCTTCTTCTCTGTTACTGCCATACTCCATGTTTCAGCACCATAAAGTGCAGTTAGCACATCTACTTCATACAACCCTCTCTCTACAATCACTCCCATTGCTCTACAACTAAATACCTTCATGCCTCACAAAACTTTTTATATTATTGATTCTAGACTTCTCACCTCTGTCTCTATCCCTCCCTTTTCAGTAATCTTAGACCCTAAATATTTAAAACATTTCAGCTCCTTGAACAGTTCACCCTTGTGCATTTCATTACTCAACTCCTATTCTCATTCACTCAAATTCCTCCTCCTATGCACTCGTCCAAATTCTTCCACCAATTGACACAATTTCTCTTCTGTATCTGCTGCTAAAGATGTATCATCTATAAATAGTACCTGATCATCAGTATTTACCAAACTGAGACTTCTACCTTTCATTCTCGTATTTTCTTTCCCAGCATCTATGTAAATATTGAATAACCATGGTGACATGACATAGTCCTGCTTCAACAGGAAGCCACTCATTCACGTTATTTCCCACTCTTACACATGCTATTCTATTCACATAGAAGCTTTTCTCTCAGCAGTCTGCTACTTAGCCCATACAATCGTAGGACATTTCCGCATACCATGTCTATCAATCTTGTCATATGCTTTATCTAAATCCAAAAAAACCTAAAACACTTGTTTTCCTTTTGCCAAAAACTTTTCATGTACCTGTTTCACAGGAAACACCTGATCCATACAGCTCCACTCTCTTCTTAAGCCATATTGCTTTTCACAGGTAATACCTTCTGTACCTTCTCTGATGCTCTTTATCAGTACCCTACCATATGCTTTTCCTACTACACTCAACAGACTTAGCAGACTTATATCCCTAAAACTAGTACCTTCATATTTACACATGCACTCGCCCAATCAACTGGTCCGTCTCCATCTCACCCTGCCCTTGGCACTTTCCTGTAACCCATCTCCATCTCACTGCCCTCGGCACCTTCCTGTCACCCGTCTCCATCTCACCCTGCCCTTGGCACTTTCCTGTCACCTGTCTCCATCTCACTGCCCTCGGCACCTTCCTGTCATCCGTCTCCATCTCACCCTACCCTCGGCACCTTCCTGTAACCCATCTCCATCTTACTGCCCTCGGCACCTTCCTGTCACCCGTCTCCATCTCATCCTGCCCTTGGCACTTTCCTGTAACCCATCTCCATCTCACTGTCCTCAGCACCTTCCTGTCATCCATCTCCATCTCACCCTGCCCTTGGCACTTTCCTGTAACCCATCTCCATCTCACTGCCCTCAGCACTTTAATGTCACCCGTCTCCATCTCACCCTGCCCTCGGCACCTTCCTGTAACCCATCTCCATCTCACTGCCCTTGGCACCTTCCTGACACCCGTCTCCATCTCACCCTGCCCTTGGCCCTTGACATTCTATTTTGCACTTCAAATTGTTACACATGCTTCACCCAGTCATTCTCATCCTTTCTTTCCACTTAGCCAAGCTAGTGTTAGCTGTCTGTTTTTATCACTTCACGGAAGCACTCAACTCTAACTAAGCCTGCTTCTCAACTTCTCATGTGTTAGGCCATCTCTCAGAACAGCATTGCACATCTACCTTACCATTCTCTTGACATCATTATCTTTAATAACTCAAGTTTCACGGCCATAAACATGAGATGTTAATGATGAAAGTAAAAAAAATTCTCTGTATATTTATTGTTTATGTATATATATATATATATATATATATATATATATATATATATATATATATATATATATATATATATATATATATATATATATATATATATATATATATATATATATATATATATATTATATATATATATATCAAAATTATTAGAGTCCCTCCATTCTAAGCATCTAAGACCACATAGCTCTGCTTGTGCTTCCTTGAAACAGAATCAGACTCTCAACCTTTCAACAGTGAGCTGATTACTGTACCACATAACCACCCGGCTCCCATTGTTTATTGATATTAATGCTTTGAGATATTTATATTTTATTGCTGATTTGTCTTTTACAGCTTTCTCAAGGCACTTTGCTTGCTGTGTCCCCTTCACTTATAGTGCAAGACAAACAGAGGATGCATGACTTACCTTGTGGTGCACGGGTTGTGTTTGGAGCCAATGGTTATGTATACATCACACCAACAGTGCCACAAGAACAAGCATCAACCTATATTGTCAACTTTGAAGAGGTAATTTCTAGTACTATAAAGTCTAAGGTAATATTTAACCCTAAAATAGTTACCAAATAATGTGACACATTATGTATTTTTGCTTTATCTCCCTATGGCAAATGGCAGTTTCTTAAAGGTTATCCATTTCTTAACAGGTACCAGTTGAAGTCAGAAAGACAATTGGTCGTTTAAGGAACTGCATCAGGCTTCTGGCCCACCATTCCATTATGATCTCCCCTACTAGTGTAATGACAGCTTATGACATGTCTATTGAGCAAGAATTTGAAGTAAGTTGCAGGTTTCTAGATTTTTATCTTGATTCAATCACATTCTTGTGCTTCAAGTCTCACACTTTTCAGCTATACAATGCCATGATCTCTTCATATTGTCAATCTATGATTATGAGAGAGATAGTGCATTTAGCTATTTTATGTTCGTTTTGGGTTTGATTTTATGCATTTTAATGTTATTCTGTCTCTACTACTACTACTCTACCCTCTCTCTAAGCATGTACAATACGCACTGAGGCAGCAGTGAGGCTCTTCCCCGTGCTCGCTGGGTAGGTGGTTGTGAGTAAAGAAACTTCCATACACCACCATAAAGAAAACATTCCTCGTAATCTTTCTTTTTTTTTTTTTTTTTTAATGAATATTTTTCTACAACCATCTCCCGCCTACAATGACCTAACTGAGTATGAGCGAGGGGCATTTAAATGGCGATTCAAACAGGATTTCAAAGTGGATGACGAAATATCATGCACGCATTGTGAAGTACTAGGCCTAGGGATGATATGAGATGATTTTTACATTTTTTTATATTTTTTGGATTTTCAACTCGGTCGGTCCCCTTAAAACAGGAAATAAAACAATCATTAATGCCTCCAAACAATGTTTTTATGATTTCATGCAATACAAAGGCTTAAAAAGCCTTAAACCAAAAAAATAAGTTCTTACTGTACTGTAGTAGGCCTATAAGGAACCTGTAGCTCAAATAGGAAATAATATAGTGTACATACTGTACAATGATTAATGCTTCCAGACAAGGTTTTTAATGTTTCATGCAATATAAAAACGCAAATCTGCTTTTGTTTCTTTGAGTCAGACACAGACATCAGACATCAGACATCTGATGCTATAGTACTCGCACAAAGTCTTTACAGATGTTCCTTTCTCTAATTTCTTCAGTAACTCCACCTTTTCAAGCACAGATTAAGATTTGTGCTTATGTTTCTTACCTTTAGCACCATCATATGCACCTACTGCTCTCTTGGGTTGCATCCTGAATGAGTAAATACACAGCTATATATAAGAAATGAGCAAGACTATCATTAAAACACTCTGCTGCTGTTGGCTGCTGCTGAAAGTTGTAAACAACGTGTGGGCCCTCCTTGTAGCCGCTCAACTAACTAATGGCAGCTCATTATAAAAAGTGTCAGACCATGGAGTGCCAGACCAAAGAAGCAGATGTTTGTGGAACCTGAGACTGAGGTGATATAGTTAAATGTAAATGAGGTATTGAAAGTTAAAGAAATGGATGTGAGTAAGGCAATGGGTCCAGATGCTGTGGCAGGATGGATTCTATGAGTGGAACAACTAGCAAGGCCAGTTCACAATATAAATGAAAGCTCTCTATATTAAGGAAATGTGCCAACAGGCAGGGAAAATATTGTTCTGATATATAAGAGCAGAAACAAAGAACAACAACTTAATTATTTGCTGGTGTTTTTAACCATTGTAGTTTGTAATTATTAAAAGTCATTAAAAAAAGATTGGTAAAGTTCTTAGAAGAGAAGTAGCTGTTATCTTTTAGACAGTTTGGATTATGAGAAGTATCATGTGTCACCAATATATTGAGTTTTTATACTCAGTTGGTAGACATAATTTAAGAGCGAGAACGTTGTTTAGACTGTATTTACTTGGACTTAAGGAACGTTTTTGCCCCTCCAAAGACTTATAGAAATTGAGGAGATTTGGAGGAATGCACTGGATGACACCTGTTGGAAGGGAGAGCGATGAGAACTGTCGTAAGAGAAAAGGTTTCTATGTGGAAGTGTCAAGTGGAGTGCCACAAGGGTCAGTTTTGGTTAAAATCAATTTTTTTTTTACATTAATGATGTGCCTGAGGTATGTAGGTATGTAGCGGAGGTTGTCAGCTACGTAAGGATTGGAACAACACCCTGACTTGGTTTTGTTAGTTTATTGCTGCAGCGTTGGTTGTACACACAGGTAGCTTGTAGAGTTGACAGAGAGCCTGGAGATGGTGAGTGTTGTGTGAGGGGAGCCATGAGGCTTGGCTCCCCGGCGCAAGCTTGTGGTAGACTCGTGGTTGACTGACTGACTGACTGTGTGTGTGTGTGTGGCAGCTTATATTTGGCTCGCAGACCGGTGGACAGGTGAGGTGAGGTCAAGTTAATCTGGACCTCAGCCACGGTCTCGAGGGAAGTAATTATAGGCTCAAGCTATGGGTGTGTGTGCAGGTGGGTATGTATATGTATGTATGTGATTGTTGCTGTTGTTGCTGCTATATCACTCCCCCCCTAGTGACGAGGTAAGAGGAACGTTAAAACATATACACAACACAACATAGAGACAAACGTATGCTGTAAATGGTCTTGATGAGGTGGAGAGGCATGATGTCGAGAGGCACTGCCGGTGTGACTGCGGTTGCAGAAGTGTGGGGGCTGTAGAAGTCACCTGGGCTGCTGAGATGCGAGGATCCGTGGAGGATGCATGAGGAACGGCAGGAAAAGCAGTGACGATGGTTGGATGACGACTCCGTGCCGACAGCAAGGGCGGTGGTTATGGCTCTTTGTGCTGGGTCAGCGTGGGCATATATGTTGACGTCGGGCGGTGACTGCAAGACTCCGGACGGGCCGTGTGGGCGAGGAGCAGCAGGCGTGGCAGGGGTCCTGGCGGGCCGCTTACGTGAGCGGCAGTGGGCGCGGCAGACTCCTGGGCCGGCCGCTTGTGTGAGCGGCAGCGGGTGCAGCAGGGCAGCGGGCGCGGCAGGGCTCCTGGGGGGGCCGCTTGCGTGAGCGGCAGCGGGCGCGGCAGGCTCCTGGCGGCTGGGACACCGTCAGCGGAAGCGAAACGGGAAGCAGCAGGGCTTCAGGTGGGCCGCTACATACCATGCTGTGGACGTGAGGTAGCAGGCGGCGGCAGTGGTGGTGCGTCCTGCTGGGATGTGAGGCGTGAGGGTTGCAAGAGACAGCAGCGGTGTTGTTCCATTGTTTTGTTTCGGGTCACTCCGGGTGTTACCAATTATAGCGGTGGTTGTCGGCTACATAAGGATTGGAACAACACCCTGACTTGGTTTTGTTAGTTTATTGCTGCAGCGTTGGTTGTACACACAGGTAGCTTGTAGAGTTGACAGAGAGCCTGGAGATGGTGAGTGTTGTGTGAGGGGAGCCATGAGGCTTGGCTCCCCGACGCGAGCTTGTGGTGTAAGCTAGTGGTAGACTCGTGGTTGACTGACTGACTGACTGTGTGTGTGTGTGTGGCAGCTTATATTGGGCTCGCAGACTGGTGGAGGTCAAGTTAATCTCGACCTCAGCCGCGGTCTCGAGGGAAGTAATTATAGGCTCAAGCTATGGGTGTGTGTGCAGGTGGGTATGTATGTGATTGTTGCTGTTGTTGCTGCTATAGGTATATGAGTTTATTTGCCGATGATGCAAAACTTGTGAAGCATATTTAAAGTTATAATTGCTGTTGGGAATTACAGAAAGATCTTGGGAAAATAATACAAATGGATTTGACTGGAAAATGTAGTTGATGCAAAGAAATGTCATATTCTTAAGATGGGAGAGAGTAGAAAGAGACCTATGTAAAAATATAAATGAGGAAAGAGAATAATGAGAATGTGTATGATACCTTTGGCATCGGTGCAACAGAAAAAGAAATAGCTTGTGGAGGGGTAGAATGGGTAAAATGTGGTACATTTAGGTGGTTTGGACATATCATGAGAATAGGTTTGTTAAGAGACTAGATGAGTGAAGTTGGAGGGCAGAATGCAAGAGGGAGGCCATCTGTGAAGTGGAAGGATACAGTAGAATTTCCCATCTAAAGCATTTGGATCTAACGAATTCGTATCTAACGACCCTTTTAAGCTCTACCCCACCTCCAATCTAACGATCCAAAATTCATATCTAACTTCCCACGGATCACTGAAATTTTGCTGGCAACACTGGTCACTTTCGTCAGTCCCGTGCCGCCATCTTTCAACCGTGTTCCATTGTGCTCGTCTCATTGTTCCCTTTTTTTTGGCCCTCCATCCCATCTAATGAGTGTCTGGCGGTGTGTTACGCCTCTCATGATGTCTGCCCTAGCCTCAGGTAGCGGAGAGGGGAGTGGTGAAAAAGGAAACCTTGAAGAACGTAAGGAAAAAGAACCAGTAAATAGGGCTACTCATGTTGGAAAGAAATTGAATAAATATACGATGGAAGACAAAGCGAGGGAGATTGAATTAATTGAAAAGTGCCACAAGAATTGCGAGATAGTGAAGATGACTGGGTTTCCTAAGGGCACAGTGCGTAACTTTAAGAGACAGAAAAGTTAAATTAAGGCAAGCCTGGGTGTTGCACAAGTTGGTTTATTATTAATTCTTCTAATAATAAATATATTATATGATTTGTATGTATTTTAGGTCTCAAAATAACACTCGGAAGGGCAAAAATAGGTGAAAATAGGGACTGAGCTGAAGTTTTGGCATCAATTACAATTTTTCCCATAAGTTTATGTATCTTTATCTATTGAATTCGTATCTAACGCGATTTTTTTGGCACCAATTATTTGTTAGATGGGAAATGCTACTGTATAGTGAATGAGTATTGGAGGGAGATAGATGACAGTGTAGCCTTGACCACACAGTGAAGGAATGCCAGAACAGGGAATGATGGAGACTCTTTTACCATGGCCACACCCTTGAGTGAAGTACCCAGAATAGGCGAGGCATCATTGGTATTGATAGATATAATAGATCAAAATCTTTGTGGAATAAAGCAATCTTTGGTGTAAACACAATGATACTCAAAAAGTTTTCTTCAACATCTAAATGGTGTGTATGATGAGTATTGTGGAATACTATATATGTAGTTTGATTGAAACTATGTATTCACACTACATTATTTTAACTTTTATCTAAATTGTGTCATATTATTCAAAACTTGGGAATTTATTTTGTATTGTAGAATATTTCTCTGCGTTTTTTTTCCATCTGACATGTGGTAACATTGGAAATTTTCTCAATTTTCAGATGAAGGACTTGCTGAAGCCAGATGTAATGCAGGATGTGGCCTTGGCAACAGTCCAATCCATGAATGAGTGACTTGACAAATGTGAATGTTTACAATTTTTTTCCTCCTGCTGAATTTAAATCCAATTGAAATAAATTTTATAAGAGAAAAGCTAACAATTAATGATTCATCCCTTTAGAAGGTATTTGAGGTTGCACAGGTGAGTATTGTCATTTGAAATTTTTATACTCACAAAGAAATACTGACAAAGCCTGAATTAGTAAAATACAGATGGTGGAGTGAAAAGAAAAAAGTTAAGATAGTTATTTCCCTGATGCTTCATTTATTCAAGGACTTCCACATCTATTAATATTTTCCACACAGATTTTCCTTGATGCAAACAGTTCCAGCATGTAGCTGTTTACTCTATTTTTTTTACCGTAAAAGTGCTTGTTCTTTCCGATCTAATCCTTTATCTAAAATCATATCTGTTGTAAGGTTTCCTTTGTATTTGTCTTTTTTTTCAAATCTCCATGATAGCACTATCCAGTCTGTTTTCATGCTGGAGGAGGGTTTTGTGGAACCTGCTACTGAAAAAGATCACTATGAATGCAGTAGATATATATTGATGTTGATCGATGGATGAAGATTATAGAAAAGGTAGATTAAAGAAAGGCAATGATACAAGATGGTATGTCAGGTTGGATCATATGAGAGTGTGGAATATGATATTATGAAATCCTTAACCCTGTGGCACACTTTGACGCAAATGGCATGTAACAAAATGTAACCAAATGAATCTGTGACACAATTGGTGTGAATTTATTTCAAAACATAGATTTCATCACAATCACAGAAATGAACTAATTTGCAACCTTCTCCACTAGCATAATTTAAACTGCGGACAATAAAACAAAGGCAGTTTTCTTGTGACAAGCTTGTCAGACATAGCTTCTGCCAGGCCACTGAGGGATTTAAAACCTTCCATGTTATATTAGGGCACACAGCCTAGTGGATATGATGTTGTATAATGTTATATAATGCAACATAATGATAGGTTTGAAAGTTATAGTTTGTAATTATTATTTTTATTCAAATTTTTGTTACTAATGGAAAAGCTAGGTATGGAAAAGCTAGAAAAAACTAGGAGTTTTATTTCATTGTGTTCTTGATACCGAGAGCGGCAGTGCTATAGTCTGGCTAGCCTTAGAATGTGGCTGGGGTGTGGCCATCGTGGGGAATAACCGTCCTACAGCGGTGCCACGTGTAGAGATTTGCCGCGCAAATTCAAATCAATTTCGTATTTTAAAAATTTATGAGGCCCGAATCGTATATCTGGCAACATCATATGTCATATGTGAAGTTTTCTTGAGTGATAAGATGCATTATCCAGAACGAAAGGGAAATTCATTAATAGGTACTGCTTTTTATTAGCAACACTGTAAAATATGTATGCCACGTTTCTTTATATGTTTATATATATCTTATCCATTATAAGTTTACTGTTTCTTCATACATTATAATACTATGAATAAGCGTGTATGCATATTTCCTGATCATGTCTGCCATGGTTTTACTTACATTAAAACATTTCTACAATGCGGATTAAAAGACACGTGGCACCGCTGTAGGACGGTTATTCCCCACGACCGGAACAACCCAGCCGCACTCTAAGGCTAGCCAGACTATAGTGGGACAACATTTCCCTTATTGTTGGCAAAAATGATAATGAGTGACCACTAAAGTAATCATGAGGTTGCCTCGGAGGAGGGAGAAAGAGAGGCTTGGCAAACTCCTTTTAAAAGTTTTTTTTAGATGCTTTTACTTTTTTTCCACCACTATCTCAGTTGGCGCCAGTAGGCGTGCATGAAAGGGAGGCTGTGGTACAGTGGTCTAGTGCTCAGGTGAGCGAGCCTAGGGTCCCAGGTTCGAATCCCCGATATTTGCTGACCACTTTTCATTCTTTGATATCACCGCCGAGTGGCCAAAGACTACCCAAATTGCTGCCATACTGTCCTCAGATGAGACTTACAACGTTATATGCATCTGAGGCTGTAGCAGCGATTAGCCTCGCACGTTCTCAACATATTCAAGAGAGAACGTAAACCTTTGAGGCGTCACTATAAAAATCTGATAACCTACGTCAAATAACAGGCGAGGCAAGTCCATCTGTGCCTCTATAAGCCTACTGGCGCCAACGGTTAATGATATACCGCCACTCGGCGGTAGTACCAAATAATGACAAGTGGCCAGCGGATATCGGGGGATCGAACCCGGAACCCTAGGTTTGCATACCCTAACGCTTGACCACTGTACCACCACCTCCCTTTCATGCATGTTATAAATGCAAAGTTGGCCCACAAATGTTTCTGTTATGGTGGTGGGAACATAATGTAAGTTAAAAATTGTTTATGCTTTATTTGGAGAACATAAATGGGTCTCAAAGTTGTTGTTTTGTACTTTTTTCTTATCTTATGTCCAAAAGCCATTGATATATAATTTATAAGGATGAAAACATTATGTGGGGTTGAAAGTTGACCTTGACCTTTTCTGGTACCTATTATTTTAACTTCTCATTCCTCATCATTTCCTTCTTCACATTCCTCCTCCTCTTCCTCATCCACCCCTCTCCCTTCTGCTTCCTCGTCTCATCCATCGTAACACATCCAACCAGGTCCATTAAATTATAGTTATATTACCCTCAGACTGCTATCAATAAATGTTTGCAGTATGAAAAACTAAATAGCCCAACTACACCATTTTATTACAACACATAATCCTGACATATTAGTAGGGAGTGAGACTTGGTTGACTTCTGATATCAACAATAGTGAACTTTTCCCTCCCCTCTTTAGTATGACAGTCTTCTGTATAGACTGCCTGACAAACCTTGACAAAGGTGGCGGTGTCATTATCACCACCAAACCAGGTCTTTGTGTCAAATATAGGCCTGACCTCCACATTGACTGCGAAATCATCTGTATCTAATTACAAGTGTTCAATTGTAAATCTCATCTTGCTGCTTATTACAGACCATCCTTCTATTAACTTGAACTACTTAGAACAACCTTCAAAATTCTCTTTCACGCATACAGGCAGACAAACAGTACAACAAATGCGACTGTAATGAGCGTAACGTTATTGACCCTTCAGGACCAAACAAGCATTTTTTCTTCTGGTTCAATTATGGTTTGTAAATTGTATTTATTTGTATGTTATTAGTTTTCTAAGGTTCGAGTACGCATAGGAATGACGCTGCTTCAGGCTTCAAGAGTCGAGGCTTCACGAGTTGAGGCGGGAGCTGGTGAGAACGAGACGAGCAGATGGGAGGGCAGGGCAGTCCGAGCCCGACAAGCAGACAGTTCACTGACTCGCGCTTCCCATAGGCACTTGTACACTTAAAAATTAAAAGCAGCATCCGTCGAGTTGTTTCCCCCAACCTTTAAGCTATCTAGGCCATCCGGACACCATGTCGCTGACACCTGGGGAAAGCTGCTTTGACCTTCGTCT
This sequence comes from Metacarcinus magister, assembly GCA_029783475.1. Lineage (NCBI taxonomy): Eukaryota > Metazoa > Arthropoda > Malacostraca > Decapoda > Cancridae > Metacarcinus > Metacarcinus magister. The sequence goes on from JAPQNM010000013.1 coordinate 16,181,224, forward strand.
TATCCCAGAGTACGACGGTTCAGACAAACAGTCAATTGTGGAGTGGTTGGAGAAGCTTGAACTTGTCTGCAAGATTCGTGGCGTGGACGACGTAGCAAGTGTCGTCCCTCTTTGCCTAACTGGAGGAGTCTTTTCTGTCTACCTGCAACTTCCTGAAGCAGACAGAAAGAAGTTTAGTGAAGTGAAAAAGGCTCTTGTGTCGGCGTTCACGGTCGACCCATTTCTGGCGTACGAGTAGTTCATGGCCAGAAAGCTGCGCAGTGGTGAAGCTCCGGATGTTTACCTGGCCGACTTGTGACGCTTGGCATCGTTGTTTGGAGGGATGACAGACAAGGGCCTCTCCTGTGCTTTTGTCGCCGGACAACCAGAAAATGTGTCAGCTGCTCAGGGCGGGATCGAGGATGGAGGCTCTTGACCTGAATCAGATCCTGGCACGCACGAGGGCAGTGATACAGGACGACTGCTCCCTTGCTTTTGGGGGACACGTGTATGGGCGCCAGAGAACCTAGTGCGGGGTGGCAGCATCCAGCTGTCAGGACTCAACGTTGCTAAAGTAAATGGTGTGCGCTTATATGCAGCGCAATCAATTAATTAATAATGTTACAAAAGAAAATTATGAATAAAGAACTATAATGTTATACAAAATTATACATGAATATTGAAAAATATAATTAAAATAAAATTACATTAATTTGGGGTTGCAACCGCACATTTTCTCTGGAGCGGGTAAAGAGAAAACGTGCGTTAAGGGGTGCTGCTACAAGCTCACTACCATACCATCTACTACCATCAAAAGCTACAGAGGAGAGGGAGTGACATTACACGAACACATGATGTTTGTTTGTTATACCTAACATACGTAACCAAACCAAACCTAAACTAGGTAAAGATGCGTAAGACAACCCAATTAGGTTTAATTAGGTTTGCTTGAAGCAATTCTTCTCTTATTGATTGTGATGGTTTTGAATTAATCTGACTTTTTTGTATCAATTTTTAAGTTGGGAAAAAAAATTGTATGGCATAACAAACAAATATCTGATTAATTCAAAACACATCAAATGAAGTAGAAAAAAATTGCTTTGTCCAAAAAAACAGACAGGGTCGTCTTCCTAATCTTAACCTCAACTGAACCTAACTATAATATAACCGTAACCTAACCTAACAACATTAACCTAACCATAACTTAACCTAACCTAACCAACATAACATAATATAAATAATGGTGAGCACCGCCTGAAACCTTCACAGATGTGTTGAGTACACTATGTATAGTCATAGGGAAAGAGAGAGAAAGAGCTGGAGCAGTAGCTGTAAAGAAAAAACACATTATCATAGTGGCCAGATTACTATATACTTCCAACAAAGTGATCACTGCACACTCGCCAATGACTTCTTTTGGCATTCCACCGCTTATGAGGCTTCTTTTTGCTCTGGGCTCTCTTTAATGGAGAAATTCATTTGTCAGGGGTTTCTTTGTCGGCTGGAATCTTGTAAAAACGCCTCCCCATAACCTACCCATGCACAACAGCTAGTTACCAAGGTTGAAAATGGTCAATTTCATGCAAGTCTTATGGTGTTTTCTTGTAATTGTACCCCCAATAATTTGGTCTGGTAGCTTACAAACATGGCGGTTATTTACATTCTGGATCTGGGTGTGACGTCAGGTGCAGGAGTTCTATATAGCCCAAGATCCCTCTATGGTAAAATTAAATAAAAATTACATCATCGCATTGGTTTCATAAATGTGCAGCCGACAGTGAACTTATCTTTAACTTAAATGGTGTAGTAATCCAGTGATTTGAGTAATTAAATGATGACGGTGGCGAGTTTCGGTAGTTTGACTTGAGAGAAAACGGACCGGGTTGAAGGTGGGGCTTCCCCACACAATTAGTATAATCCAAAAATTACCACTTACCCCTTGAGAAAAAGAGAGAGAGAGAGAGAGAGAGAGAGAGAGAGAGAGAGAGAGAGAGAGAGAGAGAGAGAGAGAGAGAGAGAGAGAGAGAGAGAGATATTATCCTCGGTGACCTAAACCCGCGCGGGATACAGAGAGCCTTCGATTCCTTCCTGGCCGTGTTCGACCTAACCAACCACGTCACCTTCCCCACCCATCGCTCTGGCTCCATCCTTGATCCCGTAATAACGGATTTCCCTTGCCACAACGTGAGTTGCTTCCCACTTGGTCCTGTGGGCACATCGGACCACGAGGCTATTCTCACGAGGATAGTCTTCAGGAAACCTCGTGATGAGAGCACCACCCGCACTCACTGGCAGTGGGAGAATGCGGACTAGGAGCAGCTACGGCGCTGCCTGGCACAAAAGGACTGGGGTGGGATTATCGAAAGATCGTAGCCAGACGCCGCTACGATCATGGTTACGTGCTCGTAGCGGCCATCTTTTATCGTGGCCTACGATAACCGCTAAGGTGTATTTTCTAAAGCTCGCAGCAACGCTCGTAGCTCACGATGATCGTAATGATGTAATCGTAAAACCCGTTCCGTTTCGTTCCAACCGTCCATAATGCAGCTCAGCTGCCTGGCACAAAAGGACTGGGGTGGGATTATCGAAAGATCGTAGCCAGACGCCGCTACGATCATGGTTACGTGCTCGTAGCGGCCATCTTTTATCGTGGCCTACGATAACCGCTAAGGTGTATTTTCTAAAGCTCGCAGCAACGCTCGTAGCTCACGATGATCGTAATGATGTAATCGTAAAACCCGTTCCGTTTCGTTCCAACCGTCCATAATGCAGCTCAGCTGATTGGCGCTAAACCAATCAGAAGAGCGATTTCATGAAGTGGGAGCCAATCACAATGTAGTCTGAAAATGTAAACAAATACACTCCAATGCTAGGAAATACACAACAGAAGGAATAAGAGGAGAAATAGGGTCATCACTTTTTGAAACAATAGCAATTTCTATTCGGTAAATTTTTACATCTTCACCAAAATGGCGTGTGCTACGAAAAGAAATAGCGTCTGCACCTTTATCAGCCTTAAGGCTCATAAAAAGCAAAATGTCATACATCTAGAGCACACTATAGGGAGATAGAAATGAGATGGTAGAAAAAGTAATGAGGGACACGTTAGAAGAGGGATCAGATGCATGGAGTAAAGATGCTAGGAAAAACATGGAAAGTTTAGGAATAACAGTAACAAGAATACAGAGCATGAGTAAGAAAGAAATGGGGAAGAAAATGATAAAGATTCGTAAGACGACCCAGTCGATATCTCGTTACCTTTATAATGCACTGCAAATTCAACCTCAGATACTTGCTCAGATCACCTCAAACAGTTATGCCACTGAATTACAGAAAAAAACGATTTATAATTTTTTTAGGTTACGTTAGGTTTGGTTAGGTTTCGTTAAGTTTAGTTAGGTTTGGTTAGGTTTATTTAGGTTGTTATGTTGTTATGTTAATTTAGAAGCTATCAAATGTTTTCTATGAGTAAAAGTAGGGGGTTGTGCGAGGTGCAGACGCTATTTCTTTTCGTAGCACACGCCATTTTGGTGAAGATGTAAAAATTTACAAAATAGAAATTGCTTTGTTAGCATAACCTTCCAAGATCTGCAGTTGAATAAGAATAACCAAAATTCACCCAACCAAACCTAACTAAACGTAACTAAACCTAACCAAACCTAATTATTAACCTAACTTAACCTAAAAACGCATTTTTTTCTGTAATTCAGCGGCATAACTATTTGAGGTGATCTGAACAAGTATCTGAGTATCGAAATTACTTTCTGAAAGACTTTACTGAAAGGGTGTGTGATCACTCACCAAATATTGCTCATGGTGCTATTTTACTATAACAATTTTTTTTGACTCAGATCTTATGTTTCATTTCCAAATTTCCTTTATTTTTAATCTCTAAATAAGAACAACAGAATATAAAGAAGCTACAAAAGGCCCGGAGGCCTGCACTAGGTAGTTCCTGTTAATCCTATACCCCCTTATTACCTACACCCACCTCTCACAGTCGAGGTGAGGTCTGACTAACGCTAAATACAACTTCAAAATAACCTCAGCACTTCTACTCCTAGCAATGAATCCTAACCTATTAGCTCTATTTCTAGCCTCAATACATTGTTTTCTGGGACGGAGGTCTAAGCTAACCTGTACACCCAAATCCCTCTCACATTCTGACCTATTCAGCATTACCCTGTTTATATTGTACCTGTTTTGAGGATTTTCCCTTCCAATATTTATTACTATACACTTGCCAATATTAAAATAAGTCCCTTTCTTTTCATTTTCTCATTAATAATACTGTACCGGTATGATAAATGGAAGAATATTTTGCTAATACATAATAAGTTATTGTGATTGATTTGCCAGTGCAGTCCTCTCAATGTTTGTATATATACTTCCTTCTTTTATTTTGTGGTTTTTTTTGCCAAAGAAAATATCTTATTTATGCTTATAATGATTAAAGTTATTAAAAATGTAACCATTTCAGGAGAATGTTGAGGCCTCTGAAGGAATTTTTGTCACATGTTGCTACAGTACCTACTTTCTTATAGCAAAACATTTTTTTTTAACAAAGATTTCATATTTAATTTCCATATTTCCTTTTTTGTCTGTAAATAAGTCCTTTTCTTTTCATGCTATCATTAATAGTACTGTATAGGTATGATAAATGGTGAAATATTTTGCTATTACAGGATTATAACTTATTGCGATTTATTTGCCCCCAACCAAGTAGGTGATAAGATAATGGTAGGTACACTGGGGAATGCTAAAGTGTGACTGTGTGTCATAATTCCCCACCATTAAAGAAGTCACCATATGTGAGTGGAACAGGTTAGGTTAGGTTAGGTTAGATTAGGTTACCTATATTAATCAGTTTAATATCAGAGATTGCAGTTTAAATTCCCTTCTTTTCTTTATTTTGTCTGGCGGCCGTTTTCTGAGTAGAGCAGTTGTTAGTTTAGTTTATGTTAGGTTAAGTAAGGTTACGCTAGGTTAGGTTTAGGTTATAAGAGGGAATGTCCGGATCGATATATTTACCAATTTATCATTCTCTAATTACCTCTGGGCATCATAACTTCCCTAAGAGATATCCTGTACAACTCGTATGTCATTCTGTTAATTATTCTGCTCACACACCCCTGTGTTAAGCCTACTGTGTCTGCCAACACATTTTGGAATGTCCAACGTGCATAAAATCGTAATGTTATCAACACCTGCAAATGACATGGCACAGCACGGGATCTTTTTGTGGCTGGTCCAACTCGTGGTTCTAGTCTAGCACACCAATGAAGGAGTTCTTGTCTGGGAAATCTATAATATATAAGTAAATGTTTGTCACTATACGCAAATGGATATATTCTGTCTGTGTATGACCTCTCACGTCTCATCGCTCTTTGTAAAGTCAAGTCATGTTATAAAAGCACTTGCAATTCCATCTTCGTTCACAGAATAAACAAAGTCGAGCATCACTAGACATATACACGGGTTGTTTATTGGAGAAACCTTCAATTCAATTCCACTGCGTGTCCCTACGATCAACTTAAGGGTGCTCACCAGGAATCGTAGCGCTACGAGCAAATATGGCGGATGGATCATCGTAACATTTGTATGAAAATACACCTTAGCGACTTACGAGGGTGCTACGATTATCGTAGGCGCTATGATGATCTTAGCGGCCGTTACGAGCTTTCGATAATCCCACCCCTGGACCAGCCTGCTGCAAGGTGGCATAGATCAGCAAGCAGAGCGGTTCACTGAGGCCTTGCTGGAGGTACAGAGCCAGTGGGTGCCACAAAAGCAACATTGCTCTAAGGCCTCTGACCAACCATGGTTTGGCCCCCAGTGTAGAGCTGCCTCAGATAAAAAATATCGGGCCTGGCGAGTCGTCATAAAAAACCCCACTATGCGTAACAAAGACCGCCACAAAGCAGCAGCCGCCCACATGAAAGTCACCCAGGCCTGGGCCATGGAACAATGGGTGGAAGGCAAGAGAAGGAAGTTGAGAGGAGGTAATGTGGGATCCAAGCAGTGGTGGGACCTCGTCAAGGACAGCCAGGGCGTGGCTAAGGACTCCACCATTCCACCCCTTCTTGATAGCAGTGGGGGAACTGCTTACTCAACGAGGGATAAAGTAGTCTTGCTGGCTCAACATTTCTCCCAAAAAATGACCGTCACGCAACTCTCCAGACCTCCTCCATCACTCCCTGTGGTGGCGGGAGACAAATTGACCTCACTCAGCACGACCGTGTCAGAGGTGAGAGCTGCCCTTGATGCCCTGGAAGAAACAAAGGCAGTTGGGCCCAATGAGGTCAGCCCAAGACTCCTGCGTAGATGCTCCAGTGTGCTGGCACGCCCTCTTTCCAGATTATTCGAAGCCATCCTGAGACAAAACAGATGGCCGAGAATCTGGAAAACCAGCCACGTTGTGCCTGTGCACAAAAAGGGCAGCAGGTCAGAAGCTGCCAACTACCGCCCCATCTCCCTGCTGTCTGTGGTGGGGAAAGTCCTGGAGAGCATCATCGCGAGGCGCCTCACAACCCACCTCGAGAGTCAGCACCTCATCAGCGACAGGCAGTTTGGGTTTAGGAAGGGACGCTCGGCCGCTGACCTCAGCCTCCTGCTAACCAGCGAGTGGAGCGACGCCCTGGACCAGGGGAAGCCCACTGCTGTTATAGCACTAGACATTGCTGGTGCTTTTGACCGCGTGTGGCACGCCGCTCTTGTGGAGAGGCTACGCGTGGTGGGCGTGGGCGGGGAGCTGCTGACGCTACTCCGTGACTACCTGCGTGAGAGGGAGGTGCGGGTAGTGCACAATGGACAACAGTCATCCCCACAAAAAATAGAAGCAGGTGTTCCACAGGGCAGCGTATTGGGGCCGCTGCTCTGGAACATTTACATGAATGACCTGCTCAACCTGGTCCCCTGTGCCCGGGCGTATGCGGATGACGTCACTCTCTCGTTGACCTTAACGCCTGGGGAGGAACACACCGTGACGACACGCCTCAACGCCTACCTTTGCCGCTTGGTGGACTGGGGACACAAATGGCAGGTCAACTTTGCCCCGCAAAAAACACAGCTACTCGTGGTGTCTAGGACCGCCAGCGACATCCGCCTCGCCTTCAATAGGGCGACGCTGACGCCTCAGAGCGAGCTACAGATCCAGGGAGTCACTTATGACAATAAGTTGACCTTCCAGGCTCACATCACCCGGCTCGCCAAGGCGGCTGCAGGGAAGCTGACCTGCCTCAGGAGGATGTCATGGCTTCTGGACAGCAGAGGCCGAGAGCTGCTGTACAAGTCCCAGATCCGCTCCTCGCTCGAGTACTCATGCCTCGCTTGGGGCGAAGCGGCATCATCCCACCTTGCTCTGCTGAACAGGGTTCAGCGGAGGGCGGAACGGCTGATACGGGACGGCCTTACCGAACAGCAGGCCGACCGGCACAGCCTACAGAGTCTGCAGCACCGCCGCGACGTTGCAGGTCTCTGTACTCTCTACAAGGTGCAGCTGCAACGAGCATCTCATCTGCAGGAGATCTGCCTGCCACCTCGCCGCACTGACGCGATCACAAGAGCCGTCAGGGACGCGCCGTCAGCCCTGGAAATCGCGCGTTCCCACTCCACCCACCACCAAAGACAATACAAGCAAAATTACGCCAAGTGTTGGAACAAATTTCTGGCCTCGAACTTATGCCCGGACGACCTGTGTTGCAGTGTGCGGAGGCCAGAAATTCAAAGTGTTGGTGAATGCATGGCTCAGTGTACTGCGTGGTGATACAATGACGAATTAAATTAAATTAAATTAAATTGTCCAGACCTCCTCAGAGTGGCAGTGTGCAATGTGCGGGTGCCAGATGTGCAAGGTGGTAGACAATCTGTGGCTCCGAGTGACGATACTCTGGAGGATTGAATTGTACAAGAATGAAATAGACAATTATATTCGTGTGTAACTGTTTGTAAGATGTGTATGTGTTGCACATTCCACTTCCTGGGTTGAGCTTTAGGATAGGTGACATTAAAGGATGTCACCTTTAGCTCGCAAAATATCCCATGTAATGCCATTAGTATAAATAGAGAGAGAGAGAGAGAGAGAGAGAGAGAGAGAGAGAGAGAGAGAGAGAGAGAGAGAGAGAGAGAGAGAGAGAGAGAGAGAGAGAGAAAAAAAAAAGAGAAAGAGAAGAAGAGAGAAGAGGTGGAGGTGCTGCAACAACTCAAACGAGTTGATCCCAAGAAAGCGCTGGGGCCAGATAACAACAGTCCTCATATACTGAAAAGATGCGCCACACAACTTGCTACGCCCCTTGCTTCCATCTTCCAGAGGTGCTTTTCATCTCAACAGTGGCCAACTCAGTGGAAAGTAGCGAGAATCTGCGCCATCCATAAAAAAAAGAGCAGAGGTGACCCTCAAAACTACCGCGCCCCATCTCCCTCCTCTCCGTGGTTGGGAAAGTTTTTGAGTCAATCATCGTCGCAAAGATGAAAAAATTCTTTGACTCTCACCTCCTGCTAAATTCCCGGCAATTTGGCTTCCGACAGGGGAGATCTGCAGCAGATCTCCTTCTTCACTCAGCAGCCTGGAACCGCTCCCTTGACTGTGGCAAAGGCACCTTTGTTGTCGCCCTTGACATCGCTGGTGCCTTTGATAGGGTGTGGCATCAAGGCATCACCACCAAGCTGAAAAGTCTAGGGATCTGTGGTGACCTTCTACTCCTACTCCAAGACTACCTCCATGGTAGGAATCTGCGTGTGGTGGTCAATGGGCACACCTCCTCTGAACACCCCGTCAAAGCCAGCGTTCCCCAAGGAAGTGTACTCGGACCATTATTATGGAACGGGTACTTTAATGACCTCCTCCAGCTGGTCCCTATGCAGACGACTGTACTCTTACATTCACCAGTGAGAGGAGTGAGTACCACAACACTGTCGTCCGCATCAACCAGACGCTGCAGAGCATAGCCTCCTGGGGCAAGAGATGGCAAGTCACCTTCGCTGCAGAGAAAACCCAAGCCACGCTCATCTCTCGAAGACAAGATGCCGTCAATCGACACCAAAACATCATTCACCTTGAAGGCAGGAAAATTCACCTCCAGGAGTCAGTCAACATCCTTGGGGTTGAGTTCGACACTAGCCTTACGTTCACCAACCACGTCAGAAAGGTTGTCAAGGATGCTGCCTGGAAGTTGAGCTGTGTTCGGCGCATCGCTCATCTTCTGGACGCTCTGGGAGTGGACACACTCTACAAATCTCAAATCCGCTCCCTGATGGAATACTCGCTCCTAGCATGGTCTTCCTGCCTCCCATCGTACCTCGGTCTCCTGGACCGGGTTCAAGCCAGAACCCAGCGGCTGGCTCGGCTAAAAGCTACTGAAGGTACCACACGGAACTTCCAACCCCTCCAGCATCGGCGTGACGTGGCAGGCATGTGCGTCATGTACAAGGCGTACAGGACGAAGCTCCCACAACTAGCAGGGCTGCGTCTCAACACATCGGCACTGCCATCGCATTCTACCCGCGTGGCCCACAACGCTGACCACCAAGTGATTGTTCCCTACGCAAGGACGGAACATTACCTCCGCTCATTCACATCGCGCTACAGCCGACTGTGGAACACCTTGGTGCGCCAAACTGACCTGCACCTCACCACTACTCTGCAGGTCTTCAAAGCATATATTAATGTCTGACTACAAGCTGAACCTTTGTAAATAGATTTTTCCAAATTTTGTACTAGTTTAGATATTTGACACTGTATTAGATAGCTATAGATAGTCCTTGGCGTCCTAACCAGGACTTTAGCATATTACATTCACCAATGTATCAAGTTTAAATAAAAAAAAAATAAAAAAAAAGGAGATGGAGAAAGAGAGAAGGAGAAAGAGAAGGAGAAAGAAAGAGAAGGAGAAGGAGAGAGAAGGAGAAGGAGAAGGAGAGAGAAGGAGAAGGAGGAGAGAGAAGGAGAAGGAGAAGGAGAGAGAAGGGGAAGGAGAAGGAGAAGGAGAAGGAGAAGAAAAAGGAGAGAGAAGGAGAAGAAGAAGGAGAGAGAAGGAGAAGGAGAAGGAGAAGGAGAGAGAAGGAGATAGAATGAGAGAGAGTCCTACAGTCCGACATAAGACAAGCAGACAGACAAAGACAAGAAATTAAACAGATAGACCAACCGACCCACAGTGACAAACAAAGACAGACTCTGACAAACAGACTGAAATAGTGTGTTAGAGAGACAGTTCGACAGATGCAGACACTCATAGAAACCAACATAGAAACAGAGAAACTGAAAGAGAGAAAGACAAACAGACAGAGAGACACAGTTAGACAGACCGAAAGACATAAACAGACAAACAGATTTAGAGACATACACAGACTGACAGAGATACGCAGACCGAAAGAAACAAATAGACAGACAAACAGACAGTCAGATAGACGGACCGACAGAGCCAGAGACACAGACTACATATCTGAACTAATCTGATAATTGCCCCGGACCCCTTGTCATCCTGACCTTCCTTCCGCCTCCCACACATCACAAGGTCAGGTCAAGTTGCCAGGTGTCTCCTTCACCTACAACTTTGCAAAAAATAGCCGTCGACCTCTGGCCAAAACGGGGTCCTTTGCACTCCGCATGATGTGACCAGATATGGGTGCCTCGCATGCTACGGGTTAAACTGAAATATGGTATTTCAGGTCCGATTCTTCACTAGATCACTGCACTTTTGACTGACAAGACTCAATATGTTCTTCTTGACAGTTCTACATCAGCTGCTTTTCTTCTGGTGTGCCTCAAGGCATCTTTCTAGGTCCTCTTCTCTTTCTACTAAATATCAATGATTTTTCACTTGTGGTAGGCTTAATGGAGGCCTTCAATGGACGTCTTCCGTCCGTTAGTAGCACACATTAGATTTTTTAAGTGTCGCCCCATTTCTTATTGAGAGGCTCATGCTGACCGTGGAAGCTCCTCATGAATATAACTTTGCAGTCCCGTCGAGGATAATGTTACGGCAGCATGTGGGTGTTCTTTGGCCACTTGGCGGTATTACCAGAGAAATGTAGCCAGCGGGTACCGGGACTTGAACTCGGTACTCTAAGCTGGAATGCCCAACTGCTAGCCAATAGGCCACCGCCTCCCCTATATATATATATATATATATATATATATATATATATATATATATATATAGATAGATATATATAAATATATATATATATATATATATATATATATATATATATATAAATATATATATATATATATATATATATATATATATATATATATATATATATATTTTTTTTTATCTTTTACCCGTGGCGCCGGTAGGCTTCATGGAGGCCTTAGATGGTTGGCCTCCGCCCGTTAGTAGCGCGGGTTAGATTTTTTAAGTGACGCCTCGTTTCTTATTGAGAGGCTCATGCTGTCAGCGGAAGCTCCTCGCGCATATAACATTGCAGTTCCGTCGAGGATAGTGTTATGGCAGCATGTGGGTGATCTTAGGCCACTCGGCGGTAGTAGCAAAGAAAAGTGGCCAGCACGTGCCGGGGCTCGAACGGGGGACCCTGAGCTGGTATGTCCGACCGCTAGCCACTAGGCCAACGCCTAGTGGCTATATATATATATATATATATATATATATATATATATATATATATATATATATATACATATATATATATATATATATATATATATATATATATATGTATATATATATATATATATATATATATATATATATATATATGTATATATATATATATATATATATATATATATATATATATATATAAATAACTATATATATATATATATATATATATATATATATATTTATTGCTTGCAGCGGAGTGTTGCGGTACTGGAGTAGGGCAAGGGAGGCTTTGTCGGTGTCCAGAGTTCCCCCGCTGCCCGTGTTGGTTTTGATTATTCTCTTGGCCGTTTTGACAGCTGCTTCGGCTCGCCCGTTTGACTGGGGGTACTGTGCTTGAGGAATTCAGCTATATCCTCGCTTGCCAGATTCGTTCCTCCGTCGGTGGACAGCTGCTCTGGGGCACCCCATCGCGTGAAGTAGCGCCTCAGCTGAATCTTGATTTTTTGTGACGTGGCGCCGTATGGAAAGTGGGCAAGCTCCAACCATCCGGTGAGCCTGTCGGTGCAAACCATGTAGGTGTGCCCCTCATGCTGGAACATGTCTGCCACTGTAGACTGGAATGGGTACTCTGGGGGTGGTGTGATTATGAGTGTTTTCTCGGGCTGCGAGGGGGCGTGTGTTTCGCATGACGTGCAGGATACCCTGTAGTGCTGCAGGTTCCCTTTCAATCCGGGCCAGTATACGCACTGCCTTGCCCTCCACAGCATGGAGTCGAGCCCCTGGTGACCGGCGTGTAGATTCGCTGCTACCTGTGAGCGGAGGGTCTCGGGAATCACGAGGGAGTCACCAGGTCCTGGTTTACTGCCAGCCTATCTCCTATCTCTCACGCCGTAGAAAGGGCGCAGGCAGGCCACCTTTTGCGACTTGTGTTGATGCCAGTCCGCGGTTAAGACTTTGGCCATCAGCAATTGGTACACGGGTCGTGGGCTGTGAATTTCCTCACTATTGACTCGTCCAGGATGTGACCCTCGTGTTTGGCTGTGGCGATTACGGTGGCTGCGACTGCCTCGGCGAGGTCCTCGTCCAAGTCCACGTCGGCGTCCGTCGAGGGGCTCCTGAGCGCCGGATACCTGGACAGAATGTCTGCTGTAGCGTTCCTTTTCCCGGGCAGATATTTTACCTGGAAGCGGTACTGCAACATCCGCTCCTTTAGCCAAAAGAGCCGTTGGTTGACCACTTCTGTCAGAGCTCTGTACCCCAGGAGTTTGGTGAGGGGGCGGTGGTCAGTGACGATGGTGAAGTTCGGGTATCCCAACAAGAACAGCCTGGCTTTTTGGAGACACCACACCACGGCTAAAGCTTGTCTATCCACTGCGGCGTAGCCAGCCTCGGCGGCGGTGAGGTGGCGGCTGCCGCACAGGGCCAAACGTCAGCCTGCCTTGCAGCAGAAGGGGGCGACGGCGGACGAGCAGTAGCAGTATTGCTGCAGGATGACGAACCCGATGCCTTTCCTGCTCCAGTCTGTGATGGCTACCGTCGGGCGTGTTTTGTCCTAGAACGCCAGGCCGTCCCTGGCAAGCCGGCATATGGCGTCCTGGGCTCAGTGAAACTTCTCTTACAGTTGTTCGTCCCAGTACACGGACCTACCGCATGGTTTCTTCAGGAGCTTCCTGAAGTCGTTCATGATTGGGGCCGTGGCGAGGAAGAGGGCGAGTTGGTTCTCGAACCCGTACTAAGACCTGATGTCTGATATGGTGGGCTTGTCTGGCATCCTGATGGCCGCGAGGCGCTCGTCCGTGGGCTTGTACTCGTCCCAGCCGAGACGGAAGCCCACGAAATCAACTTCCATCCGAGCGAACTGAAATTTCTCTGGCTTCAGCGTAATCCCCTTGGCTGCACAAGTCGTCAGGAATTCATAGGTATGCCAAAAGGCCTCCTCGATGCTGCTGTCGTACAAGAGGGTGTCGTCGACACACTTATACTTCCTCACAATACCCTGGATGGCGTCGTCAAAACGCTTCGTGTACGCATCGCCGGTGGAGCAGTGGCCCATGGGGGTCCGGCAGTATCTAAATCTTCCCCACCGAGTGATGAAGGCGGTGAGACTGCGACTCTCCTCGTCCAGTTTCACTTGGTGGTAACCCCAGTAGGCGTCCGCTACTGTCTTGAAGGAGTGCTTGGGGATGCCGGAAACCATGTCGAAGGGGGCGGGGATGTGGTGCGTCTCCCACCGGCACACGGCGTTAAGGCGCTGGTAATCCACGGTGCGCCGCGGCTGGCCGGACTTTTTAGCCACCACCACCATGCGTGCGCACCACTCCGTAGGCTTCCCTGCCGGGACGGGCTCGATGACACCCTGCCTGATGTCTTCTTCTAACTGGGCCTTCACCTCGTCCTCCCAGTGTTTCGGTACAGACGCTAGTGTGTGGCAGGCGTGGGGGACGGCGTTGGGTGCCAGGTGGATGTGGTGAGGCTCGCCCTCCATCACTGGTAGCGGATTCCTGGTGGTGTTGAAGGTAGAGGCCGAGAAGTGCTGTAGCAGACACTCCTCCAGCCGCCGCACGTGCTCTTCGTTTGGCGGGAATGGTATGGCCGTGGGCCTGACGGGTGGCTGGCCGAGCTCGGAAGCCTCCAGTGCCTGCACTGCTACCTTGCGGTGGTGGGGAAAGCTGGCAGGCACTAACTCCAGCTCCTTGCACGCACTCAGCGACAAAAACAGTGACTTAGCAGAGGGTATGAAGTATACATCCTGCTCTGTTACAAAGCCACCTAGGGATATGCTGCACCGGCATGATCCGATGCATTGTATTTGCAGGTCCACGATATCCCACAGGCCCGCCCGCCCCCGCAGTTGCGCGGGTTTGATGTGAAGGCTGGACAGCAGGGCCGGCCCGGCGACACATACTTGGGCCCCGGTGTCCGCGACGGCCGCGGTGTGGTGCTTGGCTCCCCTCCAAGCACCATTGTCACCTCCACTGTGGGTTGGTGGGTTACGTGCGTGCTTGCTATTGTCACAGAGCCTGAGACGACGTTGGCAGGTGTGGCGCTGTTGGGGCGCTTCGAGCCCCTGCAACACCTCTTGAAGTGGCCTCGTTTCCGACACCCGAGACAGACTGCCTCCCTGGCCGGACAGGAAGCCTTGTCAGGGGCGTGCGTGGTGCCACATTTCCAGCAAGTATGCGAGGGCTGCGTGGTGGCGGCAAAGTCGGGCGGCCAATCCTCGTCTTCCACGGCCTGTGTAATGCCAGCCGCACGATTGGTTTCTCGCCATGAGCTCCCGCTCACGGCGTGCTGGCGCGCTGCTTCGTACGCACAATACATGACCCTTAGGGCGTCAACACTGCCTATGGAGTCGCACGTCTGGTACATTTGCTGTTTCAGATCCGTGTCACGTAAGCCTACTATTAACTTTTTCAGGAGCAGGTACTCTGAGAGGTTGCAGCTATACTGGGGACAATGGAACGCACAGTCGTTGGATTTCTCAGCACACCTTATGAAGTAATTACTGACACTCTCGTCCTGCCCTTGGCTAGCACTGAAAAACT
Organism: Metacarcinus magister; assembly: GCA_029783475.1. Lineage (NCBI taxonomy): Eukaryota > Metazoa > Arthropoda > Malacostraca > Decapoda > Cancridae > Metacarcinus > Metacarcinus magister. The sequence continues at coordinate 16,196,315 of JAPQNM010000013.1, forward strand.
CGGCCCACTGTACTGCCTGGTTTGACGAGTGGAGCACTAGTTTACCAATGGCGTCTAACGCCGCCTGTTGTGTCAGGGCAACCCACTCGCCGAATGTGAATCTGGCGTCCACGGTGCTGTAGTAAGGGAGCGCAGTGGAGTCTGACGTGGTAAACCACCTCCTATCGTGGCCATTTGCAGAGGAGGAGCCAGCATTCCATGGCCCGTCTCCACGACCTGAAGGCCGCTGGCGTCATTTCCAGGTCGCATTTTTCGGGAGCAGCCGAGGGAGGCACGTGAGAGGTGGGTGCTGCGTTGCCGCGTGTACTGAGGGCCGACATGTCGGCCTGCAGTGTGGTGATGACCTGGGGTTGCTCGGTGATGGTCTGCCTCGCCTGCTGGAGCAGCGGCTTGAGGCTGCGAGGAACCGCTGGCGTCGAGGCCCTAGGCGTCGAGCGGGGGGACCAGCGAGGTAGGGGCATCTTGAGTTACCACAGGTAATGGAGAATCACTGCGCCATGTAAGAGGTCCAGCAGCGGGAGAAATTATATTCGGTGGCGTACGTCTTTGCTTTACTGAGATGACCAAGCAACTGGCCGGCAAATGCCCGCGCGCCTTGGGTATAAACGCGGCGCCGGGAAAACATGTGATACATAACTATCCAATACCTCCTTCACAGATCTCACCGTCAGCTCAACACTACTCATAATGGTGATTGGATACATGCTGTAGCTGACGCTGCCCGAGCCCTAGAAGTCAGCGATGCAGTCCGTTGTGAGCCTGACTTTCATGTCCCTTATTATATCCCTCCCCCTCCTTGGACCCTCAAGACCTTCACCATCCACCTTTCGCCTCACACACGACTTAAGTCAAGGCTGCCCACCCTCCTCCGACAAAAAAGTGTTGCTGCCATCGCCTCCTTATCCTCCGCTGATGCTCTCCACTATTTCACAGATGGATCTGCCTTAGAAGATGGCACAGAAGGAGCTGCCTTTGTACGTGGGGCAATCACACGTTCCTTCCGACTCTCAAACAACACTACTGCCTACCAAGCCGAACTGATTGCACTCCTTAGTTCACTACAACACGCCTGCAATATTCAACCCACTTCCATCCACATATTCTCAGACTCAATTTCTGCTCTACACGCCATTCAACACGATTCTCCTACAGATAATATCCTTCTCATCTCCTCCATTCACCATCACCTCCTAACTCTCTATCGCTCCAACACCGATGTTGCCTTCCATTTGGTTTCGGGATATGTTGGCCTCAACGGGAATGAGCGAGCTGACACGGCAGCGCGCCTAGCTAGTGAGGAACCATCCATCACTTTTCATGTCCCTCTTAGCTCTTCCAGCATTAAGGGAATGGTCAACAGGGCAGCCATCACTCAAACTACACATCTCCTGTGTCATCCAGGACTCTCGGTCAGCAACCTGGTACGTGACTGCTACCAACAGAAAACCACTTCAAATTCCACGTAAAACCTGGTGAACAAACCTTCAACTTTGCTATCCTTTATGACCTAGAGCAGCTGGTGAAGTTCCCTATCCGTATCCCTGACCGCCTTGGAGACACGCCCAACATTCTTGATCTTTTCCTAACCTCCAACCCTTCAGCTTACTCTGTTAAACTTTCCTCTCCGTTGGACTCCTCCGATCACAATCTTATTTCCGTTACCTGTTCTATCACTCCAGCGCAGCCTCAGGACCCGCCTAAGCGGAGGTGCTTTTAGCATTTCAACTCTGCTAAGTGGGAGGACCTAAGGCAGTACTATTCTGATTTTCCTTGGGATGATTATTGCTTCCATGTCAGAGATCCTTCTCTTTGTGCCGAGCGCATAACAGAAGTGATTGCTGCCAGTAATCATGCCAAATCTATTCTCCAACTTACTAAAAATTCTTTCATCAATAAAAAATGTCAAAATCTTTCCAACTCTAACTCTTCTCGTGATTTCTGGCATCTAGCCTATAATATCTCTAACAATTTTACTTCTTCATCTTTCCCTCCTTTATTTCAACCAGATGGCTCCACAGCTGTCTCTTCTTTCTCTAAAGCTGAACTCTTCGCTCAAACATTTGCTACCAAGTCTACTTTGGATGATACTTAGCATATTCCTCCTATTCCTCCACTCTCTGACTACTTCATCCCTAAAATTAAAATTTTTCATTATGACGTTTTCCATGCCCTCTCTGGCTTTGATTCTCGGAAGGCTTACGGTCCGGATGGAGTCCCTCCTGTTGTTCTCAAAAACTTTGCTTCCAAACTCGCTCCCTGCCTGGTCAAACTCTTTCGCCTGTCTCTCTACTTCTACCTATCCTTCTTGCTGGAAGTTTGCTCACATTCAACCTGACCCTAAAAAGGGTGACCGATCTAATCCTTCTAACTACCGCCCTATAGCTTTGATTTCCTTCCTTTCTAAAACCTTTGAGTCTGTCCCTAACAAGAAGATAATGAGGCATCTATCAGCTCACAACCTTCTCTCTGATTGCCAGTATGGTTTCCGTAAAGGCCAATCTACTGATGATCTTTTTACTTTCCTAACTGAATCTTGGTCGTCCTATTTTAGGGACTTTGGTGAAACCTTTGCTATCGGCCTTGACATAATATCGAAAGCCTTTGATAGAGTCTGGCATAAATCTTTAATTTCTAAACTACCATCCTACGGATTCTATCCTTCTCTCTGTACCTTCATCTCCAGTTTCCTTTCTGACTGTTTTATTGCTGCTGTAGTGGACGGTCACTGTTCCTCCTCTAAAACAGGGTTTGGCAACCTTTTCAGAGCGAGGGCCGGATGAGACTTTTAGGAGCAGGCCGCGGGCCGGAGTGACAAACGAAATCCCCAAAGTGACTATATATATTTATACACAATACATTATACAAGAAATTGATTGAAAAACATACAAATCAGTGAGATGGTTGATGCTGCTTGCTATAAAGAAGTGTTTCAATGTCCGGCTCGATGGATGAGTTAGACAACAGAAGAATGTCATTGAGGTGGCAGTCCGAAAGTTGGGAGCGAAGGTGAAACTTCGTGTACTTCATTTTGGAGAAGAGCTGTTCGCAACAGTAGGTGCTGCCAAACATGACTACTATGCGTTGAACATGCGCAATGTATTTTGGAAAATTGTTAGAAGGGAGGATGAGGTCGCGGAAAAAGGACAGCGGAGAAAAGGTGCAGAACTTCGCCTTCAGTTCATCGTTGCACTGCAGCTCCACCAACTCCATCTGTAGGGGGGCAGGGGCGTCGTCCACGGGCAAGTCAAAGGGGACGGTGAAAAGCTTGAAGTCCGCAGCCAGTGCCTTGACGTCTGCGAAACGGGAGGCAAACTCCTCCCGCAGAGAGGCGACGACACTAACGCAAGTGTCCAGGTCCACGTTGTCAGGGGCACAAGCAGCAAGGCGAGGAAAATGCACAAACTGACCAATAGCCAACTGAGCCTCCCACAAGCGCAGCTTAACCTGGAAGGCGGTGATGTGCACGTGCACGTCTGTCACGAGAATTTCTTTGCCTTGCAGCTTCACGTTGAGGACGTTCAGGTGTGTAGTGATGTCCGTGAGCAGGGCTAGGCGAGCGAGCTATCGTGGGTAGGAGAAGTGATTAGCGTGGGGAAGGTTCTTCTGACGGAGGAAGGTAGCGATCTCCTGCTGCAGGTCGCACACACGGGACAGCATGGCCCCACGACTCGGCCAGCGGACCTCACAGAAGTAGAGCAGGTCGTTGTAGTGCACGTTCACCTCGTCCATCAGTACCTGGAACTGGCGGTGGTTAAGGCTGCGGGAGAGGATGGAGTTGACGACCTTCACCACGACAGACATGACATCAACGACGCAGGCAGACTTGGCGCACAGGGACTTTTGGTGGATGATGCAGTGCACCTTGTGGATGGGTTGAGTGTGTCCGGCGGCCTCACAATGACGCACTAGCAGCGAAGCGGCACCCTACTCCTTCTCCCCAGTCATCGCCGGGGCACTGTCGGTCGTCACGCACACAAGACGGGAGAGGTCCAGGGAGTGCTGCTCCACATACTGAAGCACGGCGTCGAATATGTCTTGCCCAGTGGTGGTGCCGCGCAGCGGGACAAGCTGAAGGAATTCCTCACACACCTGGAGGTCAGCGGTGACCCCTCGGATGAAAACAGCCTCAGACTCGTGTGTAATAGCTCAATGCAGGCAGCAGACAGGCAGATGCTTCTTACAACCACGGCGGCAGGCGACTGACTTCTCAATCAAACAGCATGATGAGCTCTGCCGCCCTATTCACGGCGAGGATCTCTCTCAGCTGCTTGCTCTGTACAGGGGCCTTATCCGCCCATGTATTGAGTATGGCTCTCATGTCTGAGGGGGTGGGCTCAATTCACACAGTCTTATTAAACAGGGTGGAGTCTAAAGCTTTTCGTCTCATCAACTCTCCGCCTCTAACTGAC
>JAPQNM010000013.1:16208223-16213223 GCA_029783475.1 Metacarcinus magister
AAACATGCCTAGGGTGTATTAAATAGGGTATTTCTATTTCGTGGATTTTCACTTATCGCGGGAGGGTCAGTAAACATATATATATATATATATATATATATGGCTCTCTCTGTTGGAGGCCGCTCCTGAGAAGGGGCTTGGCGGACTCTTGAGACCTCGGCTCTCCTGGGAAGGGGGCGGGCTGGAAACTGATCTTGACAATGGAGAAACTCCCCCGGGGTCGCGTCTCCCTCGAGAGGCTGACGGCTCTCCAGAGATCTCATGACCAGGTGGCGGGAAAATGACTCTCTCTCTCTCTCTCTCTCAGCTCCCAATATAAGATAACTACTTAATTCTACTTTACAAGATATATGTATATGATACAATGCTTCCCCCTTGGAAACATACGTCCTCGTATGTTAAGGTAAAGAAAAAGAGGGGGAATGATGAAAATGAAGGTTGCCAGAAATTATACAATAGAAAAACATGAATACATAAGTACATACAATAGAACATGAATACATATACAGAAAAATGGCATAGGAAATGACAAAGGCGATCTCAGCTGGTATCTCGGAACAAGTGGAAGGGGGGGAAGGTGGCTGACTCACAACGCCGTCAGGCGCATGACGTGGGAGTGGAGAGACAGACTCGACTTCGAATCCACGATCGACTCTTTTGAGGTGGTCTTTGTGAACTAGACTTTCTCTGCCTGACTTAAGGTTGCGGAGTTTTATCTTATGGCCAGCCATAATTTCGGACACACGGTGAGGTCCGTCGAATAGCGGATCGAGCTTAGAGTGGCGGTCTTGGACTCTGGTGAACACGATGTCACCGACTTCGATTTCGTGCGTTTTAGCGCGCTGATGCTGTTTATTTAGCATAGATTCCTGAGAGTCTGCAAGGCTGTCATGGACGGAAATATGGATGCGTTGAAAAGCTGAGATGCGATTCCTTACATAATCGTCAATGCAGTAGAGGAGAGGAACTCGTATGAGAGTTTCTTGTCCGAGCCATATAATATGAAATACGGGGACTCTTTGATAGATGAGTGAATCGCAGCGTTGAGAGAACACGCGATTAAGGGAATGTGTTCATCCCATGAAGAGCTTGAACCGGCAATGAAACGTAATATATCGAGAATTCGACGGTTTGCTCTTTCAACTTTTCCGTTCGCCTGAGGGGAATATGGAATGATGTTACACTTTTTGATATGGAATGACTCGCAGACAGCTTTGAGCATGGCATTGTTGAATTTGGTGCCATTATCCGACAGTAGCACCTTAGGGGACGCATATCGGCAGATAACATCATCTATCAGTGTTCGTGCAACAGAACGTGCAGATTTGTCCTTGAGAGGAACCAAGATACTGAACCGTGAAAAACTATCAATGCAAACGAGCAAGTAGTGGAAACCGTTCTCGGTCAAAGGAAGTTTCAACACGTCGACTGACAAACTGTCCCATGGCGCATGAGGGATAGGGTAAGCGAGATTTGGAGATTCGTGGTGAAGAAAGGGGCGATGCTCAGCGCAAGAGGCACATAAGAGGCAGTGACGAGTGATGTCTTTCCGCATGGAAGGCCAAAAATACGACCTTTGAGCCTGTTTGAATGAAAGTTGCCAACGGGCAAATTTTCCAGTTAAGCTGGTTCCTTTGAACAACTCTGTGGCAGCAAAATGATCGGTCAGAACGTGGATACGATATCCGAGTATTATGTCTCTGAAATGACAAAGTGACCAAACCACTGCGAGAGCTTCGCGGTGTGTGACGCTGTAGTTGCGCTCAGCAGCATTGAGCAACCGACTGGCGAAGGCAACGGCGCGTGATTTACCGTTGTTGTCACGTTGCATGAGGACAGAACCGATACCGATGTTTGACGCGTCAGTGCAAAGGGTAAAGTCCTTGTTGAAATCGGGAAAAGCGAGGACGGGAGCGTTGCATAAGACTTGTTTGAGGGTAATGAACGCATTCTCGCGCTCGTCTGTCCATTCAAATTCTATGTGCCGTTTAAACAGGGATATGAGTGGTTGAGCGATCTTACTGAAATCCTTGATGAATTGGCGATAAAATCCTGTGAGACCAATGAAGCTACGAACGTCGTCAGCAGAATTAGGAGTCGGGAACTGTGATATTGCATGAATCTTTTCATCAAGGGTGTGGATACCATCTTTGTCGACTTTATGACCTAAAAAATTGATTTCGCGTTTGAGGAACTGACATTTACTTAGCTTTAGCGTCAAACCGGCTTTCGCGAAACGTGACAGAACGTCCGATAAGGTATCGAGGTGCTCGGGAAGGTCTTTGGACGCGACTATTACGTCGTCCAAGTAGCAAAACACTGAAGTACCTAGGAGGCCAGAGAGAGTCGAGTTCATTAGACGCATGAATGTTAAGGGTGAGTTTCTAAGACCCATGGCTTGAAGGCGTACTGGCCAGATGATGTGGTGAACGCTGTGTAGGGCCGTGAACTTTCTTCCAGTTCGACCTGGAAGAACCTAGAGTGAAGGTCGAGGGTAGAAAATACACTGTTTGAATCACCTATTGACTGGAAATCAGATAAAACTGGCATTGGAAATTGATCGGGAATCGTCGCGGCGTTTAAACCACGGAAATCGACGACGACTCTCCACTCACCATTGGACTTAGGGACGAGAAACAGCGGGGCATTAAATGGCGAGGCCGCAGGTTCTATGATGTCCTCGTCCAGCATGGCTCTGACAGCGTCGTCCATCAACGTCCTGCGGCTATGTGGGATGCGATACGCCGGGACGTAGGTGGGTGTCGAGCCTGGGGTGAGGTGGATAGAATGGTAGACAGCATCAGTCTTTCCCAGAGGTTCACCCGGAAGAGAGACACAGGACCTGTAAGCCGATAAGAGGGCGAGTAAATCTAGTCTCGACTCAGGGAAATTTACATCACCAAGATGCTGAGCAAGTAGAGGGGGAGGCTGTGATGGAGAGTCTGTGACAGGTGGTGCAGACAAGGAAATATGACAAGCGGATGAGGCGACAGGGGTGACAGGGGCAGGATAGGGGAGAACTTCACCTAGAGTCACGCCGGATTTAAGGAATATAGGAAGATTAGTGAGGTTCTGAATTGCAATACGGCAAGAACCATCATCCTCGAGAGTCGTAAGAGCTGACTCGAGAGCGACACCATTCACTCGGGCAGAGTCGGGCAAACATAAGACGTCTGTCCCGGGGAGCACACCTTTGACGACAACACGCACCAAACAAAGGTCAGTCTGTGTGACTATCACTGGGGAGGTCAACACAGCTTTCCTGAGTCTGGCGATCGAGAGGACGTCAGAGAGTGTTGTGGGGGAAAGGTTGTCGGTGTCGCTGGGCAGCGCTTCGCTAAGCGAGTCGCCTGGCGTGGAGGATGACAAAGAAGGGGCGGGTGTTACTGAGGGTGACTTGGGCAGAGAGGGAGAGACGGGAGGTAAGTCGTGGCAAGACGTGGGCGCGGCAATATAGACATCAGGTGAAGACGGAGACTCATGGGAGGGAGAGGCAGAGATGAAGGTACCATTCTGGGCAATTTGATGAGTGGAAGGGAAAAGTGAGATGTTGAAATGAGCCATAGTATGGTAACCTATTAACATGTCAGCTGAGAAACATACATCATCAATGACATAGAAATAATCTGATATGGAAGGTTCAAGTGGAGACAAGAAGACATCGAGGAGGACCTTGCTATGAGGCATGACAATGTTACCAGAGATACCACTAACGGTGATGTCCGGAGGATAACTCTGAATTCTATGCTTCGAGGCGACAGAGAGTTTGTCAAAAGCTTGAGATTTGATAATGTTTACAGCGGCGCCAGAATCGAAAAACGGGCGGCATGTCTGAGAAGCTGATTTGACAGCAGCAGTAAGACTTTGAAAAAATCCGGAGGATTTTACAGGAACACAAGGGAGAGACGCTGGCTGAACGGCAAAGTGAACGCGTGTTTGAGAAGACTTGCTGGAGGCGGAAGGTGCGGCTGTCTTAAGGATCGGTTTAAGGATCATGGGAGCGTTGTGAGGCTTGGGCGCGAGGCGTTTCCCGAATTGTGAGAAGAGGATTGCATCTGCGATATAATCGGCATTCCGTTAGCGAGTGGCCACGTCTGTTGTGAAGGGAGCAAAACGCATTTTGATTGAATTGAGAGCGGCCTTGGTCGTCGAGCAAAACGTGGCAGTGAGCTAATACATGACCTTTGAGTCCGCATCGGTGACAAGTTACATTCCTCGACGGTGAGCGAGGACGAGATTGTGATCTATAGCGTGATAAAGGGCGAGAACGTGAAGGTGGTGTGAGACTGGGAGAATTGTGGTACTGAGAGACTGGACTCACGGGTAAAGAGAGGGGGGGTCTGAACTATACTGACTGGTTGAGGAACGGGCGGTGATTTCTCGGATATTTTCTGACAAAGATAGTACAAGAAATCTTCTTTACTGAACTTAATGTCGCTTGCAACTGTGAATTTCGGTGAGTCGAGCTGGACAAGGAACAGGAAATATGACATGAGACGTTTGATTCCTCAGAAGATATTTTTCCGTTCTCGTCGATCCACTGTGATGATTTCATCTGGTCTGTTAGTTCTGCACTTAGAGAGGATGCAATATTTTCTGCTTTATAAACATCATGCGTAGAACGGGCGACATGAGTGAGGGTCTGAACAATTTTAAGGAACAAGTGAGTTGCACCTAATTTAGAATGACCAGAAAAATGAGAAATTAAGGCGGCAATGAACTCATCGTACTTAGGAATTTATCAGTTTTTATTAATTTACCAGCAAGACTAGAAGGATCGTGACAAATGCGTGATTTTAAAATGGCTAATCTCTCAACGTCTAAACGAGCAGAGCGACGTGTACATTCGTCAGCGACACGACGAACAAAAGCGTGAACTGACTCAGAGTCTGTACCAGAAAATGGAGGAATAGAGACGTTATCTGATATGAGAGTGACTTGAGGGGTGGGAGCGTAAGTTGGTTGGCCGACAGACATCGTGGAGGAATGTGCGATGATTT
>JAPQNM010000013.1:16218223-16230723 GCA_029783475.1 Metacarcinus magister
TATAGGAATGTTTATGAGGCAGTTGATAAGGATGATAATTATGACATTATATATCTTGATTTCAGTAAAGCGTTTGATAAGGTTCCGCATGATAGACTATTAAGTAAGGTTAGAGCTCATGGGATTGATGGGAAAGTTCTTCGCTGGATTAGGTCATGGTTAAGCAATAGGCAGCAAAGGGTTACAATTAATGGTTCTAAGTCTAATTGGGGAGGAGTAACAAGTGGAGTGCCACAGGGATCTGTATTAGGGCCATTATTATTCATAATATACATTACTTAGATAATGGGATTAGTAGTGTTATTAGTAAATTTGCTGACGATTCAAAGATAGGTAGGATTATTAGATCAGAGACTGATGTAGAGGACTTACAGGGGGACTTAGATAGGCTAAACGAGTGGGTGGTTAAGTGGCAGATGGATTTTAATATAGATAAGTGTAAAGTAATGAATATTGGAAGGGAAAACCCTCAAAACAGGTACAAAATAAACAGGATAATGCTCAATAGGTCAGAATGTGAGAGGGATTTGGGTGTACAGGTAAGCTCAGACCTCCGTCCCAGAAAACAGTGTATTGAGGCTAGAAATAGGGCCAATAGGTTGTTAGGATTCATTACTAGGAGTGTTAAAAGTAGAAGTGCTGAGGTTATTTTGAAGTTGTATTTAGCGTTAGTCAGACCTCACCTAGACTATGCAGTACAGTTTTGGTCACCGTATTATAGAATGGATATAATTTTGTTAGAATCAGTGCAGAGAAGGATGACCAAAATGATAGAAGGGATTCGTAATTTCAGCTATGAAAGGAGACTAAAACACTTGAAATTGCACTCACTGGAGAGACGTAGAGTAAGGGGCGATCTGATTGAAGTATTCAAGTGGGTAAAGGGTTTTAATAAGGGGGATGTAGAAAAAGTTCTTACGATTAGTAGTCAGGATAGAACAAGAAACAACGGGTTCAAACTAGAAAAATGTAGATTTAATAAAGAAATAGGCAGAAATTGGTTCACAAATAGGGTGGTAGATGATTGGAACAGACTGAGTCAGCGGGTAGTTAGTGCACAGACAATAGGGAGTTTTAAGAGAAGACTAGACGACTTCATGGATAGGGATGAGAGGTGGGTGTAGGTAATAAGGGGGTTAAGTTAAACAGGAACTACCTAGTGCAGGCCTCAGGGCCTTTTGTAGCTTCCTTAATTTCTTATGTTCTTATGTAACTGAACGCTAAAGGACACCAATGCACGTCGATGTGTTTTTTTTTTTTTTCGTGTTGTGATGATCAGCTGACTGATCCAAGATGGCGGTGCACCCTTTTCGTGGGCACCCTTATCGCCGTGGAAAAAACTTGCTGATTAACATATAATAGAGTCTGGAGCAATCATAGCCGCAGTAAATGCAGTATTTAGATAGCTAGAAGATGTGAGGAAATAAAAGAAGCCGTAAACTCCTGTGAGCGTGGTGATATTGCGTAGATGATAGTGTGGCTAGTAAATTTCTAGTTCCTCCCAATGCACTTGGATGTAAATAACACACTTTTCGTATAAATATTGATCCATTTCGAACGATTTTGACATTCATTTTCGTCGCAAATGCATATCTAATAAGACATCCTCATCAACCCCCAACAATTCTGGGGACCTGTGGGAATGCAGGGTTCTTGGGGGAAGACAAAATACAATGATTGTTAGTAAGTAGTTTGGTATTTCTGCATAACTACTGCTTCGACGATATCGATATAAATATGAAGTCGTACATACTATACATAGTGTACTTAACACATCTGTAAAGGTTTCAGGCGGTGCTAACCATTATTAAGCTGGTAAAGCATCTTTCAAGTTAGGTTAGGTTAGGTTATGGGGTAGAATTTTACATCTTCACCATAATGGCGTCTGTTTACGAAATAAATTGCCTGCAACGCGTCCAACTCCCTATTTTTGGTCATAGAGAACATTTGATAGCTTCTAAATTAACCTAGGTAAAGATTCGGAAGACGACCCAGTCTGTTTTTTGGACAAAACTATTTTTTTCCGATAAATTTTGATGTGTTTTGAATTAATCTGATGTTTATTTGTTATGCCATACATTTTTTTTCCCAAGGTAAAAATTGCCACAAAAAAGTCAGATTAATTCAAAACCATCAAAATCAATGAGAACAAATTTCTTTAAGTAAGCCTAAGCAAGCCTAATTAAACCTAACCTAACCAAAGCAAACCTAATTAAACCCAACCTAACCTATCTGAACAAGTATCTGAGGTTGAATTTGCAGTGCATTACAAAGGTAGTGAGATATCGAGTGGGTCATCTTACGAATCTTTACCTGGTTTGGTTCTGGAGGGTAAATTTAGTTAGGTTAGGCTTAATTAAGTTTGCTTAGGTTTAATTAAGTTTACTTAAAGCAATTTTTCTCCTATTGATTTTGATGGTTTTGAATTAATCTGACTTTTTTGTGGCAATTTTTTCCCTTGGGGAAAAAAATTACCTGGCATAACAAATAAACATCAGATTAATTCAAAACACATCAAAATCTATCAGAAAAAATTTGCTTTGTCTAAAAAACAGACTGGGTCGTCTTCCGAATCTTTACCTGAACCTAACATAACATAACCTAAATTAACCAAACCTTAACCTACATTGACAAATAACAGAACCTTATTCAAACCAAACTAAACTTTACTTTTCGAAGAGGTCTCACAGAAAACATTGAATATCTCACAAACTAAGAATTTGCGACGGAATTTTAATTAAGTAAACCTTTTCAAAATGCAACAGGTATTGCATAAATACAACCCTGAATTCTTTAGAGCATTCTGATGAAGATGTAAAATAATACTGGTTATGGTTAGGTTACATTAGGTTATGGTTAGATTAGGTTTGGTTAGGTACGGTTTGGCTCGGTTAGGTTCGGTTATATAAGCTTTTTATATTTCACTACCGAAAAGTTAGGCATTTTCACTCAATTTTTTCCGGATTGCCATATTAAAGCCTGAATCTAAGTAAATTTCTCCAAGTCAATTACTCAAAATCAATTGCTCGAAAAATAATTTCTCGAACTATCAATTGCTCAACAGTAAATTCCTCTAAATAATAACCTAACCTAAATAGAAATGTACCCGTTCTTGATTTTAACTGTTCAATTAACAATAATAAAGTTGTATTTCTTTATCTTATTTTTGGATATTATTCATTAAACTACTTTTTTCGAGGAATCTACCTTTTGAGCAATTGATTGTTCGAGATATTATTTTTCGAGCAATTGATTTCGAAAAATTTACCGGATACCTTATGGCCTATATTTGATTATAATGACGAGCACCACCTGAAACCTTCACAAATGTGTTAAATACACTATGTATAGTATGTAGGACTTCGTATTTCTATTGATATCGTCCGAGCAGTAGTTATGTAGATTTACCAGCAGTTTCGAATACATTTAATGAGCTTTATGTTTTCATATATTTGTTTTCTAAGTGTGAACAGAAGGATTACGTTACCCAGAATGTGATCCCAGCATTGTACATCATTCTTGGCAACTCACCCAGTCTTTTCAGGTGTCCAAACCATCTCAGTATTCATATCAAATTATTGTTGTAATTTACTTAGAAAATAATGTCTTTTAAGGTAAACATGATAGAAAACCAAGAAAATTTATTGACTTGTAAATACAATAAATTAGATTATCTTAGATTATAAACAAACATTCAAGACATAAACCCATATACATTAATGAATACAAGTATGTACATGTTTGGGAGACGGCACTGTGTAAAAATTGAAAATGAAAGTAGCTGAGGAATGATAAGGAGATAGCATTTGTGTCTTCTCCCGAGGTTAATACTTACATAGATATAATTAAGGTATTTTCCTATTAAGTTTGTTATTTTATGTCGCCTCTATCTGTATATAGACAGTTAGGTACAGTAGGTATTGTGTTATTAATAGATAGTCGGGTCTTAGGGCGTTTCTTGACCATCTGTTTTAAGACGAATTCCTTATTACCGAGACGGCGATATTAAACAACGTCTTACTTCATCATATATACGAATGTATTGACTTCACTGTTTTAATTACTTATTCTATAACTTCAAAGGATCTTACTGCATTGTTCCTGGGTGAACCTCAGTCTGTGACAGATAAGAAAATTAGCTTTAACGTCTCCGACAGTGGAAATCGGAGATTCTGCGGCTACTTCCTCCGGTCGGCTTGCAAAATGTAAACAAACAACCCCCCCAGTCTCAGTCGAAGTCCCCTCGACTCATGCTCTGAGAGCATCAGCCGACATATCGATGGTGGGCGGAGCCATCGATGCTCGGCTTGAGGTACGCGACGTTGTGATTGGCTGAGCTCGGCTCATAATCATTGCGGGAGTCGCTACCGAACGAGGAGCAGTACAACCAGCTACATGGTCGGGCTGTCGGCGACTAAACCGGCTCCCCCACTGGTCCATACCAGTGAAGCCGATGTGTTGGATATCCAGGTGGATTAAAAATAAGACCACACAAAGAGCAGATGATCTCACCATGATGAGTCAATGGCCATCCAACCCCAGCTATGGGTGAAATAGTGGGTCAGCCGGGAAATTCTCCCTCAGGATCTTTGCGTCCCTGCCCTTGGCTAGCAGTCAGCCCAGCTCCTGATCTGGCTGGTTGAGGTGGGGTTTACAATCCTTCCTCGTAAAAAAAATTTCCAAATAGCTGCAACTAGATTGAGAAATAGAGGCCAGGATCTTGGCTCTGGGCGCCGGCGTGGCCTTGGCCGCAACCCCGATCCGGTTTTGCTGGGGGGTCTACCCACGCAGACCCATCTGATGCCAATGCATCAGGGGGCCTGATTGATCTAATGATGAATGCAGGGCAAAGACCACGGGACTCTTGCAACCTGAATGGTGTTGGAGGATCCCCTCGCCCTATTTTTGATTCATGGGATGGCGGAGGGGCTGCAAAAGCGGTGCCTGCTCGCCGAACAAGCTCGGGTGTAAATTTCCGGCGGGTTCTGCGTGTGGGCTCTTGGAACCTACTAATCCTCTCAGAAGACCACCGACTACCTCATCTATCGGATGAGCCCAGTAGGCTGAGGATAGATATAGCGGGACTCTCTGAGACGAGGAGGCCTGGCAGTGGCTAGATCAGTAGTAGAGTTTTTACCTACTACTGGTCCGGCATGAGCAATGGTGCCCGTCTTAAGGGAGTAGCTATAGGCGTCTCTAGCAGACTGCATCCGTCCGTTGTTGAGATTATTCCTGTTGATGAGCGTATAATACGATTGAGGCTGAAGCACACCTTGGGCTTCACGTCTCTTGTTGCTGTATACGCTCCTGCCAAGGTGTCTGTGGCTGATGAGAATGAGATGTTCTACGCTCCCGCCGGGACACACTCATTGTCTTGGGCGACTTCAATGCTGTCACTGGCATTGAGAGAGATGGCTACGAGTTATGTGTTGGTTCCCATGCTTCTGGTACCAGGAACACCAACAGTTCTCTCCTGAATTTTGCAAACTTCCGAAGGTTGGAAATTGCATGTTCTTGGTATGAAAGACCAGAGCTGCACCGCTGGACTGATGTAGCCTGATACAGACTGATATAGATTGATATAGCAATGCCGGAGTGGTAGCTAAGGAGGTCGATTACATCCTCATTAGTACTCGTTGGAGGATCCTCCAGAACTGCAGGGTTTACCGGGAAAAGTGAGTGTCCTCACAAGCCATGCGGCCTATTGAGGGCGGAGCTTGATGAAAGCACAAAAGAACAACGGGAATCCGTCACCTCGTGGTACACCAGCCACTTACATACAACATACATACACCAGTGCTGCCAACAATATATGTATGTATATACATATATATATATATATATATATATATATATATATATATATATATATATATACTATCTTCTTTGCAGGGTCTGGCGACAAGCGGGATTTTTTTTTTACGTGTTTTTGTTTTCCCTTGGCCAGTGCCATTTAAATGTTAAAATATATATATATATATATATATATATATATATATATATATATATATATATATATATATATATATATATATATATATATATATATATGTTTTTTTTTATCTTTTACCCGTGGCGTCTTCACCTTCCACTTCTATCACCACTCCTGTAGTTCATTCAGTGCCAGTGACTACTAATTTTTTTTTACTAAGCACACCAACCTCTACTCTTTCAACTTCAAACCTCGCTCCCATCCCATACCGTATTTTTACACTAATCAAACTACTGTGCTTCCCCTCCAAAACCATCTACTGATCCTAGTTCATCCTTAATCACTAAAACTTCTCTCCTATAGCCTTCTACTAAAAAAAAACTTTACTCCCACTGTCTTCTCTCCTCCATCTAGTGAAACTGTCTCCGATATCGAAGCCTTTATAGCAAAATCTTTCATTGATGCCTGACTTCCTTCCCCATCTGCTACCTTATCACATTCAAATATGAATAACAAGCTCTGTGTACCAGCAGAAGTTTAAGCCTCGCCCCGTGACCCTCCCACCATTCCTCTACCCCCACCCCCTACTCCTACACTTCCCCCATCTTCACCTCCTCCTTCCCTCTCACTCTATTCCTCCTCTTTCCCTCCCACCCCTTCAGCTACATTTACAAAAAATCTCTTCTTGACTTTCCTTTACCTCCCGGATTCTCTCGTGAATCCATTATATAATTCCTCTCTCCAAGATCCCTCCTGCCCAGATACTATCCTTACTTCCAAACCTCCTACTTCTGATCCCAGTACTCCTATCCCTACCATTATCACAACTCGTTAATTTTCTTTAAAAAAATTTTCTGCTCCCATAGAAATGACCTCTGCTGCCTTCTCTTTATCTATGTTCTTTCAAGTTTGATATACTATTTTACATCTTATAATACCTTTTTTTTTACACTTTTCTACTCATGCCAATTGCACTCCTGCTTTTACTGATGGCTCTGGATCCCACTATGGCTCTAATTTTGCCATTCTTTGACAAACCATCCTCTACTTGATCTAACCATTTCACTATAATTAACCATTTTTTCCATCCCCATATTTTTCCTTGCCGTTATTTCTTTGCTCTGCAATCTACCTTTTATCTAAACATAGCGCCATATGACCTTTTATATCTGGTGCTTATACTTTGTTCCCATTAACTCACTCACTCTTTTCAACAAACTTTAAAAGTGGCAAATGGAATTATGGTGCCTTAATTTGTGAAAAGAAGAAAGTTCCAGAAATATATCATTAGTTAACTCACATATGAATTCATTATCCAGCATAGATTGTTTTTTACAATATATTGTACATATCACTAAAGTTTTGGTCACAATGAAGGGGTTAATATTCCCCAGGAGTCAGTGGTCTCCACAGGCGTTACTACGTACTTTTTCTGTATTACATATTTTGGTCAGGATATTGTACAGTAATTATCTATTTCCGGAACCCAATCCATTTTTTTGTATGAATAAGTATTATTACATAGATGATCCCCAGCGTAGGGACATACACCCTCCCTCGCCCAATAATTATACTTTATTTAGAAAAAAAAAAGTTTTGATGGATTAGGTTAGAATATCATTCGACCGACGAGGTTAGGGAAAGTTAGGTTTAGTTTTAAAGATAAGCAATTTAAGCGTGAGCGGGTGGGCAGACGAATAATTTAACCAAATTTATCAAAACTAAACATTTTTTGAATAAAATAATTGGGCCGGGGAGGGAGTTGGAGGAGGTAAGACAGAAGATATGTATGGATGATATGGATGGAAGAGTGGATGTGAGAGGAAGACAAAATTGTATGCGTGAAAATATGTAATAGGCAAAGAAGTGTCAAACATGATTAAATAATTAGTTTATTGGTAGTTTCTTGGTGACTCACTGCAGAAAATTTATGTCACTTGATGTTCACAGACAGTGACTAACATCAGCCTTTTCATAGGTTTTAGCGAGATAGTGACATCAACAAAACTTTTATTAACGTTGAAATACTTAGTTAAGTAAACAAAATTAGGCGGTAAACCATTATTTTTCTTGATGATACTGTTACGAAGCCCGTAGTCCACCGACACGGGTTGGTGAGGTAGCACGGGGTGGTGATGTAGTGGGGGCCGAGCGGCGCTACGAACAAACGGGACCCAGCTCTCGCCTCGACCAGGTGGTGGCTCACCACCTGGAGCTGTGGTGGTGTGTCACCAGCTCCGTGACTACGAGTGAGCGGGAACTGTCGTTGTGCTGCAGTGTTGAAGTGACAGTAGCTGGGTGGGGAGCTGGGACTGTAAGCCGCCTCATCTCGGTGACCGCCCGTTCCAACCTCTCACCCTGCCACCATCATCTTGCCCTCACGCTGCAGTGTCTAGCAACCGGGATGAGAAGAGGAAGCCGCCTGAGTTTGCCGACAAGGTGGCCTTGTTAATGGTCGTTGTGTTGTACTGTGTGAAGGGTCAATAGTGAACTAGTGTTGAGCACCTTTGTCCTGTGTTTCCTTGCCTAATTACCGCCAGGTGGAGGGAGGGGGGGTTCTTGTTACACTAGTGTCAGAAGTAAGGGATGACTGTTGCCTGGCGGTTAGCAACAGACTGTGTTTAGGTGTTTGTAGGAAAGGTAAAGGGCAAGATGGCGCCGGGACAGAAGGGAGTTGGTGCCGTACCGTCATTGTTGGCTGCACTATTGGCGGAGATGAAAGCTGGACGGGCGGAACTGCATGCAGCTATACAGCCTGGACAGGCGGATATGTGCTGTGCATTGCAGTCGGCCGTGGAGGGGGCCAGCAGTGTAAAGTGTGAGGCGGGTGTGCCTAGTATTGCGGGACCAGTAACCTGCCCTGAGCCTGTGGGGTCACAGTTTGGTAGCAGCACGACCGGGTCTGCTGTTGTTGGGAGCTGCGACGAGCGGAAAGCACTGGTTGCCGGGCAGGGGGCCAGTGGTGGAGGTGATGTATCGCGAGAGTTGACCCCGTTTGTCTGCTTCACCTCATCTCGGTGACCGCCCGTTCCAACCTCTCACCCTGCCACCATCATCTTGCCCTCACGCTGCAGTGTCTAGCAACCGGGATGAGAAGAGGAAGCCGCCTGAGTTTGCCGACAAGGTGGCCTTTGAGGCATACCTGCACCAGGTGGTGATGGCCAAGTTTAAGAGCGGCGACGAGCGGGAGAAACTGGTTGGCTAGCAACGAATGAGTGGTGGTTGTGCGCGGAGTAGGCGCTCAGCTTGCCTACCACACATCGTTCCAACCACAGCTCGCTCTATTCTCTCAATCCTCCGTCATTACCGCGCCCTCGTCTTGTGGCTTCCAGCAGTTGAACGACTGCTGGGCGGCCTCGCCTCAACGGGTTCAGTGGCACCTGCCGAAGTCGACGTGAGAGGGGGCGGCACAGGCAGTCGAGATGCAAAGCTGCGGAGGACGCGTTCCCTCGATCGGCTGCGCCCGTGTCCTTTCGACCCAGGTAGTAGCAGTGGTGGCCAGGAGGGTCACTTTGCTGGCCGCTGCCCATCGCGACTTTAGGGCAGGCAGGTGACGCACATGAGTGGGGCGAGAGCGACATGCGCCAGTCTACACTCCTGCAGCGCCAGGCAGCCTAAGCTGTCGCCACACTTAAGCCACGGCAGTCGAGGTGGACAGGACCGTGGGCTGGAAGACCATGCCGAGTGGTGACGTGCCACTGTAGCGAAGAGTACGTGGCTGCTTCAGAGAGTCTTCCTGTGGCACCACAGTGGTTCTGTGGAGTCACTAGGCACAGTGAGCAACTCTAGGGGCCAATGGAGGAGCTGGGTCCGCCTTCCGGCCGCGGGAGAGGCGTGCAACCTGGAGAGGGAAGTTGTGAAGGGTGGTCTGCGAGTGGCACCCTTGCTTCCTAGGCCGCCTCCGCGGAGGGAGGAGCTGTGACTCGGCTCTCGCCTCGACCAGGTGGTGGCTCTGGCCGCTCTACTCCATTGGATTTACTTCACTACTACAACGCCTGTGTGAGGCCCTGTGAGAGCCTTGGCACTACGGGAGAACACCAGTTCTGTGTACATCTCGCCCCTTTGAGTGAAACCAGAGGCCCGGTGCAAGCCCGGGATGACTGAAGGAGCAGACGGCATGGGAGAAAACGCCAGGGACGGCACCAGTGACTGGCTGTTGGCGTGACGGTTTGGGGAGAGGACGGTATGGCTGACTGACGTCGTGCCAGCGTGGGTGGAGGAGTACATTGCCAAAAAGACTATTTATTGTTATTTTTTGTACTTGTGCTGTGTTTGTTATTTGGGTAATGGTTGTTATGTTTTGGTATTTGGGTAATGTTTGTTATTTGGTACTTGTGTAATGCTTGTTATTTTGTGGGACCAGTTAAGTTAGTTAGTTTTGTTTGCATTGGGACAGTCGGGGAGACTGACTTGTGGAAGGGGATAGTGTTACGAAGCCCGTAGTCCACCGACACGGGTTGGTGATGTGGTGGGAGCCGAGCGGCGCTACGAACAGGCGGGACCCAGCTCTCGCCTCGACCAGGTGGTGGCTCTGGCCGCTCCACTCCCCCCCACTGCCATTGGATTTACTTCATTACTACAACGCCTATGTGAGGCCCTGTGAGAGCCTTGCCACTACGGGAGAACACCAGTTCTGTGTCAGCGAGTGAGCAGGAGCTGTGGTGGTGTGTCACCAGCTCCGTGACTACGAGTGAGCGGGAACTGTCGTTGTGCTGCATTGTTGGAGTGACAGCTGGGTGGGGAGCCGGAGCTGTAAGTCGCCGGGCCTGATTATTGGCCTTGTTAATGGTCGTTGTGTTATACTGTGTGAAGGGTCAATAGTGAACTAGTGTTGAACACCTTTTTCCTGTGTTTCCTTGCCTAATTACTGCCAGCTAGAGGGAGAGTTGGGATCCTCGTTAAAATGCATTATATAATTTTGTAAACAAATCCACATGAAAGACTAAAATACCCTATTAAAGCTCGTCTGTGCTTGGCTAATGCTGAGATAACAGCGCATCTAGTGGCTACCATCCGAAACAGGGTCACGTGACTGGTAAGTCTCATCAGGGTGGTACTAGGTATTTCCTGAATACATATTTTACAATGCTGGTAGGGACATGGTAAATAAAACTGGTAAATGTCCTCAAGATAGTAAGTTTCATGAATCCGGCCGAAAGTTTTTTTATGTCTCTTTATGTTTGGTCCATAAAAAAATACATTCTTTTTTAATTTTCATCAATAAAGTATTTATCCTGCATTGTCAACTCTTCAGGACTTTATTTCTTACTTCAACCTGCGTAGTCATCATCTTGGATGCTGCATATACTTTATTTCTCTGCATACATAGTTCTTACCCCTTAAGTTGTATATTTGTATATTGTATCCTTCACTCACTTTTAAGAATTATGAAGCTATAATCTATTCTGCCTGCATAGTGGTATGCTAGAACAATATTTTAATAGGAAGGCAATGAGTGATAGGAACTCAAAATTATGAACAGTAGAAGATTGGCTCATCATATATAGATCAAACTTCAATTGCTGTAAATTGTCCCATTGTAAATTGTTCAATGTTTTCTGTGAGACCTTATCTTCGATAAATAAAGTTTAGTTTTGTTTGAACAAGGTTCTGTTATTTGTCAATGTAGGTTAAGGTTTGGTTAATATAGGTTAAGTTAGGTTAAGTTAATATAGAAGCTATCAAATGTTCTCTATGACCAAGAGTAGGTTGTTGGACGAGGTGCAGTCCGAAGATGGAGACGTAAACAAACGCCATTATGGTGAAGATGTAAAATTTTACCATGGAAAGTTATTGTTAGTCATGTTTATAATGAATTACTTGAGAAAAATTTTGTTGCCATGGATATATATACCTATCTTCAGTGAAAAATATTTGTTTATTGTTGGTCATAACCATTTTACAGACACGGAAGGGTACAAAATATTTGTAACCAGCATTAAACAAACTTCATCAATGAAAGTTTAACATGTATGTGAATGTCAGTAGCTAACCTTCATATATTTATGTGACCTTCCAACCAATTAGTATTATTTGTCTAAGTTAAAGCTTTTTTTCTTGATTCAAGAGATGAAAGAAATGTTTGATTTAAGATTAAAGTTCTGTTGGCAGTTTGAGTCACTGGAGACTATACAGTATTAATCATTGGCACCAGAAGATTGAATTAAACCATTCTCTCTCTCTCTCTCTCTCTCTCGCTCTCGTGCTTGCTCTCTCTCTCTCTCTCTCTCTCTCTCTCTCTCTCTCTCTCTCTCTCTCTCTCTCTCTCTCTCTCTCTCTCTCTCTCTCTCTCTCTCTCTCTCTCTCTGATTCATTCAACATGAAGTGCAAATATGTATTGGCGCAACGTAAGGGGCATTTCACAAAGTCACTAATCAGCTGGAATACACTACATGGACTACTTGTATCATGTGAAAGCATCAAACAAAAGCCAAATAGACTAAGTAATACAAGGGTTACGAGAAATGAGATTTTTCCCCGCCACTGAGTGACACCCCAGTTTAGGCTCGACCACCTGCTCATCATTCATTCAACATGAAGTGCAAATATGTATTGGCGCAATGTAAGG
>JAPQNM010000013.1:16243223-16248223 GCA_029783475.1 Metacarcinus magister
ATATATATATATATATATATATATACATATATACTTATATATATATATATATATATATATATATATATATATATATATATATATATAAGTATATATATATATATATATATATATATATATATATATGTATATATATATATATATATATATATATATATATATATATATATATATATATATATATATATGAAGGAGTAGGCAGTAGACACCTGACGCCCGGTGGAATACTCCAGGAGAGGTACTTACGGGGATGTAGGCGGTGCTGCAGACTGAGTAATTCCCCG
Organism: Metacarcinus magister; assembly: GCA_029783475.1. Classification (NCBI taxonomy): domain Eukaryota; kingdom Metazoa; phylum Arthropoda; class Malacostraca; order Decapoda; family Cancridae; genus Metacarcinus; species Metacarcinus magister. Next base: position 16,243,508 of record JAPQNM010000013.1, read on the forward strand.
TGTCCTCTCTTCCGGGTTCCCTTAGTGTCTCATTTACGCAAGAGACCAGCTGCAGCGTGCTCTCTAAAGACAACTTCTACTACTACCCACATAAAATTATGCACACCTTACACTTTTACACTCAACTCAAAATTTAAAAAATGGCTTCAGAGCAACACCCAGCCTCGGAGTCCCTATCTGGGGAGGGGATCACAATTGTCTCTAGGTCGGACTGCCCCTCTGCTAACGACTTTGGGTGTCTTGACACTTCCTACAAAACTTTTACACTCGATTTCTGCAACATTCGTGGCCTTAGATCAAATTTCCAATCTGTGGAACACCATCTCTCCTCCACTAAACATCATCTCTTCCTAACTGAAACACAGTTGTTTGTGACTACTGACAACAGCCCCTTCTCTGTTCCCTCTTACTTTCTCTATCCTCATTTTCAATCCAAAGCTGGCTGTTGCGCATATGTGCGTAACGACATTACTTGCTCTCGTGCCAACAATCTTGAATCTTCAGAATTTTCTACCATCTGGCTCAGACTTCAGTGTCACTCTCTAACTAAATTCATTTTTTTTCTTTTTCTTTTTAACATTAAAAGGGCACTAGCCATAGGAAAACTAAAACGCTAAAAAAAATCTCGCTTGTCGCCAGACCCTGCAAAGAGGACAGTAGGAGGAATAAAGCAATGGGTCTAGTTCGTATAACATTAGGTGTCTTGACACTCCTCTTTTGAAAGAGTTTAAGTCATAGGCATGTGGAAAAACAGAAAAAGGAAGAGAGTTCCAGAGTTTTCAAAGTGTAAGGAATGAAAGAGTGAATATACTGGTTAACTCTCGCATTAGGTAGATGGACGGACTAGGGATAAGAAGAAGTCGAAAGTCTTGTGCAGCGAGGCCGCAGGATGGGGGAAGGCATGCAGTTAGCAAGTTCAGAAGAGCAGTCAACATCAAAATAGCAGTAGAAGATAGATGAAGATGCAACATTGCGTCGGTGACTTAAAGAATCAAGACAGTCAGTTAGAGGAGGAGAGTTGATGAGACGAAAAAATTTAGACTCCACACTGTTTAATAGAGCTGTGTGAGTTGAACCCCCCCAAACATGAGAGCCATACTCCATACATGGGCGGATAAGGCCCCTGTACAGAGCAAGCAGCTGAGAGGGAGAGAAAAATGGACGCAGACGCCATAGGACACCTAACTTCTTGGAAACTGATTTAGCAAGAATAGAGATATGAAATTGCCAGTTTAGATTTTTAGTAAAGGATAGACCGAATGTGTTTAATGTGGAGGAGAGGGTAAGTTAAGTGTCATTGAAGAAGAGGGGATAGTTATCTGGAAGGTTATGTCCAGTAGATACTTGTAGTAATTGAGTTTTTAAGGCATTGAACAAAAATAGGTTTGCTTTGCCACAATCAGAAACTAGTGAAAGATCAGAAGTTAGGCGTCCAATAGCATTTCGCCTTGAATCATTTAATTCTTGTTGGGTTAGGCGTCTGTTGTACGACGTTGAAAAATGCAAGGTGGAGTTATCAGCATAGGAGTGGATAGGGCATTGAGTCAGATTTAGGAGACCATTGATGAATAATAGAAAGAGAGTGGGTGATAGGACAAAACCCTGAAGAATACCACTGTTGATAAATTTAAGGGAAGAACAGTGACCGTCCACTACAGCAGCAATAAAACGGTCGGAAAGGAAACTGAAGATGAAGGTACAGAGAGAAGGATAGAATCTGTAGGAGGGTAGTTTAGAAATTAAAGATTTATGCCAGACTCTGTCAAAGGCTTTCGATATGTCAAGACCGACAGGAAAGGTTTCACCAAAGTCCCTAAAAGAGGATGACCAAGATTCAGTTAGGAAAGCAAGAAGATCACCAGTAGATCGGCCTTTACGGAAACCATACTGGTAATCAGAGAGAAGGTTGTGAGCTGATAAATGCCTCATTATCTTTTTGTTAAGGACAGACTCAAAGGCTTTAGAAAGGCAGGAAATCAAAGCTATAGGGTGGTAGTTAGAAGGATTGGAACGGTTACCCTTTTTAGGGACAGGTTAAATGTGAGCAAACTTCCAGAAAGAAGGATAGGTAGAAGTAGAGAGACACAGATGAAAGAGTTTGACCAGGTAGTGAGCGAGTTCGGAAGCACAGTTTTTGAGAACAACAGGAGGGACTCCATCTGGACCGTAAGCCTTCCGAGAATCAAGGCCAGAGAGAGCTTGGAAAACGTCGTAATGAAGATTTTTATTTTTAGGGATGAAGTAGTCAGAGGGTGGCGAAGTTGGAATATGCCCAGTATTATCCAAAGTAGAGTTGGTAGCAAAGGTTTGAGCGAAGAGTTAAACTTTAGAAAAAGCAGAGGCAGCTGTGGAGCCATCTGGTTGAAGTAATGGAGGGAAAGATGACGAAGTAAAATTGTTAGATATATTATTGGCTAAATGCCAGACATCACAAGAAGAGTTAGAATTGGAAAGTTTTTAGTAAGTTGGAGAATAGATTTGGCATGATTACAGGCAGAAATATATAGGGCATGAGTTTCAGCAGATGGATGGCTACGGTACCGTTTGTGAGCCGCCTCTTTGCTGTATATCTCTCACCTAATTCCTAATTCTTTGACTATATGACTTCCAAAGTGGAGTACATCCTATCTCACTTTTATTATGCTGAGATCTCCATTTTAGGGGATTTCAATGCTCATCACCAGCTTTAGCTTTTATCTTCTTTCATTGACCACCCTGGTGAAAAAACCTTCAACTTTGCTATCCTTCATGACCTAGAGCAGCTGGTGCAGTTCCCTACCCGTATCCCTGGCCGCCATGGAGACACGCCCCACGTTCTTGATTTTTTCCTATCTTCCAACCCTTCAGCATACTCTGTTAAACTTTCCTCTCCGTTGGGCTCCTCCGATCACTATCTTATTTCCGTTACCTGTTCTATCACTCCAGTGCAGCCTCAAGACTCGCCTAAGCGGAGGTTCTTCTGGCATTACAACTCTGCTAAGTAGGAGGACCTAAGGCAGTACTATTCTGATTTTTCTTGGGATAATTATTGCTTCCATGTCACAGATCCTTCTCTAAGTGCCGAGAATATAACTGAAGTGATTATATCTGGCATGGAGCTATACATTCCTCATTCTTTCTCTAATACTAAAGCTAAAAAGCCCTGGTTTAACTCTGCTTGTTCTCGTGCTTTCAAAGATAGAGAGGCGGCTCACAAACGGTACCGTAGTCATCCATCTGCTGAAACTCATGCCCTATTTATTTCTGCCCGTAATCATGCCAAATCTATTCTCCAACTTACAAAAAAACTCTTTCATCAATAGAAAATGTCAAAATCTTTCCAATTCTAACTTTTCTTGTGATTTCTGGCATCAAGCCAATAATATCTCCAACAATTTTACTTCTTCATCTTTCCCTCCTTTACTTCAACCAGATGGCTCCACAGCTGTCTCTTCTTTCTCTAAAGCTGAACTCTTCGCTCAAACCTTTGCTACCAGGTCTACTTTGGATGATACTGGGCATATTTCTCCTACAACCTCCACCCTCTGACAACTTCATCCCTAAAATTAAAATTCTTCATTATGATGTTTTGCATGCCGTTTCTGGCCTTGATTCTTGGAAGGCTTACGGTCTAGATGGAGTCCCTCCTGTTGTTCTCAAAAACTGTGCTTCTGAACTTGCTCCCTGCCTGGTCAAACTCTTTCGTCTATGTCCCTCTACTTTTATCTATCCTTCTTGCTGGAAGTTTGCTCACATTTAACCTGTCCCTGAAAAGGGTGACTGCTCCAGTCCTTCAAACTACCGCCCTATAGCTTTGATTTCCTGCCTTTCTAAAGCCTTTGAGTCTGTCCTTAACAAGAGGCATCTATTAGCTCACAGCCCTCTCTCTGATTGCCAGTATGGTTTCCGTAAAGGCCGATCTATTGGTAATCTTCTTGTTTTCCTAACTGAATCTAAGTCATCCTCTTTTAGGGACTTCGGTGAAACCTTTGCTGTCGGCCTTGACATATCAAAAGCCTTCGATAGAGTCTGGCATAAATCATTAATTTCTAAACTACCCTCCTACGGATTCTATCCTTCTCTCTGTACCTTCATTTCCAGTTTCCTTTCTGACTGTTCTATTGCTGCTGTAGTGGACGGTCACTGTTCTTCCCCTAAAACTATCAGCAGTTTTTTTCCTCAGGGTTTTGTCCTATCACCCACTCTCTTTCTATTATTCATCAATGATTTCCTAAATCTGACTTAATGCCCTATTAACTCTTATGCTGATGACACCACCTTGCATTTTTCAACGTCGTACAACAGACGCCCAACCCAACAACAATTAAGTGATTCAAGGCGAAATGCTATTGGACGCCTAACTTCTGTTCTTTCACTAGTTTCTGATTGGGGCAGAGCAAACCTGGTTCTGTTCAATGCCTCAAAAACTTAATTTCTACAACTATCTACTCGACATAACCTTCCAGATAACTATCCCCCTCTTCTTCAATGACACTTAACTTACCCTCTCCTCTACATTAAACACACTCGGTCTATCCTTTACTAAAAATTTTAACTGGCAATTTCATATCTCTATTCTTGCTAAATCAGCTTCCAAGAAGTTAGGTGTCCTATGGTGTCCTATAGCGCCATTTTTCTCTCCCTCCTAGCTACTTGCTCTGTACAGGGCCTTATCTGCCCATGTATGAAATATGGTTCTCATGTCTGTTCAACTCACATAGCTTTATTAACCCTAGA
>JAPQNM010000013.1:16260723-16288223 GCA_029783475.1 Metacarcinus magister
CTAGCGGTGACGAAGGAGGCGCGATAGGTAGCACGTGAACAGTGCGAGAGCCTCTGTGACGAGCTGGCATAACAGCTCATAGAGATTAAGGCAGAGATGGCCGAGTTACGAGAGGCTGTGGAGAGGCAGGCGACCCAGCAACAAGAGGTGGAGTGATCTGTTGGCGCAGAGGGACTTCCTGTGTGCTCCCTGGGTGAGAGGCATGATCATAGGGATACCGTGTCAGAACCTGGGGAGGTGAGAGCCTGGGAAGGCACTACTTACGGACAGCAGAGCGGTGTGGAGGCCCTGCTATCGTTCCCAACCTCGACGTGGCAAGCACCTGCCGGCCCCGCCACCCCTCTTCGCCCCCCTTCCCCACCAAACTCTGTCTTTGGCGCTCAGTCAGCCTGCTCTCAGCGAGCGGCGGGTGGGGCTCGCAGTAGGAGAAAACCTGCCAAGTTTGACGGCAGGGTGGCCTGGAAAGCTTACCAGGCACAATTTGAGCTCCTGGCCCGAGGACAGGGCTGGAACGCGTAGGACACGACAGTGCAGTTGGTGGCTAGTCTCCGTGGCTCGGCGCTGGAGATCCTGACCCACCACACGCAAGGGCAGTGGTCATCCTACGTTAGGGTGGCTGAAGCACTGCAACGGTAGTTTGGCAGTTCCCTGCAGGTCGAGGTGTATAGGGCGCGCCTGAAGGGACGGGCACGCCAGCAAGGGGAGCCTTTGCCACAAGTTGTCCAAGATTTGAAGACTGGTGCGGCGCGCTTACCCTGCTGCCTCAGAGGAGATGGTGGCAGTGCTGGCCCTCGACCACTTCGTGGACGCTCTGGATAGCCAGCAGATGTAAATTTATTTAAAGCAGGTGCATTCAGTGGATGTGCAGGCAGCACTGGCGAGGGCCATGGAGTTTGAGGCCTTCCTGCAGACCACTGGCGGGCCAGTGGCGCCTGCTGCACCCTCTCACCACCTCCGTGCCAGGCGCACAGGTGCGTGTCACAGCGAGAACCGCCACGGAAAAGAGAGAGAGAGAGAGAGAGAGAGAGAGAGAGAGAGAGAGAGAGAGAGAGAGAGAGAGAGAGAGAGAGAGAGAGAGAGAGAGAGAGAGAGAGAGAGAGAGAGAGTGTGTGTGTGTGTGTGTGTGTGTGTGTGTGGCAGTCCCGGCGAGTTCAGGGGAGCTTGCTGGAGGTGTAGACAGCGGAGCCACAAGAAGAGTGATTGTAAGGCCGAGCGAAGGACGTGCTCGCTGGAGGAGTTGCCCACTTACTCCTCCCCTCCCACCAGTGGCTGGAATTGTGGCAAGTAGGGCCACACCAGGGCCAGCTGTGGGCAGCTGAAGGACGTGATGATGGTGGGGGAAACGTGAACGGGCTGAGTGCGTGGCCCAACGCTCAGCCACCATCCTCTGGGGCCCCCACCGTCTAAGCTGCCACTTCTCCTCCTCCTCACCAGTCGTCCAGGTGGCAGGCGCTGTGGATGGCCGTCCGTGCCGCCTGGTGGTGGACACTGGTGCTTAAAAGATGTTCGCCATGGCGTACATGGTGGCCTCCCGGCATCCTCCTACTTCACAGCAGCAGTTATGTGGAGTCACCGGACATTGTGTGGCCCTACGTGGTCCTGTGATAGTGACGATTACCGTAGGGAGTGTCAGAAGAACTTTTGGTGTATGTCGCTAACACGGAGGAGCTCTGCTTGCTGGGGTTGGACTTCTTAGCTCGGAGCGCGGCGTGTGTGGACATCGGAAGGCGCGTGTTGAAGCTGCACGGTATAGGGAGGCCACTGCTCCCGAAGTACGCTGCTGAGCAAGAAAAGGGTCCAGCAGCAGGGCGTGCCCCCACCGAGGAAGGACCAGGAGTACGCTGCTGGATATCTAAGGAGGAGGAACGTGGAAGGAGTGCCTCTGCAGCCCAGGAGGACAGAGCAGCGGTGACCAGTGCTGAGGGTGAAGGAACGGGCCGTGAGGGAGCCGGTGGGCGTGCATTACCCGCGCAGACCTGGCGGCGAGCAGTGCTATAGAGCTAACACCAGCGAAAGTAAGGAAAATGGAGGGTTTGCTGGCCAAGTATGCAGACGTGTTTAGCAGTGGTGGCCACGACCTAGGCTGTACCTTACTTGTGAAGCACTCCATTAGCACAGCTAACCACCCGCCGATAAACCAGCCTCCTTGGCGCATCTCTTTAGCCAAGCGTGATGAAATGCAGCGCATAATGGACGAAATAGCAGCACGAGGAATAATTGAGCGATCAGACAACCCTTGGTTGTCGCCGGTAGTCCTGGTGGACAAGAAGGACGGGACAAAGCGCTTCTGTGTGGACTACCGGGTGCTGAATGAAGTGACGGTGAAAGATTCCGATCCCTTGCCGTGGATTGACGATACCTTGGTCGCGCTTGCTGGTGTGCAATGGCTGTCTACCTTGGATTTGAAGTCCGGGTACCACCAAGTGGAGATGGCCAATGAAGATGAAAAGAAGAATGCGTTCTCCTTCGGGCAGGGCCTGTGGCACTTTCAGGTCATGCTCTTTGGTGCGTGCAATGCCCCGAGCTGTTTTGAGCGCTTAATGGAGAAGGTACTGGAGGGGCTGTAATGGAAGTCCGTCCTGGTCTACCTCGACGACGTCCTGGTGTTTGAGAGAACGTTTGAGGAGGAGCTCGAGCGGCTGGAGGAGGTACTGTGCCGCCTGAGAGGTGCGAACCTGAAGCTGAGCCCCAGGAAGTACACGTTCTTTCAACACGAGGTGCCCTTTCTCGGGCACTTTGTAGGGAGAGGGAACGTGCGCATAGACCCTGAAAAGGTGGCCCGTGCCGACGTCGGTGGTGGACGTGAGGAGCTTTCTTGGCCTGTGTACCTATTACAGGAGGTTCGTGGAGGGCTTCGCCACCCTCACCACTTCACTCCACCAACTCACCAGGAAGAATGCATGCTTTGTGTGGGACGAGGCGTACCAGGGAGCCTTTGACAGCTTAAAGGCGGTCCTGGCTGGTACTCCTGTACTGCCTTTCTCTATCCGCGACCTCCCTTACATGGACACCAATGCTAGTGCAGAGGGCATAGGTGCTGTCCTGTCACAGGTGAAGGAGGGGAAGGAGCACGTCCTGGCCTTCTACAGCGTGAAGTTCAGCAAACCCGAGAGAAACTATTGTGTGATCAGAAAGGTGCTTCTGGCAGTAGTCAGGAGCTGGCTCAAGACCCTCAAGGACCCAGAAGGGCAGCTAGCAAGGTGGCTGGATCGCCTGGAGCAGTACAACTATAGCATTATGCATCGGCCGGGGAGGATGCACACTAATGCAGATAGTTTTAACCGCAGGCCATGTGAGGTGGGGTGTTTACACTGCTCCAGGCGGGAGGCTGACCCACAAGACCTACTGTGTCGCCGCCACGGGGTGAGGGGGGGGCGGTGAAGCCTGCGAGGTGAGCGACGAGTGGCGAGAGGCACAATGGGCGGACTCGGACCTCGCCCCTGAGATACGCTGGTTGGAGGCGGGTGAACGGCATGGAAAGGAAGAACTAGCGCCAGAGAGTACCGCTACAAAGGTACTGGTGCAACAGTGGGCGGCACTGAAGCTCCACAATGGTGTGTTGCAGCGGCGCTGGGAGGACCTGGCCACCGGGGCCAGTATGTGGCTGCTGCTGGCCCTTCAAGCGCGCCGCGCGTAACTGCTGGAGGAGGCACACGCAGGCATCGCGGGAGGACACTTGGGCAGGAAGAAGACCTTATGCCGCCTCCGTCAACGGGTGTACTGGGTTGGCCTGAGAGGTGACGTGGATGAGTAGTGCAAGGTGTTCCGAGAATGTGCAGCGAGGAAGGGTCCTGCGCGTCGTACGCGAGCTCCCCTGCAGCTATTTCAGGTGGGCTCACCGATGGAGAGAGTAGCAGTGGACATTGCCGGCCTGCTCCCATGTACACCTCGAGGCAACCGATATATATGCGTGGCCATGGACTACTTCATCATATGGCCTGAGACTTACGCCCTTCCAAACCATGAGGCTGAGACCGTGGCTGAGGTGCTGGTGAGTGACTTCTTCACTAGGTTTGGGGTTACGGGCGAGCTCCATTCGGACCAAGGGTGTGAGTTTGAGTCATGGGTCTTCAAACAGTGCTGAGTGTACATAAGACCCGTACCACGTCCCTGAGACCCCAGAGGAATGGTATGATTGAACGATTCAACCGTATCTTGGCTGAGGAGATCGCCAAGTACTGCCGCGAGGACTAACAGGACTGGGACTTGTGGCTGCCATTTGTCCTGATGGCATACAGGTCGGCTGAGCAGGAGGATACGGGCTATACACCCGGCCGCCTCATGTTTGGGCGGGAGCTGCGTCTGCCGCTGGATCTGGCGACAGGAAGGCCACCAGGTGAGGAGTTGCCACCGACCACGCCAAAGTATGTGGCCACGCTGCAGAGGCGGATGGAGGCGACACGGCAGCGTGTTGCCCAGAACCTCAGCGTGGCTACCCAGGCTATGGCCCATTGGTACAAGCAGCGCTCCCGTGACGCCAGCTACTTCGGAGGGGATAAAGTGTGGCTGCATAACCGGCGCAGGAAGCTTGGCTTAGCCCCCAAGCTCCAAAGTCCCTGGGAGGGTTCTTTTACTGTACTGGAGGCCCTCTCTGATGTGACGTACAAAATCAATGGAGGTGCCAGGAGGCGGCCAACGGTGGTACACGTCGACCGCCTCTGAGCCTTTGCTGATTACATGGGACCCGGGTGAGGAAGTGGAGAGGGACCACTGTGAGGAAAACCAGACACCCACTAACTCCCGGGAGGGCAGTGTAGTGGGTGTGGCGGGGGTGGCCAGTAAAAGTGGCGACAGTGACGCTCAAGGGGACGATGTGTTTGTGCCATTGCCTTTCCGCCGCCCCGTCAGGTCACGAAGGAGGCCGGCGTGGCTGGACGACTATGTCGATGACAGCGATAGTAACACTGAGTAATAGGCGGGTCGCCTATTCTGTGAAGGGGTGGGAGGATAATGTTACAGCGATGCATTTATCATGTCTTATTCTGTGTTAGCCGATGCTTTGGGTAGAGTTTGACCAGCCTTTACGGAGACAAGATGTTTGAGCTGCTGTGGAGAGCTGTGTGAGGTTGTGTGCTCTGGGTATGCTCTGTCTGTGCTCTGTAAGCGTTTCCTGCCCCTGTTTGTAATATACGAGGAAGTTAAGAGGAGCCTGTGTTTATCTGTCTTCTGGGTGAGTGAGTTTATGGACTTGTGCGTGTCTGACCTAATCTAACCTTCCTGTCTCGGCAACCCCCGTTACATGGACCCAGAAGGCATTTATCTTTTTCTTAGTGACTCAGTTAAGGAGGTGTGTTGTGACACCTGGAAAGTGAGTAAAAAGGCGGGTGCCGTAACAAGATATACATATATATATATATATATATATATATATATATATATATATATATTTATATATGTATATATATATATATATATATATATATATATATATATATATATATATAAATGGGGATTAACATCAAAATGTTATGAAAAATAATCGTCCACAACCGCTGAAGAGAAAGGTAAATAATCAGTATATTTTACCTGTTCTAACATTGGACCAGCAACTTGGAGTCTTGCAAAAACCCTCAAACGAAAATTTCAGTGCCCAAGGGGGAATGGCGAGAATAATGCGTGGCATTGCATGGAGAGATAGGAAGAGAGCATCATGGATTATGGAGAAGACCAAAGTTGAAGATATTTTGTGCACAATTAATTAACTCTGTCACGCTTTGGTGGTAAGCTGTGTAGAGATAAATATTACATCAATGATGTTGGTGATGAGAGAGAGAGAGAGAGAGAGAGAGAGAGAGAGAGAGAGAGAGAGAGAGAGAGAGAGAGAGAGAGAGAGAGAGAGAGAGAGAGAGAGAGAGAGAGAGAGAGAGAGAGAGAGAGAGAGAGAGAAATACAGAAAGACTGACAGAGATAGACAAACAGATAGACAGACTTCATCTAGTTAAAATCTTACTGCATGTTGTCTGTCTTATAATAATCCCCTGGGACTTACCCTTCTTTCGTTCTTTTCACATGCTTATTATTCTTTGTTTCACTTTAATTTTTGTCGCATAACCAAACATCCTCCACACACACACACACACACACACACACACAGACACACACACACACACACACACACACACACACACACACACACACACAACGCCACCCGGGTCGGCCGCCGGTCTCGACGGCGTGCGGCCCTTTCACCTGAGACAGCTGGTAGCCAGATACACTGCGGAGGCGGGCCGCAGGCTGCTCAGCGCACTGACTGAACTCTGCAACGTAGCCATCACCGGGAAAATCCCCGAGCACGCGAGAGAGGCATTCTTTGGCGCCAGTCTCACTGCCATCAAGAAAAAGGACGGCGGCGTGCGGCCTATTGCTGTCGGTTCTATTTACCGACGACTAACATCTAAAATCCTGGCCAAACGCATGTCCTCCGCCTTGGCTGCTGAACTACAACCCGTTCAACTGGGCGTCGGAGTGCGGATGGGCTGCGAGGCTGCAGTCCACTCTGTGCGCGACTACGTCGACACTCACACCGGAACTCCAGACATGGCCATCATCAAGCTGGACCTCACAAACGCCTTCAATACTGTCCACAGATCCGCGGTGCTCCGTGAAGTAATCCGCCGCTTCCCCGCCGCCGCGCCGCTGGTATCACAGGCTTACTCACAGCCCACGCCGCTCCACTCTGGCCCCACGCGTCTCTGGTCATGCCGCGGCGTGCAGCAGGGCGATCCTCTGGGCCCGGTCTTATTCGCCCTAGCGGTGGACCCTGCCATACGAGCACTCGGCTCCCCCCTCAACCTATGGTTTCTCGACGATGGCACCTTAGCTGGTCCCATAGAGACGATCGCAGCCGACATACATAGGCTAATCCCGTCCCTCCGGGAAATTGGCCTTGAGATCAACACACAAAAATGTGAGATCACCCACCTCGGAGTTCATGGCAGAACCAGAAGCCGGGCAGTACACGCAGAGGACAGCGACATAAGCAGGGATGATGGCGCAGCTGTCCATGGCGATGCCCACCCTGTCACCGACGCGAACACCGGTTCCCATTTCGAGGAATTCCTTAGCATCGCCCACTCTACACCTCCCACACGCCTCACCATCTTAGGCGCCCCTATCCACGCCCTTGGCCATGAAGAGGCCTTAGCAAATATCCAAGAGATCACCAGGACGCTCATCAATAGGACCGCCAATATCGGCAGCCACGCGGCTCTCTTCTTCCTATCTAGGTACGCAGCAGTTCCCAGAGCCACATACTTGCTCAGAGCAGCACCCGTCTACACGGCTGGGGAGTCTCTGCGAGCCATTGATGAGCAGATGCGGGAAGCAACATCGCGGAGCTGCAACGTACACCTCGCTGACGACTCCTGGACACAGGCTTCTCTACCACTGCGTTTTGGGGGTCTAGGAGTAAGGCGGCTGACGGACGTGGCATTGCCTGCCTACATCGCCTCTGTGGAAGCATCGCGTGACCTGGTCTGTACCATTAACCGCCGCCCCAACGGCGACAGACCTGCCCGCCTTACTTCAGCCATAGGGACTTTCGCCGGCAACCAGTGGCCTAACCTCAGCCCTGATCTCGCCCTCACGCAACGGACACTGGACGAGGCAGCCTCCAAGCACCGTCTGGATAACCTGCTGGCTCAAGCGAACCAGATTGACCGAGCACGTCTCCTCGCCGCCACAGCACAGCACAGCGGGGCTTGGCTGTCAGCCATCCCCGTAGAGTGCCTTGGCCTCCTCCTCCCGGATGAAGCGGTCCGTGTGGGCGTCGCACTGAGGCTGGGCACACGCGTCCAGCAACCTCATCGCTGCCGCTGTGGAGTCATGACAGACGCATTCGGCTACCACAGCCTCTCCTGCCCCCGAAATCCCGGCCGCCTGCCCCGCCACGCGGCTCTCAACGACTTGGTTTACCGGGCCCTGGCCGCGGCTGGCTTGGTAGCTATCCTCGAGCCACAAGGTTTGGATCGAGGGGACGGACGCCGACCAGACGGCATCACAGTCTTCCCCTTCAGGAGAGGCAGGATGCTGATGTGGGACGCCACATGCGTCAACACATTTGCGGACACCCATCTCCTTGACTGTGCTTCTGCCGCTGGCGCAGCCGCACGAGCGGCTGAGGAGCGCAAGCGCCAGCGCTACGCTGCCATTGCCCTACGCTACGATTTCGCTCCCCTTGCCGTGGAAACGAGCGGAGTGTTGGGCCCGGTCTTCAACGACCTACTGCAGGACATCGGCAGGCGCGTCAGCCAGCGCAGCGGAGAGATCCGAGAGACGGCATGGCTGCGGCAGCGTATCAGCCTTGCCGTGGTACGTGGTAACGCGGCAGCGATTTGTGGGCCCTTGGCCGGCAGCATACGCCCTTAGCCGCACCTCACACAGCACTCCCGTGGGGGAGTACACCCACACACACACACACACACACACACACACACACACACACACACACACACACACCACACACACACACACACTGGTTGAACGTCACAGCAGCCTGCGGAAAGGTAGGTGCAGCTGCCATCACACTCGGTGATGCCTAATAAAATAAAAATGGGTGGAGACGTACATAAAACCACACACACACACACACACACACACACACACACACACACACACACACACACACACACACACTCACTCACACACATACACACACACACACACACACACACACACACACACACACACACACACACACACACATATACACACAAACACACACACACACACACACACACACACACACACACACACACATATACACACAAACACACACACACACACACACACACACACACACACACACACACACACACACACGGCGTGACAAAATATATATGGAAGGTGGAAGATATGTATTTGTGTGGAAGATATGTATTTGTGTGGAAGGGGGAAATAACCACGTGGTACTGTCCGCGTTGTTCAAAGGTAGAAGCGAGAGGTAAACACCAGGTGTTCAGTGACCAGTTTTGATCTACGGTCAAGGTAACAATTAGGTGCCCATTAGGGAGCTCTGTCGCTCCATTTACTGAACCATTAGCCCGGGCTACGTGATAAAATTTACCGGCATCTATTATAAAGTATATGGCCTAGGAAAACCCTTAAGGAAATTCCAAGAGACAGTAAACAGATGTTAGTGGTCTTCCCAGATATTGAAGTATTGGTAACTGCTAGTTTGAGGGAATATATAGTGCTGTAACAGCTTTTAGAAGTATTCACTTCAGCTACTTCCACCTTGGGAAGAAACCAGAGCTATCAGCTCTAGACATGGAGAAACAGTTAAATGGTCTGGTAAGTAGAAGCTCTCTCTGAAATATAGTCTTACAAATTTCAGGTGTTAAGCTGTTAATTTTAAGGATATGATTATGTAGAGGTGTGTTATGTATAGTATTATGTGTTAGCTCCACGGAAACAGAAAGAATATGAGGATTGTTATAGCTCCAAGGGAAATTATATTGGTTTTCTTGTGATTTATGATATATGGTAACGTAGCTTGATAATGCACGAGTGACTGTGTGAAGTATAAGTCAGGCTTGATAACAGGAGGGGACACATTGACTGGTGGAATTGATTCTTTAATGTACTTGAATGCTTAGGAAATGCACATAGATAATATTTGAGAGTGACCAGACCCAGCGGTGAAACACACACACAATTATATGCTAGACAGACGTGAGAGGGATGTTCTTTCAAGATGAGTGTCTGTCTTCAAGTAGTTTGATTAACGGACAGAAAGGGGGAAATGACTTGTTGTTAACCTGGTTCCCAAGTTTAGAGGTCAACATGACACCGACCATCTACATATCTGAGGGAAGGAAAGCACGTGTCTTCCCATGCACAACAGTCACATGACACATACCACCTGATTATCTGAGGGAAAGGAAATGCTCGGTGGGGGGATGCAGGTGGTCTGGAGTGACCTCGTTAACTCCCAAAAGGGAGAAAGCCGGCTGACATTTAGGTGTTATAATATTATTTATAAACAAAATAGCGAGAGAGATGCATCTGGAAGCTATTGAATTACAGATACTAACATATGTAGATGGTGTATATATATATATATATATATATATATATATATATATATATATATATATTTATATACACTAGCAGAGTACCCGGCGTTGCCCGGGAAAACACAAAGGAGGTCCCACTGAGTACCCCCTCCAAGTTTCAGGTCGATCCGACCACATTTAGATAGGCGTAGCCCGTGAAAATAACAGAAATCCGACGTTGCCCGGAAAAAAAAGAAAAAAAGACTCATTGAAGACACAAAGGGGGTCCCACTCAGTACCCGTCCAGGTTTCAGCTCGATCCGACACCACATTTATATAGGTTTTGCTGCTAACATACATACATACAGACAGACAGACACACACACACACACACACACACACACACACACACACACACACACACACACACACACACACACACACGGAATTTCACAATTATATATTGGATATATATATATATATATATATATATATATATATATATATATATATATATATATATATATATACTTATATATATATATATATATATATATATATATATATATATATTTTTTTTTATCATTAACAGTTGGCGCCAGTAGGCTTATTGAGGCACAGATGGACTTGCCTCGCCTGTTATTTGGCGTAGATTTTCAGATTTTTATAGTGACGCCTCAAATGTTTAGGTTCTCTCGTGAATATATATATATATATATATATATATATATATATATATATATATATATATATATATATATATATATATATATATATATATGCGGGGTTGCGTGCCAGTGCGCAAAGAAAAATTTGAAATGTTAAAAATTTCTGCCACACATAACTTTCGTGCCACTTGCGTGAACTAGACGTGAATATTGCGCAACCTATTCGCAAACACAGCGGGCATTGCGCAACCTATTCGCAAACACTGCGGGCAGTGCGCTACCTATTCGCAAACACTGTGGGCAGTGCGAGTCAGATGTTAGATAATAATAATAAGATACATATTCTAATAATACATATATACATATATACATATATAGTATGTATAGTACATATATCCATAGATACATATATAGTAAGATACTTTACAGATACATTATGTAACTAATAACAAGGAATGAAACTGCAACTGTTTTACCAATCCATTTAAATATATAGAAATTTAAATAAATATTTACCTTTGAGACAAGATTCCAGCATCTACAACGACCATGAGTACAATGCTGTGGAAGCCCTTATAATTGTAGTAGAATGATCCAGCTTTGGGTGGCTTCTTCATAGCAACATGCTTGCCGTCCACAGCCCCCAAACAGTTGTCGTAGTTCCATCTGGAATTAAAACCTTCAGCAACCTCCTTCCACTCCTCTTCAGTTTTGGGGCACCTGAGTACTTCATCCTTGTAGACCTCAATGATGGCTTTACAGACCTCTGGTAAGAACTTACAGATTGTACTAACTTCAACTCTGAAGCTGTACTGTAGACTTGGAATACGAATTTCCAGTAGCTAAGAGGCGAAGGGTGGCTGCCAGCTTGAGTCCCACGTCCAGCGGTTCTCTAATGAATGTGGTCTTCTTCTCAAGATGAGGGGTTAACTTCTCCACCATCTCTTGGAACAAGTCGGGAGTAATTCTCAGGTAGTTTCTGTAGCCTCTTGGATCTTCCTTGTGAAGTTCTGTCAATAACTGATCGTAATGTCCAGTGATGTCTTCTGGTCAACCATTCCCTCATCCACACTGTCCTTGGTCTCCTTTTTCAAGTTGGGGTTATTTCTTTTTTGGCCTGCTCTTTCTTCCTTTTCTCCTGGTCTTCAAGAAGTATTAGTGCTGCAGCTGAGAGATAATATAGACACGTTCTCTTTTGTGCGATAAGAGCTTCTTTTCTGGCATTCAACATCTTGTCGGGTCCACAACAAATCGAGGAATGAATGAAGGTATGTGATGCCTGCTATTTATATAGCGTGGCGTCAAGCGGGATAAAGCGGGACCAAATAATGCTACGAATGCTTCACATTGGGCGAACTGGTTGTGGCAATGCATGCCCATGCGGGAACAATGCGCGTCATGCGTACCATGTCGTACACTATACGTAAACAATGCGCCAACAATACTTGACCGGGGCGTAAACC
Source organism: Metacarcinus magister (assembly GCA_029783475.1). NCBI lineage: Eukaryota > Metazoa > Arthropoda > Malacostraca > Decapoda > Cancridae > Metacarcinus > Metacarcinus magister. The sequence goes on from JAPQNM010000013.1 coordinate 16,272,850, forward strand.
AGTCGTGCGATAGCGTGCCATTGCGTGCCAAGTGCGTAAGTTATGCGTAAACTTGACGCGAACTGTGCGCAAACTAGGCTCACGTTTTTTTCTTTGTTTCTTGATTTGGCACGCATTGCCACGACAAATTGCGTGCCAGTGCGGGGACAAAATGCGTGCAAGTGTTAAGGTGGCATATCTAATGAGGCTGTGGGCCGCCTTTATATGACGATAGGGCCCACGTCACCCCCTCCCGAGGTGACAACCATAACAACATCGTTCCATCGGCATCAGTTCCACTTAAGCCACTGTCTTTTAGGATATACTGTTGTGAGCTTTGCAGTGTTTAAAAAAATTGGCTATTCTCGAAGTGATCTGAAAAATCGGTCTATCTTCAACTACTATGGAGATCATCAAAAACAATAAAAAAGGTTCTAAACTTTGTGCAAAAGGCTACTTATACACCAAGAAGAGCTCAAGCAGTACAGGAATAGGTCGGGTTGTTCACAGAGGGATGTATTTTCTTGTAAAGGTTGTGCTCATACAGATTTGGAGGTGACGCAACTACTTTCTGTGAATGAGCATAGCTACGACCCAGATCCTAACAAGGGTAAAGCAGCCAAAGTAAAGAACACCATAAAGACAGTCGTTGGGACCAACAGGGTCAGATCTGGATTTACTCTTCTAATTTTAACTGTATTAAAATGTATTAAAGTGAAGAAACTGAAACAAAAAAATATATAACTGAGGGGCTTTTGTCCTATTTCGCACTTTCACTGAGGGGTTTTGTCCAAGTTGGTTTTGTCCGGGTTTTTTTTTTGTCCGCGGGGCTTTTGTCCGCGGGGTTTTGTCCGCGGGGCTTTTGTCCGCAGGGGTTTTGTCCGCGAGGTTTTGTCCGCTGGGTTTTGTCCGCTGGGGGTTTTGTCGTACACTCTTCTTCAAGAAGGTCATTTATCAAGTAGTTGAAAATGTGCATAATAAACTAAGCCGCTATGCATGGCTTTCATAGATTATGAAAAAGCCTTGGACTCAGTAGAAACTTCAGTAAGTATGAAAACACTCAGGAGGCAGGAGGTAGAGGAAATATATGAAAATATACTAGAAGACATCTATAAGGAAAACACTGCCACTATAACGCTAGATAATTTCAGTTATATAATACCAATATAGAAAGGGGTCAAACAAGGCGACATTATTTATCTTAAATTGTTCACGGTGATTTTAGAGCAAGTTTTTACCAACAAGCACAAGCAGGAATTCAGTTAATTGAAAACTATCAAAATAATCTTAGATATGTTGATATTGTTATAATGGTCGAATCTACAGATGAACTACAACAGATGATTTTGCCGTAGCACAGAGAAAGCCAAAAAATGGGTTTAAAGATGCATATGAAAAAAAAACTAAGGTGATGTTCAACCAGACAATGACATTAAAATAGATGATGAAGTAATAAAATGTGTCAAGGAATACATCTGCTTAGGATAGAAAATTGGTGCATGTCCAGATCATAAAAAAGATGAATAAGGATAGGATGGAGTGCTTTTGGTAGATAACACAATGTTATTATGAGTAATATTCCACTATCACTGAAGAGAAAGATAGGCTGCATATAATCAGTGCATTCTATCATTTCTATTACATGGACCTGAAACCTGAAAACTTCAAATTGCTCAGAGGAAAATGATGAGAAGCTTGGTATAATATGGAAAAATAGGAAGAGAACATTATGAGTTAGGGAGCAGACTTAGTTAAAGACATCCTGACCACAATTAATTGAAAAAGTGGACGTGGGCAAGAAATGTCATGTGACGTAGAGATAATAAATGCACAGTTAGAGTAACAGAATGCCAATCCAGGGTTAATAAGAGAAGGCAGTTCAGCCAAAGAACAAGATAGAAAGAGGAAATAAGAAATTTAGTTGGAGTAACCTGTAAAATACGGACAGGTGATAGAGATGAGTGGAGAAAGTTGGGGGAGCCCTTTGTCCTGCAGTGGACTCATAGTGGCTGACGATGAAAGAAGAATAAATCGTGTCGCCAAAACGGAGATACTTTACCCGACACTCAATGTTAGTAATACTAAATGGATTCATCCCAAAGGTTGTATCACCTACAACATGCCATAGGTACCCAAATGGGCATTCTTGAGGAGAACTCATTGTTGAATCACAACAAAGGGTTACTACATTACATCACTACAGAAACTCTGAGAGATGCAACAACATGGTTTACTCAAAAAATCAACTTAGTTCAGCGACAGCCGAAAAAATTACACCCCAGTTCCCGCCCCCATATAATCCTTTAAGCAAGACATCTACTCATTTTATGTTGTATGTGACTGTGGTACACTATTCACCTACCTGATTGATGCCGATGTCCTTGAGGGATAGGTTCAGGACGGCGATCCAGACGACAGGAACTCCGAAAGAGAAGGCAAACACCAGCATAACTAGGACCATCTGCAGCTTCCTGGGACGAAGTAAAATTACGTAAGAGGGTCAACAGTGTATTTACGTAAATCTGTGTTGTTTACATAATTTATATCTATATATATCGATCTACTTGTCTAACTGTTTGTCTATCTCTTTATCTCTTTATCTATACATGCTTGTCAATCTTTACATCATTACATCTACATCAAACACATTCATGTATGTGGATTTCATGAATAATGTATAGTGTAGCTTATCTATATCTATGTATTTGAATTTATAGTCTGATAATGAAATTAGGAAATGCAAAAGGTTTTTCCAACCATGGAACATAATTATTTACAAAGCACACTAGCGGATAAAAGAACTTCAGCAGTGAATAGATACAAATTTCCCTCATTCATATTAAAATGCATAGATCATACAAAAGGGATCCATGGCGAATTTAATGCATACGTACTTATAAAAGAAAGGGTCATGGTCTGCTCATACCAATCAACAACCATTCTGACATGCTAGCAGTCTCATTTTTATATCTCATAATTAACAACGATTTGTAATTTAATGAGTTGTCTTCCTTGATTTTGATTTAAAGAAAAGAAATGTCAGAACAAGTTTCGGTACTGGCTGGCAACTCCATATGATCAAAGCCTCATACAACAGGTTTTCTTTTTAGTCGAAATCGAATATTTTCTGCCGGTATTTTTTTTTCTTTTCTCTCTCTCTCTCTCTCTCTCTCTCTCTCTCTCTCTCTCTCTCTCTCTCTCTCTCTCTCTCTCTCTCTCTCTCTCTCTCTCTTTTACACCGCCCCCTCCCTCCTGTGGTTCAGTGGTTAACGACTTCGCCTGTCACTTGACAAGGCGTGGGTTCAAACCTGTTCAGGTCGCTAAGGTTTTTTTTCACTTTTAAATATGCCCCTTTAAGCAAGGGAATGTGTGTGTGTGTGTGATGTGTGAGAGAGCCTTACCCATAGATCCATCTCTATGAGCTATGAGCTCTTTCGGGGAGGATAATGGCTGACGATCACTAGTGCAGCGCGTGATCCTCCAAACCATATTGAATTACACACACACACACACACACACACACACACACACACACACACACACACACACACACACACACACACACACACACACACACACACACACGCGAAGGCGCGCGCGCGCACGCACACACACACACACACACACACACACACACACACACACACACACACACACACACACACACACACACACACACACACACCACTTACTTGAATATCATCCTGATGGCCTTAAAGTAGTCTATTCTTTCCTCCGTAGAAGACGCAGAGGGTGGGGTTGGAGGCCTCGCTGGAAAGTAGATTGCCACCGCCAGAAGCAGGAGCACTGCAGCACCAAAATCTACAACAGTCACGAGTGTTAGAATTGGACAATAAATCTTCAGAATAAATGTAACAGAGTGCAGATTTTTGTGTGCGTAGTTAAACCCAGTTAGGTAGGATCATGGACCCTAGGGTTCCGAAGATAGTACTAAACATGAATATTGATCTGGGATGCGATTATTTCACATTTTCACGTTGCAAGTAATTTCTTACAGTGTAACGCGTTGGTGTTGGTGTTGGAGAACTGCATTGATTGCCTATCAAACCCTGACATATAAATAATGTGTGCTTCAGACTGTAACTCACGTATGTACATGAGGACCATGATGTCGCCGCGTATGTCCTCCCTCTCCTCGACCGTCAGGTTTGCCACATCTTTCCTGCTGGGATACCTGACTACCAGTGCTCCCAGGTACATGGCGGCAGCCCCCAGTTGGCACATCAGAGTACCAACCGCTGCAGGAAAGTGGTAATGCATTGTGCTTAGTATAGGCTCCTTGCAACAGCGGTCTATATTACTGTGAGGGGACATGTCTTCACTATGTGGAAGGTGTTTATGAAAGTTCAGGCAAATATTGTACAAGTAAAATGTTTCCAAAGGAAATAATACGTAATTCAGAATACAAATCATAGCCATGCCTGTTTATCTATATATTCATCTGCCTATATATCTACCAGTCTATTCACTCTCTCTCTCTCTCTCTCTCTCTCTCTCTCTCTCTCTCTCTCTCTCTCTCTCTCTCTCTCTCTCTCTCTCTCTCTCTTCTCTCTCTCTCTCTCTCTCTCTCTCTCTCTCTCTCTCTCTCTCTCTCTCTCTCTTTCTCTCTCTCTCTCTCTCTCTCTCTCTCTCTCTCTCTCTCTCTCTCTCTCTCTTCTCTCTCTCTCTCTCTCTCTCTCTCTCTCTCTCTCTCTCTCTCTCTCTCTCTCTCTCTCTCTCTCTCTCTCTCTCTCTCTCTCTCTCTCTCTCTCTCAATGTTTATGTTTTATTTCTTTTTTGTACGACGTGTAGACATCTGTCTATAAATCTATGTTGTGTAATAACCACTACCCAGTGGAAGTAAATGAATTTGAGTTTGAATTTGAACTCTCTCTCTCTCTCTCTCTCTCTCTCTCTCTCTCTCTCTCTCTCTCTCTCTCTCTCTCTCTCTCTCTCTCTCTCTCTCTCTCTCTCTCTCTCTCTCTCTCTTTTCTTCAATCTCTCTCTCTAATTTATACAATCTTAAATAATATATATTTTTTAAGGCAATGTATTATACAGGCTAAAGGTGTATTATAAATACAATCTATCTTAAAACCTAATCTCAAACTACTTACGATAACTTACGTTAACAATTTATAAAGTTTTCAGTCAGCTAATTAGATAATCGTGTCTCTGTCACGGACATCCCTAAACCACTTGTGGACCATTACTCTAAAATTTTGAGCCCCACACACAGCAACACTAAGGTCGTTCGGGCACCTGTCCGATATTAGAAAACTGTTCCACCACCACACGTAACGTTTGGGTAAACTGTCGGTAAACTGTCGGAAGTGTGTGAGAGCGGCGTGTCCAAGGCCGCAGGTGCAGTGATCACAGATCTGGTGTTCACCTCTACGCTGCGAGGCGGCTGCCGAAGCGGCTGTCGAAGCGCCTGCAAATGAGCCTTCCGGTGGCATATTTCCGAAATTTACATCACATTTTCATCCTCCCCGCCCTCGCCAGTGACGTCGCATGACTATGCTATAGTCAGACCAACCATACACTGCGGGTGGCGAGCGTAAACAGTCGGGAATTACCCTTTTACAGGCCTGCCACGTGTCTTTTAATCCGCATTGTAGAAATGTTTCAATATAAGTAAAATCATGGCAGACATGCTCAGGAAATATGCATACACGTTTATTCATAGTATTATAATGTATGTAGAAACAGTAAACTTATAATGGATAAGATATATATAAACATATAAAGAAACGTGGCATACATATTTAACAGTGTTGCTAATAAAAAGCAGTACCTATTAATGAACTTCCCTTTCGTTTTGGGATGGATAAGCAGTTTAACAATTGTATTTAGATGATATCGTGAAGGAAAGTACGATAAAATAAGCTGAAATAAGTAAGAAAGAAAAATACATTGAAAATACATTGAAATCCTAGTTGTGGAAATACTCCCAGACACGCTCGCGGCCTTGACCTGACCATCAGTGTGTGTGTGTGAGTCCGCACCCGGATGTTGCCAGATGCCTCTTGTAAATTTTTTTAAATACGAAATTGATTTGAGTTTGCGCGCAAATCTCGACACGTGGCACCGCTGTCACACGGGTATTCCCCACGATGGTCACACCCTGACCAAGGCCTAAGGGCCGTACTATTAAAATCTTTCGCCAGGGTAGGCAAGCCTGGCGAGCGGGGCGAAGCATAATTTCTTACTTTTAAACTCCACTAGCCCTTCGCATGGCGAAAGGGCTGGTTGGAATAGTATTGGAATCGGTGAGTGCAGGAGAGACCGCCCTAACACTGAACGAAAAGCATTTTTTTCGTTTAGTTTATAATTTGTATAATACTTTTAATCATCTTATGATGTAGAAAACACATTGTAATATTATCAATGAGCATTACAAGCTTGCCATTGAAAAATAAGTCGTGTTTATATTGTTTTTAAAGACCGTCGAAGTTTTACAGCGACAGGCACAAGAAGAGGAAGAACAAGACTTACCAAGGTGAGTGTATATTGACTTTCCACCCAATTATTTTTGGTTTAGGAACTATTTTGCATAATATTAGGTTTTCATTGGATGTTTTGGGAATGGCGTGCTTAAATTAGCTATAGAGGCCTACCACCCTTATAGTCATTATAGTGATACGTGCCTGTAATATCAGTGTGCTCCCGCCCCACTAAAAAAGTTTTATTTTTGGGGGTTAATCAGGTGAAATTTACTGAGTTATAACTTTTGTTATAATTATAATGTTTTACTAACTTCTATCTTATTTAGTGTATGATTTCTGCTGAAACGTATGATTCCGCCTCCACACCGATCAGAATAATTTTCGTTGTAGTACACAGGATACTTTACTATACTGAACATCTGTGAAGGTTGCTTGTTGGCTATAGGAATGAGAATTAGAAGATAGGTGGAGGCTTTGTTCTTCAGATTTACCTAGTGGAATAGGTACTATAGTTTTGCCCAATTAAGAAATGTTACTTGAAACTATCTTTTCAAGTTGCCTTTCTCATAGATTTTCATGTAATTCACCCCTAAAGTTATGGTAGGTTTTGTTAGGAAAAAAAGTTTATTATTATCAGTGTGCTCCCGCCACACAAAAAAGTTATATTTATGGGGTTTAATCAGATCAAATTTAATGAGTTATAACTCTTGTTATAATTATAATGTATTAATTTGTTAGGTTAGGTTAGATTAGGTGAGGTTTACTTCACCAAACCTGAAACCACGCTTTCCCAAGGGGTCTCCAAGCCTGTTGGCAATAGGCATATAAAAATTAGAAGATAGGAGGTGGAGTCATTATTCTTCAGATATACCTATTGTGATACTAAAGTGTTGCCCAATAAAGAAATGTTACTTGAAACTATCTTTTCCAGTTGCCTTTCTCATACATTTTCATGGAATTCACCTTTAAAGTTATGGTAGGTTTGGTTAGGAAAAAAAAGTGTATTATTGTAAATTGTAACATCCCATGAATTTTGGATACTTTTCTTTTATAACATTTTGTCCGCAAATTATTTTTTCATCACGAAATTAAATGTGATGTTCGGATATATAGATCTACCTTTACATGAATGTTAGATTGTAATATGTTTCATATATTTTCCAGATTATGGATGCACTGCTAGACTTTGAGAATATAAATGTGCTTGATGCAGCTGAAGCAGACTGACTGAGGAGGAATTTACATTTAGGTTCAGGCTATCAAAGCATAGTCCGTTGAATATTAAATCTAGTCTTTCCAAACCACTACAACCCATCTTGAAACCTGATAATTACAGTTAGTTAGTGCTATCTAAGGTACAGATAGTTGGATTCTTTTTGGAGATAAGAACTCATTTAAGTTTCTTCAATAAGTGATTGACACTTCATTTCTTTGTCATAAATGTTCACACTACTGAAGGAAATGAAACATGACATAATTGAGCAGTGTTCTTTTTTTCCCCTGTGTCTCTATTTGATGGTATCCCATTTTTGTATTGTTTGTTAATAAAACTTACTGAAATTATTTAAAAACTTTAATATAACAATCCTATGTATTGTAGTCCTTAATTTCTATTAAATTGTGCCATTTTCTTTTGATATATGGTCATGTATTAATGCCAACAGTAAGGAAATAATAGCTTCAGAGAAAAAATATTGTAGTATAAAACAGTCTCTGATGCTATTTATTGTTATAATGCTTGTAACTGCCTTATTAAGATAGTGAGATGATAGCAAAAGTACAACTGACCTACGATATACAAGCAAGCAAACTTGTTTGTGTTTGTAAGTAAACCACACTATACTGACTCTTTACTACTGCTCAGACGATATCGATATAACTATGAAGTTCTACATACTATACAGAGTGCACTCCACACACCTGTGAAGGTTTCAGGCTGTGCTCGTCATTATAAGTAAATACAGGCCATATACGAAAAAAAATTTGGGTGAAATGCTTAACTTTTGCGTAATAAAATATAAAAAGCTTATATAACCAAACCAAACCATACCTAACCAAATCTAACAACATAATTTAACCTTAACCTAACGTGACCTAATCATAACCCAACATAACATAACTAACCTAACATAACTTAACATAAATCAAAGACGCTTTGCGAGTTAGATAATGGTTAACACCGCCTGAAGCCTTCACAAATGTGTTGAATACATACACTATGTACGATTTCATATTTATATTGATATCGTCCGAGCAGTATAGTTATGCAGATTTACCGTTTTGTCATTTATGACCTAGTTATGTTCTCTGACGAGATCAATGAACATATCCTTATCCACAGTGGATACAGGATTTGCCCTAAGGGAGACAGCGTTGATGCTTGTCATTCTGCAGATGTAAACAAACATATTTCCCGCGCTTTTCCTGCTACTTTCCGCTAGTCAAGCGGGAATATCATCATGTTTAGCGGTGGCGGACCACAACGCTCGCTTACCCAGGCGAACGTTCGGATCTGTTTTAAAAGTAAGGAATCCGTCACTCGGTCCCAAGTGCGCCCCAACTTCGCCATACTTCCGCCCAGGTTTTAATAGTACGGCCCTAAGGTCGGTCTGACTATAGGCTCTTGCGCCATCCCCCTGCCTCCCGCTTTCTCTCCCGCTCGCTTCCATCTCCCGCATCCTCGTTTTCTCTCCCGCTCGCCTCCATCTCCCTTACCCCGGCTTTCTCTCCCGCGCTCTCTCTCTCTCACTGCCTTCCTCCCCAACATAGGTTAGGTTAGGTAACCTATCCTAACATAACCTCCCCCCATAGGTTAGGTTAGGTAACCTAACCTAACACATGTGGGGGGGGGGAGGAAGGCAGTGAGAGAGAGAGAGAGAGAGAGAGAGAGAGAGAGAGAGAGAGAGAGAGAGAGAGAGAGAGAGAGAGAGAGAGAGAGAAAAAAAGTGGGGGTGGGGGAGATGGAGGTGAGATCGTCATTGGGAGGAAAGCAGAGAGGGAGGGATGGAGAGGGAGAGAGAAAAGAGAGATGGGGGTGAGAGGAAGGCAGCGAGGGAGAGGATAAGGGGGAAGCGGGTGGGAGATAGGAGGGAGGGAGGGAGGCAGTGAGAGCGGGAGAGAAAAGCGTTTGGGGGGGGGGTAAGGGGAGCATGGAGGCGAGTGGGAGAGAAGGAGCGGCGAGCGTAGCCAGCCAATCACGAAGCAGAGTCACGCCTACGTCACTGGCGAGGGCTGGGCGGATGGAAATGTGATGTAGATTTCGGAAATATGCCTCCCGGTGCTCCTACGCTTTGTAGGGGGTAGTGAGGCTTGCCACGTCCCGGCGATGCTGCAAGCTGTGCAGGCCAGACTGTTGCTCAAGATGGCCATCCCAGATGATCCTTTCTGCCCTTCACTGGACCTTGTCGAGCATTGCGAGGTGCAAAGAGCTGCCTCGCCCCAAGCGAGACAAGAGTTCTCCAGTGAGGAGTGGACATGTGCCTTGTACAGTAGCTCGCGGCCCCTGCCGTCAAGGAGACAGGAAATCCTCCTGAGGGAGGCCAGCTTTCCTGCCGCTTTTCTGGTGAGCACCGTGATGTGGGTCCTGAAGGCCATCTCACTGTCGTAAGTGACCTCATGGATCTTCATTTCCTGCTATGGCGCCAGTGTCGTCCCGTTAAGTGAGAGTCAAATTTCACTACTCGTCCTAGAAACCACAAGCAGCTGCGTCTTTTGAAGTGCAAAACTGACCTGCCATCTGTACCCCCAGCGATCTATGCGGCGGCACACACACACACACACACCCACCCACACACACACACACACACACACACACACACACACACACACACACACACACACACACACACACACACACACACAAGAATATCAGTAAATCTAAATCCCTTTTATTATGTCTCTCTATCATAATATTCACTCGTATAATTTAATTGCTGAAAAAAAAACACTTAAAAGAAGCATGCTCTCCATAGATTTTAAGGTGAAATAATCTCATAAAGGGAATTTTTCAAGTTTTTTTTCTACATCATAAACCGTTGGCGCCAGTAGGCTTTTATATAGGCACAGATGGACTTACTTACCTCTTGCCTGTTAGAGTAAGTTTCTTACAGGGAGCGTATCCAATATACCGATAAAGCCAGAAGCAGCAAGCCTGGCCTGTAGTTTCACGAAGCAAACTTTATTGCTAATTTGACCTGTGACAATTATCGGGATACTTCAAGATCACGTGATAGGGAAAATTCATCTTTATATCTTTGCTTTATATCCAAGTCTAGAATACTAAGAACTAAAACGTCGGCTCACTAGAATCCAAGTCTTAAGTCGTCTGTTCTCGTATGGATAACGACACATACTTAATATTGAGGAAGTGCAGCGCCTGTGTTGAGTTTTAGTATATTACTAAATCTTGACTTGGTAGGAGGCGGAGCTGCCCATCATTACTTCTTTGATGTACTGTTCGTTTTAATTAACGTTACACCAAATGGAAAACTAAAATATTTTACAGTAGTACACCATCTATTATATATTATTTGTTATCTTTTTTATATGTTTATAGTTTGCTGTGGCAGGAACGTTAACTATTTTACTGGAGAGAAAAATAAAGGCGACTTATTCGACTCTTCCCATTTTTTCAATGTCAGCTAACCTACATTTTTTTTGTTTACAGTTAGTGTTGCAATGCGTTAACCGCTAACTTTATCTATCTATAAGAGTATATTCCAGGCTTCCTAGAGGTCAAAGTTTCTGGTCTGTCAGTGGCAGCTAAGAGTGGATTAGATCAAAGAGACGCACGCAGAACTCGTAGAAGTAGAAAGTGGTACATATATCATGCTAAGAGTTGTTTGCTATAAGAAGTGCTCCTGTGACAGGCTTGCCAAAGCCTTGTAGATGAAAAAATTGTAATTAGTTCTGTATTCTGTAAAAATTTATAACTAACTACAATTTGGTTTCAGCAGTGAATTATGTTTTAATTTCTTTCAGCCTGATACTGTCATTGTTTGAAAATTAAAAACAAAATACAAATGATGCTATGATTTTCTATGCAATAGGTAGACGCTAACGGATGAGGCAGAGCGTGTTTCCTTACCTGTCGCAGTAATCCGCTCGCTGGGCGGGAACCAGGTGGCAGCGACCATGGCAGGCAGCGAGAGGGTAAAGCATGCGGCGAAGGCGAAGAGGACGGAACTGACATGACACATCCTGTGGGCAAGAGTTAATTTGTGAGTTCACCACATTATCATCCAATTGCAGGTCAATCCTCCACTATTAGTTTGAAAGAAATTAAGAAAGTAATTAGAAAGACTATGGGCAAATGCTTCCAGTGTTTACACTCGTGATTTCTTATGCATTACTTATATAGATTAAAATAATCTTAACTGGCATGCCTTCAAAATACACACACTACACGTATTTACTTGTCAGTAAGATTTTACAATGTTACCGTAGTTTCACAAACGCTAGTTTACATTTGTCTGCCATGACCCTGCAGCTCCGGGTTACTTACACAGTGAAGATTGCTTCCTGAGAAGTGAAGCAGCGCAGCATGGTGCCTAGCGTGAGAAACAGCTCGCACACTATCATCGCTACCTGCAGACCTGTGCAAGAAAGGGACTCAGATGAGCACCATTGCTGTTGAAGTTTGATTGATTGATTGATTGATTCTGTATTGCCCCAAAACAAATTTACATAAAAATAAGTAATATTAACAATATCATTGGTGCATTAGCCCGCTGAGCTGAGGCTCCCTAGCGGACAGAGAAATAATTAACATATGAATGAAATGTATATAGAGGGCAGAAATGTTTTATCATATAAAAATACATAATGTTATTGCACTACTTCTTTAGGTAACAATATCCTTATGATGAACGGTATTAATAACCGAAGCTTCATCACTACTGTAAATACAAAGGAATTATAAAACATTTGTAGAGCCTTGACTTAAATTATTGAACAAATACTTTTTCACTCTACTTTTAAATGTATTGAAATAACCACAACTTTTAATGTCGTCAGGTAATGTGTTCCAAACTTTTGGACCAACACAGTGTATTGAAAACTTATAAAGTGTTGTTCTTGCTTTCTTGCTTAGGGACATACCATATTAAGATGATTTCTATGAGTACCTTGGCTATGGTTGAACACATTAAATATTATATTATTGGGATCATTATTATTAATATTTCTATAGCTATATGGACAACATATATATAACACCATATATGAGAGGCTATTGCCGCTAAAGCCTCAGATGCATATAAGCATTGTAAGTCCCGTCTGAGGACATTATGACGGTGGTATAGTGGTCAGCGTTCGGGTATGACAACCTAGGGTCCCGGGTTCGATCCCCCGATGTCTGCTGGCCACTTTTCATTATTTGATATCACCGCCGAGTGGTCAAAGACTACCCAAATTGCTGCCATACTGCCCTCAGACGGGATTTACAATGTTATATACATTTGAGGACTTAGCAGCGATTAGCCTATCTTCGTTCTCAACATATTCAAGCGAGAACGTAAACTTTCGAAGTGTCACTATAAAAAAATCTAAAAGAAACCTACGCCAAATAACAGGCAGAGGCAAGTCCATCTGTGCCTTCATAAAAAAAAAAAGCTTACTGGTGCCAACGGTTTATGATATAGAAACAAAAGAAATTGGGTAGTCTTTAGCCACTCGGCGGTAATACCAAATAATGACAAGTAGCCAGCGAATATCGGGGGATCGAACCCGGGACCCTAGGCATACCTGAACGCTTGACTACTGTACCACCTAATTCTATATAAAATCCCACATGTTTTTGAAGAGTTTAAACACACCGACTGTATATGCCTTTTCCAATTCAAGTTTTCATCTATGGTAACACCCCAAAATTTTGTAGAGTTATCACGCTTTAGCTCACAACCACCACAATAAATTGATTCTAGATTATTTACAACAGAGCGATTTTGAAACAATATGTAATAAGTGTTTTTTTTATATTTGTTTATACTTTATTTGCTGAAACCCATTTGAATATATTATGCAGTTCATGGTTTAATTTTACATGTAAGTTGTACAAATAGTTATTTGTTAGGAGAAGATTAGTATCATCAGCAAATAAAACATAACTAAATTTATTAATAGCATTACATATATCATTAATATACACCAAAAATAACAGTAGACCTAATTTTGACCCTTGTGGCACTCCCTTAACAATAGGTTTTAATTTTGACACAGCATTGTTGCAGAACACAGCCTGTTTCCTATCAGGCAAGTTGCTAGCTTTAATTTAGTTTTAGTGGTAAGCCTCTTACTCCAATATTTTCAAGCTTATCTAATGGTATAATATGATCAATAAAATCGAAGGCTTTAGACAAGTCAAGAAATACTCCTACTACATAGTATTTTTTCTCCATATTATTGTATATTTCACTAATGAATTTTGATATAGCTGTTTCTGTAGATTTGTTTTTGCGGAATCCAAATTGTTTATTAGGTAACAGGTTAAAAGACTCTAGAAATCCAGTTAGTCTCTTTGCAACTAATTTTTCTAATATTTTACTAATAAAAGGTAAAACAGAGATGGGTCTATTATAATTTTCATCTTCTTTATCACCTGATTTATAAATTGGTATTACTTTCGCAATTTTAAGTTTTTCAGGAAAATAGCCTTGTCTGATACATAAGTTGATTATGTGAGTGATTATTGAGTATTTTTGGTGGAATTTCATCATATCATGCAGCTGTATTTTTTAAGGGTTTAAAAAAAATTTGGACCTCATCTGTGGTAACAAGATAGAAATAAACAGAACAATTTGAAGCATTATTAAAGTATTTTTTTACGTGAGACTTGTTGTGTATTAACATGCTGTTGTAAATTTACTGACTTACTTAAAATAATATTATTGAAAGCAGTTGCTGCGGGAGCAGACTGATTCCTTAATTTTACTTCATTTGTATTTTTGTTGTTGTTATTCCTGCCCACTAAGTGGTTAATAATGTTCCATGATACTTTAGCATCACCTTGTATAAATTTCAATTAATCTTGTTAATATTTGTTTCTAGCACTACGTAAGAGTGTTACTAATTTATTCTTATATATAGATTTATAAATTAAAGGCCATTTTGCAGCCATTTTTTGCAGTTTGTGTTTTTCTTTGATACTGATATTTAAACCAATAGTAATATGCGGGCTTCAACTGTGCTTATTGTTAACTTTTATTTTTTTTAATAGAAAACATTTCTGAAAGTTATTGTAAAAATCTGAAAATATTTCAAAAGCTTCGTTTGGATCATATGTATTTAAAATCTGTTCCTAATTTATATTTCCAATTGTGTTTTTAAAAAGATTTGTATTTACATCAGAAAAACACCTTTTGTGTACATATGTATGTTTTTGGTAATTAGAATTCATAAGGAACTGTGAGAAAATTGGAAAAGGGACAGTTATATCAGTGTATACTATATATTTCTTAATATTGTTTACTGGTTGAGTTGCCCAGATATGATCAATTAACGTGGCACACTTATCAGTAACTCTTGTTGGTTTGGTAGTTAGTGGGAAAAGAGAAATGGGAATACATAAGATTCAGAAAATCTAGCACACTTGTATCATTAAATTTAAGCAAGTCTAAATTCCAGTCCCCCAAAATAAAAGTTAGTATACACCTTTCCTTCAATGAAGTTCAGTAATTGATCCAAGGCACAAAGAAATACAGATATATAACCTTTAGATAGCCTGTAAACAGAAGCTAGAGAGTTAGTTTCTTTATCATTACTTTGTTCTACACAAACACACTCAAAATAAGATTCCATTATTCTACAGTCAGACAAAACACAGGAATTATAACTATTTGAGACATACATACGTACACCTCCGACATTTCTATCTATATTAATAGTGTATAAATTAAAACCTGGTATGTTAAACAGTGATCTACTATACTTATCTAATCTAGTTTCAGA
>JAPQNM010000013.1:16295723-16298223 GCA_029783475.1 Metacarcinus magister
AGGTAAGAATTGTGAGAGGTTTGTGCGGATGGCAAATCCTTTGGGGTTATTTGGGAAAAATACTTGCATTATAAAAGATGGACAGAATAGGGATGATAAAAAGTAGAAAGCTTTGTGCAGCGAGTCCATGAGAAGGGTAGAAACATGCAGTTAGCAAGTTCAGAGGAGCAGTCAGCATGAAAATAGCGGTAGAAAATAGATAAAGATGCAACATTGCGTCAGTGACCTTAAGAATCAAGACAGTCAGTTAAAGGGTTGATAAGACGAAAAGCTTTATACTCCACCCTGTTCAATAAAGCTATGCGAGTTAAAACCCCCCATACATGAGAACCATACTCCATACATGGGCGGATAAGGCCCCTGTACAGAGCAAACAGCTGGGAGGGAGAGAAAATTGGACGCAGACGCCATAGGTCACCTAACTTCTAGGAAGCTGATTTAGCAAGAGTAGAGATATGAAATTGCCAGTTTAGATTTTTAGTAAAGGATAGACCGAGCGTGTTTAATGTGGAGGAGAGGGGTAGTTGATTGTCATTGAAGAAGAGGGGATAGTTATCTGGAAGGTTATGTCGAGTAGATAGTTGTAGAAATTGAGTTTTTGAGGCATTGAACAGATCCAGGTTTGCTCTGCCCCAATCAGAAATTTGTGAAAGATCAGAAGTTAGGCCTCCTATAGCATCTCGCCTTGAATCACTTAATTGTTATTGAGTTGGGCGTCTGTTGTACGACGTTGAAAAATGCAAGGTGGTGTCATCAGCATAGAAGTGGATAGGGCATTGAGTCAGATTTACGAGATCATTGATGAATAATAGAAAGAGAGTGGGCGATAGGACAGAACCCTGAGGAACACCACTGTTGATAGTTTTAGGAGAAAAACAGTGACCATCCACTACAGCAGCAATAGAACGGTCAGAAAGGAAACTGGAGATGAAGGTACAGCGAGAAGGATAGAATCCGTAGGAGGGTAACTTAAAAATTAAAGATTTACGCCACTCTATCGAAGGCTTTTCGATATGTCAAGGCTGACAGCAAAGGTTTCACCGAAGTCCCTAAAAGATGATGACCAAGATTCAGTTAAAAAAGCAAGAAAATCACCAGTAGACCGGCCTTTCCGGAAACCATACTGGTAATCAGAGAGAAGGCTACAAGCTGATAGATGCCTCATTATCTTCTTATTAAAGACATACTCAAAAGCTTTAGAAAGGCAGGAAATAAAAGGTATAGGGCGGTAGTTTGAAGGTTTGGATCGGTCATCCATTTTAGGGACAGGTTGAATATGAGCAAACTTCCAGCAACAAGGATAGGTAGAAGTAGAGAGACACAGACGAGAGAGTTTTACCAGGCAGGGAGCAAGTTCGGAAGCACAGTTTTTGAGAACAACAGAAGGGACTCCATCCGGACCGTAAGCCTTCCGAGAATCAAGGCCAGAGAGGGCATGGAAAACGTCATAATGAAGAACTTTAATTTTAGGAATGAAGTAGTCAGAGGGTAGAGGAGTAGGAGAAATATGCCCAGTATCATCCAAAGTAGAGTTGGTAGCAAAGGTTTGAGCGAGGAGTTCAGCTTTAGAGAAAGAAGAGACAGCTGTTAAGCCATCTTGTTGAGGTAAAGGAGGGAAAGATGAAGTAAAATTATTGGAGATATTATTGGTTAGATGCCAGAAATCACAAGAAGAATTATAATTGGAAAGCTTTATACTTTTTCTATTGATGAAAAAGTTTTTAGTAAGTTGGAGAATAGATTTGGCTTGATTACAGGCAGAAATATATTAGGAACGAGTTTCAGTAGATGGATATCTACAGTACCGTTTGTGAGCCGCTTCTCTATCTTTGACAGCACGAGAACAAGCAGAGTTAAACCAAAGCTTTTTAGCTTTAGTATCAGATAAAGTGTGAGGAATGTATGACTCCATGCCAGAGATAATCACCTCCGTTATGCGCTCGGCAAAAAGAGAAGAATCTCTGATATGCAATAATCATCCCAAGGAAAATCAGAATAGTACTGCCTTAGGTCCTCCCACTTAGCAGAGTTGAGATGCCAGAAGCACCTCCACTTAGGCGTGTCCTGAGGGCGCACTGGAGCAATAGAATAGGTAACGGAAATAAGATTGTGATCGGAGGAGCCCAACGAAGAGGAAAGTTTGATAAAGTAAGCTGAAGGGTTGGAAATTAGGAAAAGATCAAGAATGTTGGGCGTGTCTCTAAGACGATTAGGGGTACGGGTAGGGAACTGCACTAACTGCTCTAGGTCATGGAGGATAGAAAAGTTGAAGGTTTGTTCACCAGGTTGGTCAGTGAAAGTGGATGAAAGCCAAAGCTAGTGGTGAACATTGAAATCCCTTAGAATAGAGATCTCAGCATAAGGAAACCGAAATATGATGTACTCCACTTTGGAAGTCAAATAGTCAAAAATTTTTACATATTCAGAGGAATCAGGTGAGGGATATACAGCACACATGTATTTAGTTAGAGAGTGACTTTGAAGATTGAATTGTGGGCAC
>JAPQNM010000013.1:16305723-16318223 GCA_029783475.1 Metacarcinus magister
CTACTGTTTTGTCTCTTATTATGGATTCCTTTAATTTATCTACAACAGAAGTTAGGCTAATCGGTCTATAATTTGAGGATGAAACTTAATTCCTTTTTTGTAGATGGGAGTGACGTTCGATAGTTTCCACTCGTGCGAGACTTCGCCGAGAGTTAGAGATTTATTTAATATAATGGAAAGTGGTTTAACTATTTCCTTTTTGCTTCTGTAGATATTTTCTGTGAAATTTTGTCCGCGCCTGAAGTTTTATTTATTTCCATATGGCTGATCGTATGTGAATATCTTTTTCCTTGGAATATACATATATTAAGGTAGGTGTCGTCATTCTGATTTTGTGGGACGGGTGGTTTACTGCAGTATTTTTTACTGTAAAAATTGTTGCAAAAAAGTTATTTAGAATATCTGCCATAATGGTATCGTTTCCAGTGTGATTTCCATTTTGCATAATAAATGGTTGATGTAAATATTTTTTTCTTATCTAAATAACAGTAGAATTCTCTAAGATTTGAATTACTGATATCAACAATACAAACTTCGAAATTTCTCTTACTCTGCTTTATAAGTTTCTTGGTATTTCGCCGAAATCTATCATGTTCGATCTTGTCAGTTTCACTCTTTGTTACTATATATTCTACATTGGCACGTGTTTTGGCTAAGAAGCTGAATCTGGTAGTGCTGTTCCACCATCTTGGTTTATTGTTTTGAAAGGAACGCCTATTTCGTAGTGTTATACAATAATCTATAGCTCGGTTTAGCTTACTGGTGAGTAGTAGCAATGCTTTATTTATTTGGTTTTAATCCAAAAGGTCTTCCAATCAGTATTTTCTAGAATCCTTCTTATTTTTTTTTAAGTCAGCCCGTCGATAGTCCAGTATTTTTCCTTTATTCTCACTTTCGTTTACTTTATTAAGCTGCATATCGAAAGTTATCATCCGATGGTCACTGGTACTGAATTTAGATCCGATTTTTATGTCACTGGCAAGGCTCTCCTCTGTCGTAAGAATAATATCTAGGATGTTATTGCCCCTTGAATGTCGTTCGACTTATTGAAATCAAGCGCTTTCTTGGAGGTTCGTGTAGGGTTTATGTCCCAAGTGTGAATTTAATGGTTCGCCCCATTTGGTTACTGGTAGGTTGAAATCGCCGAAAATCAAACATTCGTTTTGACAAGAGATTTCCGCTTTTTGCTCGAAGAGTTAATCGTCAATGCCTCTTGTCTGCACTGGAGGTTGAGTGTTGCTTGAACTGAAAATAAATTGTATTAATATTTTCTATTGAATCTTCTGAAATACAAATGGGTGAAGACTGGATTTTATTCATTGCAGTACCCCAACTCCAGCTCTGTAGGATCTTTCGCAACTGAACAAATAATAGTCTGATATTAAAAGTTATGTTAAAACATCTCTAATTGCTGTATCTATCCATGACTCCGTGACTCCGATGATGCCATATTCCTCCGTTAAGACAATTTCTTCCAAATCTTGAAATTTATTACGTATACTCCGAGTGTTTAAGTAACAGGCTTTACTATTATCCTGAATAATCGGGCCATTAAAGAAACGAGAGCTTATACGTTGTCGTCTGAGTTTCTATCTGCTGTGTGGTTTTTGGTTTATACTTGGACACTGGGTCGTTGAGAAGTCTCCCGAGTCGTGCTGAACCTACTGTGTTTAAGTTCGAACCATCGATCATGAAGATTATCGGCTGGTTATATAAATGGTCTCAAAAAGCTATGCTTACAAAAGTGCTGTCTGCTGTGTTTCATCTATTGTACAAACACTATTAAATTTTTTTCTTTCTTTTTTTTCTTTTTTTATCTTTTACCCATGGCGCCGGTAGGCTTCAGGGAGACCTTAGATGGTTGGCCTCCGCCCGTTAGTAGCGCGGGTTAGATTTTTTAAGTGACGCCTTGTTTCTTCTTATTGATAGGCTCATGCTGCCAGCGGAAGCTCCTCGCGCATATAACGTTGTAGTCCCGGCGAGGATGGTGTTATGGCAGCAGGCAGCATGTGGGTGATCTTAGGCCACTCGGCGGTAGTAACGAAGAAAAGTGGCCAGCCCGTGCCGAGGCTCGAACGCGGGACCCTGAGCTGGTATGCCCGACCGCTAGCCACTAAACCACTGCCTCCCCAAAGTGTTTAATATATTTATAAATTTAACACCATCTTTGAAGAGATTTACGAGACGATTGTTCGTGCTAAAAGCCTTGTCGTAGAAACTGTTTTCAGCATTGATCATGGGAAGAATACCGGAGATGATGATTATACTTGATCTTAATTAATATTTATTCATCATATATCGATATTTCAATAGAAGGACCTCTCATCTAGTACTTTTTACATAGTTGGTTCCCGCATGAATGAATGTTAAAAGTATTTACGTTGGCACTCCAGGGATGCAGTGTGTCTCTATGTGAGAGGAGTCGTTACCACAAAATTCCACGATTTGTTTGTGGATGATAAAGTTTCCAATCAGTTTGACTTTCATTATTTCTTCTGATGTTTCAGCAAAAGTTTGGTAACGATTAATCGTAGTGATAGGAAATAGTTTTTTTTATTAACCGGTTTCCTGGCAGGATTGAATGGATCAGAGGAGGAGGAGGAGGAGGAGGAGGAGGAGTACAAAGGAGTACAAAGGAAGAACAGACAACATTAGTACTGGACTTGACGAGGCTGTCCGTGTAGCTAAACTACTACTATAATATCTACTTGATAGAGACAAAAGGACATCAAAGTGGAAGGCTCCTCCCCACCCACCACTCCCTCCAGGTGAAGAAAGTGAGAAAATAAGAGTAATCTACGGCTACTGCTCCCACTGAAAAAAAAAAAAACCCAGGAAGGAAATACTCGATTTGGTGAACTGATGCTAAGTGCTTATCAATTTTTTTCCTAAACAATTCTATTATGTAACTGTTAACTATTTGGCCTGGTAGAGAACTCCAAATATTTACGATTCCATTAAAGAAAAAGTGCTGCGCTTCGTTCGATCTAAAACGCTTACCAATGATCCTGAAACCATTGTTACGAGTGGTGCTTGTGAGATTGGTAGTTACATAGTCGTTTATGTTGATATAGTCAAGGCAGCGGAAAATTTTAAATACCTCAATTAGGTCTCCTCGTAGCCTACGTTTGGATAAACTGAATAAGTTCAGCTCCTTTAGTCGTTCTTCATAAGGTTTGTTTCGCAATCTAGGGATCATTTTAGTAACTTTTCTTT
The DNA here is from genome assembly GCA_029783475.1 of Metacarcinus magister. Classification (NCBI taxonomy): domain Eukaryota; kingdom Metazoa; phylum Arthropoda; class Malacostraca; order Decapoda; family Cancridae; genus Metacarcinus; species Metacarcinus magister. Next base: position 16,308,940 of record JAPQNM010000013.1, read on the forward strand.
GTATTCTCTCCAGCTAATCAATATTTTTTTTTATAGTATGGTGACCAGAACTAAATGTAATTTTCTAGATGAGGGCGTACATATGCATTAGATAGTGTAAGGATAACTTTTTCAGATTTATGCTAAAAAATTCTTTCGATGAAGCCGACCAGTTAGCTTTCTTAACAATGTCTGAACAATGTTTATTATTTGGAGGAGGAGGAGGAGGAGGAGGAGGAGGAGGAGGAGGAGGAGGAGGAGGAGGAGGAGGAGGAGGAGGAGGAGGAGGAGGAGGAGGAGGAGGAGGAGGAGGAGGAGGAGGAGGAGGAAGCGGAAGAGGAGGAGGAGGAGGAGGAGGAGGAGGAAGAGGAGGAGGAGGAGGAAGATGAGAAGGAGGAAGAAGAGGAGGAAGCGGGAAAAGTGGAGGAAGAGGAATCGGTAAAAGTGGAGGATGTGGGGAGGAGGAGGAAGAAGTGGGTGGGGAGGAACAGGAGGAGGAGGAGGAATAGGATGGGGAGGAGGAAGTGGGTATGGAGAAGGAGGAGGAAAGAGTGTAACAGTCTCCCCTAGACACCATCAGAAAATGTGCGGTTACCACTCTGGTGAGAATGTGTTGCTCCACCACATACTATTATAACTTTATTTTTATTGTATTTTTCAATACTCATTATATGTTCTTTATTTATGTTTTTCTTTTTATTATATTATTATATATTTTGTTGTGCTGCTGACCAGCGCACTGTCCACAAACAGTGCGCATATTCAAAAACATTGTTCATCAACTCTTCAGCAATTGTTACCTACAGTCTCTATATTTTGTCAATAAAATAACCTTAACTGGATCTGAGTTTTCTCATTCTCCAGTGGACCAACTAGCTACAAACACTCCCAAGCCCCAATGCTACAATTGGTGACCCAAGAGTGAGCTATGGTCAAACAGTGACATACTGCCTGTGCTGAACAAAGAGCACATGTTCCTAGTGTGAAGGCCTGGGTCTTACAGATTCATTCGCTTTCACACTCCCAAGGCAAAAAGTCTCACCTCCATTATGGGGTTCGTGAGAATGAGCCGACGGACGGGAATATTCTACACACTTGTGTAGCTGTCACTTGTGAGGTTCCCCCTCCCACCCACCCTGGCACCTTCTGTGCCCCCTCAGACGCCTTGACTGCGTCTTCAGCGGCCTAATGCGCACGCATGCGCGGCCTCTACCCCCTCAGACGCCCTCACTGCGTCATCGGCACGGCCTTATGCCCTGCCCCCTCAGACGCCTTACTGCGTCCTCAGCGGCCTAATGCGCACGCATGCGCGGCCTCTACCCCCCTCAGCGCCCTCAGTGCAATCCCTGCCCTACCGCCTCGCGGCGTTAAAGTGATCTTCACCACTCACCGCCCTGTGGATTATTCACCGCCCTGTGGATTATTCACCGCCCTGTGGATTATTCATCACCCTGTGGATTCTACTCTCCCATGGATTACTTACCTACAGTGCATAGTGCTCCAACTTGTGTTCAGTGCTCATCGCCCGATGGATTACTCTACTCCAACGTGGATTAATAGTGCTCTCACCTACGTTCAGTGCTCACCACCCTATGGATTACTATACTTTCCCGTGGATTAATTACTTACAGTGCCTTCCCGGACACTCAGTGCCTTAGTGTCCACCAAGGTGCCCTGCATGGGGCGTGTTTATACACCAGTGTCACTAGTGTTAACTGTGGTTCGTTCCCTGAGCTACCGTGGCCCCTGGCCACGCCAGCACCTTTGCCACTCAGTTCAACACCACTTGACTTCACCATGCCTGACAACGACGACCTCCACACTGCAGCAGCAGTGGCACTCAGATCGCCACCCTTCTGCCCACAGAACCCGTCTATGTGGTTCGCTATTTTGGAGTGCGGATTTAAGACATCCAAAATCTCCAACAGCCTCACCCAGTTCACCCATGCTGCTAGCCTCCTGCCTCCTGACGTCCTTCCACAAGTCTCTGACGTCATCTCAAAAGCTTCCACCTCCACCACGCCCTATGAAGACCTGAAGACTGCTATACTCTCAAAACTTCAGTCTTCTATTGCCACCCGCCTCAAAGAGTTGTTCTCCAAGGATGAGTTGGGTGATGAGAAGCCTACAGACCTACTGCTTCGCATGAAGCAGCTACTCGGAGACAAATACAGCGCTTTTGACCCCGAGTTGTTCAAACAGCTGTTCTATCAACGCCTGCCTCCTGCTACACAGCTCGCCCTTTTCAGCGTCAAGGACAGCCTAGACCCTGATGCCATCGCTAAGTTGGCAGACGACCTTATGGCAACCATCCCTACACCACAGGCTTCTTCAGTGTCCTCAGTCACAAACCAGGACAACACTCAGCTCGCTCAGCTCACCAAGCTGGTATCCCAGCTCACGACTGAGGTCACCTCCCTCAAAAGGCAATTCCACGACCGCCAACGGTCCCGCTCCCCCAATCCTCAACACAGCCAGCGCCGACCCCGCTCCCCCACTACTCAACACCGCCAGTACCGTCCCCGCTCGAGAAGCCCAGGACTCTGCTGGTACCACAACAACTTCGGCGACAGAGCTTCGAAGTGTGCCGCCCCATGTTCATACAGGGCGTCAAACTAAAAGGGCGAGTATCAGTGCAGCGCGCTGCTCGCCAACCCTCAGCGCTGCTCCACCTTCACGACAGTTGCTCCAACATAAAGTTCCTGATTGATACCGGCGCCGATGTCAGTATAATCCCCGCGACCGCCAATCTACGAACCCTACCTCCAATCTTACATCTCTTCGCCGCTAACGGGACCAAGATACCTGTCTTCACACGGCGCACCTTGCAACTGAACCTCTACCTCCGACGTTCCTTCGAATGGACCTTCTACGTCGGGAACGTTTCACAAGCAATTCTCGGAGCGGACTTTTTGAGGCACTTCAACCTCTTGGTGGATGTCAAAGGTCAAAAATTGGTTGACCCACTCACCTCCATCTCCTCCACAGCACGATCAGCGCCAGGTCACAGCACGCACCTCGCTGTCATCCAAAAGGACCACCAGTTCGCTGACCTGCTTAAATCTTTCCCTTCGCTGACTCAGCCTTACTCAGCCAGCGTGCCCGCCAAACACCACGTCACGCATCACATCGAGACAACAGGACCACCGGTACATGCCAAGGCCCGTCGCTTGGCTCCAGAACGCTACAGTCAAGCCAAGGCCGAGTTCGAGTCTCTAATGCGCCAAGGTATTGTGCGGCCCAGCAGCAGCAACTGGTCATCAGCCCTCCACGTCGTCCCCAAGAAGAACGGCGACATACGGCCCTGTGGAGACTACCGTGCCCTCAACTCTCACACCCAGATGGACAGATACCCTGTGCCAAACATCCAGGAGTTCTCGTCCCAACTCGCTGGCTCCACCATCTTCTCACGCATAGACCTCGTCAAGGCCTTTCATCAGATTCCAGTACACCCTGACGACATCCCGAAGACCGCCATCATCACGCCCTTCGGTCTGTTTGAGTACGTCAGGATGCCCTTTGGACTCATGAATTCGGCCCAGTCCTTCCAACGTTTCATCGACGAGGTTCTTCGAGGCCTGCCCTTCTGCTTCGCGTACATCGACGACCTACTCATCGCAAGCCCAGATGAAGCCTCACACCGACAACACCTTCACCAAGTCCTCACCCGCTTACAAGACTATGGCGTACAGATCAATGTGGACAAGTCTGAGTTCGGTGTCACCTCTCTCACCTTCCTCGGCCACACTGTAACTCCAGCAGGCATCGCTCCACTCTACACGAAGTGTGAAGCCATTCAGCAGTTCCCGAAGCCGTCCACCCAGCGGAAACTCAAAGAATTCCTGGGTATGATCAACTACTACAACCGCTTCATCCCACACTGCTCTCTCCTGCTTCAGCCACTCTACGCCATGGTCAAGCCCTGTAAGCGTGGCCAGTCTGTCACTCTCATCTGGACTTCGGACGCTGACGCTGCCTTCCTCGCAGCTAAGAAGGCCCTCAGCGACACAGTCACGCTGTCTTTCCCATCCCCTGACGCGGAGATTTCCATAGTGACAGACGCCTCCGACACTGGGACTGGTGCCATCCTCCAACAACTTGTCGACAGTGCCTGGAAGCCGATTGCCTTCTTCTCACAGAAGCTCAACACGGCCGAAACCAAGTACAGCGCATACGACCGAGAACTTCTCGCCATCTACAAGGCTGTCAAGCGCTTCCGCTACTTCGTTGAAGGCCGTCGCTTCCATGTGTACACTGATCACAAGCCTCTTACTACTGCTTTCCTGAGAAACAAGGACTCCTACACTCCACGGCAGTTTCGCCACATGGACTACCTTTCCCAATTCACCACCGACATCAGGTACATCAAAGGCGCGGACAACGCTCCAGCAGACGCCCTCTCCCGCAACATTACTGCTGTGACGTCTTCTTCTCTTGATTACGCCGCCATAGCTGCCGACCAGTCTGGCGACGCCGAACTGGACAAGCTATTGTACAACCCGGCGCTCAAGATAAAGAAACTCACGCTCCCAGGCACCAAGATCGCTCTCTACGCTGACGTCTCCACAGACGCTGTCCGTCCCTACCTGCCACAGCGACATCGCTACCAGGCCTTCCGTCAGTTTCACGATCTCTCTCACCCTGGCATCCGAGCTACACAGCACTTGATGACGTCTCGTTTCATCTGGGAGGGTATCAACAAGGATGTCAGACTCTGGACTCGTACCTGCACCAACTGTCAAGCCTCCAAGGTGACTCGGCATACTCACTCTCCGCCCGGCACTTTCACACCCGTAACGGAGAGATTCGACCACATCCACATTGACCTGGTCGGCCCCCTGCCACCCTCTGCCGGTCATCGTTACATTCTCACCTGTGTGGATCGTTTTACACGTTGGGCCGAAGCCGCCCCCATCACTGACATCACAACGGACACTGTCACCCACGCTTTCATCGCTACTTGGGTCTCCAGGTTCGGTGTTCCTCTCAGCCTCACTTCAGACCGCGGCGGCCAGTTCGAGGCCAACGTGTGGAACAAGGTCATGACCCTGCTCGGCATCCGCCGCTACAGGACTTCCAGCTACCACCCGCAGGCCAATGGCATGGTCGAACGGTTCCATCGCCAACTGAAGTCCTCCCTCATGGCCTCCACCCAACGAGAGAATTGGTCCCTGGCTCTCCCCATTGTTCTCCTCGGCATCAGGTCCTCCCTGAAGGAAGACCTACACCACTCCTCGGCTGAGCTGGTTTACGGCACCAACCTTAGGCTCCCAGGCGAACTTCTAGTCAAAACACCCGACCCTGCACCCTGCAGCGTCCAAGACTTCGCCTCCCGCCTCAAAGGTGTCATGAGAAGCCTTCAGCCAGTGCAGCCTCGTTCTTCCCCGATGAAGACCTTTGTGAGCCAGGACCTCGACACCTGCACCCACGTCTTCATACGCGTGGATGCCGTCCGCCGGCCTCTGACACAGCCCTACCAGGGACCCTACCTCGTCCTGAGAAGGACCAGGAAGACTGTCACCATTGACAGGAACGGTGCTCAAGACGCAGTGGCCATCGACCGAGTCAAACCGGCATATCTGTTGGCCCCAGATCAGGCTCCTGTTATGTCGCACCGCACCACTAAGATCTCTTTCCTCCTTCGTCGTCACTAGGGGGGGAGTATTGTAACAGTCTCCCCTAGACACCATCAGAAAATGTGCGGTTACCACTCTGGTGAGAATGTGTTGCTCCACCACATACTATTATAACTTTATTTTTATTGTATTTTTCAATACTCATTATATGTTCTTTATTTATGTTTTTCTTTTTATTATATTATTATATATTTTGTTGTGCTGCTGACCAGCGCACTGTCCACAAACAGTGCGCATATTCAAAAACATTGTTCATCAACTCTTCAGCAATTGTTACCTACAGTCTCTATATTTTGTCAATAAAATAACCTTAACTGGATCTGAGTTTTCTCATTCTCCAGTGGACCAACTAGCTACAAACACTCCCAAGCACCCAATACCACAAGAGTAGGTAGGGAGGAAGAGGATGATGGTGATGAGAAGGAGGAGGAAGAGGAGGAAGAGAAAGAGGCGGCAGTTGATGAAAGGAGCAAGGATAATGGATTAGCTGGTCAGGTCAGGTTCAGAGGGGAGAGTCAGGTCGCTTCCAGGATTCGCATTCCCAACAATAATCTGTTTTAGGGCATTTATTGTGTCTGTCAGCTTTTTCAAATGCGTGCTCGATACACAGAGGCGGCCAAAGTTAATTTCTCCTGTAAAATATTGTCTCGTGAAACGTCCATTGCAAGACTCACATTGAACTAGGAATGTCATGTCGATGAGTAGTATATACGGTTTAAAATTCCTGAACGATAACTCACGTGATTGAAGAAGCAAATTTCAAGGTTACTCGGCGCGGCGGATGCAGTTAGGCTTATATGAATAACTAAAACAACACCTACGTAAGTGGTAGATCATTATTTCAATGTAGTTAACAAAAATAATGCTAAAGTTAGTAGAACTATCAATGGAATGCGGCTTTTATACGTATAACACCAATTTCCTAACAAGTGTATCAAAGGTGTATTTCGAGTATTAAAGATGTGTGTAATGTGTATAGGACAAATTTTTCTGAAATGTAAGAAACATAAGAAACATAAGAAAATGAGGAACTACAAGAGGCCTTTCAGCCTACACGTGATAGTTCCCTTAATCTATCCCTCAAAACTAACTTTATACAATCTTCTCTTGAGAAGATTGTATATCCCTCAAAACTAACTTTATACAATCTTCTCTTGAGAAGATTGTATAAAGTTAGTTTTGAGGGATAGATTAAGGGAACTATCACGTGTAGGCTGACAGGCCTCTTGTAGTTCCCCATTTTCTTATGATTCTTATGTTTCTTACATTTCAGAAAAAATTGTCTTATACACATTACTTTCTATCGACTCTGGACTGACGACCTCATAACTAAGTTTGTTCCAATCATCAACTATCTTATTTACAAACCAGTTCCTTTCTATTTCTTTATTAAATCTACACTTTTCTAGCTTAAACTCATTACTTATCGTTCTGTCCTGTTTGCTTACCATAAGAATTTGATCTATATCCTCTTTATTGATTTCCCTAAACCATTTGAATACCTAGTTAAGGTCTCCCTAACTCGACATCTTTCCAACGAGTGTAAATTAAGTCGCTTTAACCTATTCTCGTAAGTAATGTTGCCCATTCCTCCTATCATCTTTGTAAATGTTCTCTAAACTGATTTTAGCAATCTTATGTCCATCCTATAATATGAGGACCAGAACTGCACAGCATATTCGAGGTGTGGTCTGACTAGTGCTAACTACATTTTCAGAATAACTTCTGCACTCCTACTTTCAACACTCTTAGCGATAAATCCTAATACCCGATTAGCTCTGTTTCTTACCCCAATATATTGCTTTCTAGGTCGAAGATCTGAGCTGACCATTACCCCTAAATCCCTTTCGCAGTCTGATTTTTTGTGGGATAGATTGCGTAATGTGAAACTATGATCTAAGCTATCCTTACCCAAGTTAATTACACTACATTTATTAAGATTAAACTAAATTGACCACTTACCCACCCAATCATTTATTCTAGATCCCTTTGCAGCGCTTTTACATCCGTCTGTGATATAATAACTCTACCTATTTTAGTATCATCTGAAAACTTACTTATGTCATTGTCAATACAATTATCTAAGTCATGTATGTACATTACAAATAATAATGGTTCTAGTACTGATCCCTGTGGCACCCACTTGTTACCTTTCCCCACTCAGATGTGGTGCCATTAATGGTGACCCTTTGTTGTCTATTACCCAACCAAGACTGAATCCAATTAAGAACTTTCCCATTTATTACATGCAATTTGATATTATTTATAAACTTATCATGTGGCAATATGTGCTGTAATAACACAGTAATCATAGAAAATACTACTACACTTAGCGTTAGGATGGTCACGGGTAGATGGCGGTTTAAGTTGAAATAAGGTCAGTGACGTCACGAGTACTCGTTAACATCTGGACCCTAACTAGGTCACGAAATGACTGGATAGAAGAGGAGGAGGAGAAGGACGAGGAGATGAATAGTTGTAATGATGATGGTAAAAATAATAATGATGCTTATGAAGATATTGATAAGTATACTGTTAAGTGATCATGACAGGCAATAATAATTTGGCCAGCCATGTGTGTGGGGATAGTACGTAGTATGTTCACAGTGCACTAAACGGCACCACATTCGTGGCACCTAAAAATTCCTTATAACCCTAACTCCATCCTTACTATCGAAATAACCTTTTAGCAAAATCATAAACTAGTAACTATAATACAGCCATAGACTTACTTGCAAGAAACAAATGAAAGAGAAAACTGTCAGGATCCAGAACCTTATCTTGTAGGTCTGAAAGGTTTCAGCAGCGGGCAGAGGTTTGGAAGGGGTGACTCCGAGCTCATCTATTTGGGACGTGTTGTTGACCACCGGCATTATTGCTTTGTCGGAGTTGTGGAGCGTCGTGTCGGGTGGTAAGGAGCAAGGTGGGCCAGGGCTGTCCTCTGCTGAGGCGACCTGGTGCTGCATCTCCTCCTCACCCGTGAAACTTTGCCCCTGACCTGAAAGCCAAACACACAAACCGCATGTCAAACATGTCCTCACAGTCGTTGCCGTCGTCTTTTTTTCTTCTTCTTTTTTCCTCTCTCTCTCTCTCTCTCTCTCTCTCTCTCTCTCTCTCTCTCTCTCTCTCTCTCTCTCTCTCTCTCTCTCTCTCTCTCTCTCTCTCTTTTGTCAACATTCCTTGGTTAGCACTTGACTTCCTCCTCTATATTTTATCACCCCCACCCACCCTCCGACACAAAATATACAGGTGACACAAATTCATAAATAAATTCCGAAAAAGATTACCTGCAAATTACTATCATTTAGCTCACTACGATAAGTGAAGATATTGCAATTAATTCATCTCTTATATATCACACTGTTATGTAGCTGTTCAGTGGATAGGGTGAACTAAAGGTAGCGATCCACTCTCATTAACAAATTGGGTAGGATAGGTACAAAAGAGCAGAAAAAGTGTAGTGCTTCTGGAAAAAGAGAGAGAGAGAGAGAGAGAGAGAGAGAGAGAGAGAGAGAGAGAGAGAGAGAGAGAGAGAGAGAGAGAGAGAGAGAGAGAGAGAGAGAGAGAGAGAGAGAGCGAGAGCGAGAGCGAGAGAGAGAGAGCGCGAGAGAGAGAGAGAGAGAGAGAGAGAGAGAGAGAGAGAGAGAGAGAGAGAGAGAGAGAGAGAGA
>JAPQNM010000013.1:16325723-16330723 GCA_029783475.1 Metacarcinus magister
TCAGCAGGCAGACCGACTGACAGAGCTGCTCCACTCCCTACAGTCGCGACAACCAAGCTGTCTGACCAGCCATAGTTTGGTCCTGAGTGTCGTGCCGCTTCTGATGCCAAGTATCGTGCCTGGCGTGCCTACAAGAGGCACTCAATGGCTCGTAACAGGCGTCAGCACCGAGAAGCAGACCAGCAAATGAGACACACTCAGGAGTGGGCTGTAGAACAATGGAAGGCAGACCTCAGAGGGAAGCTGAGAGGTGGATAAGTTGGGAAAAAGTGCTGGTAAAACCTTGTGAAAGAGCAGCAAGGCGAGGCTGCGGGAGAATGGGAAGGGTCTGGTCCACACAGCTTTGTACAAGGCCAACCTCTTACCACACTTTGCTGAAGAGGCCTCAGGGCATCTCTATCTGGCTTCTCGACAGGAAGGGACTGGAAGTCCTCTACAAAGCTCAGGTGCAATTTTCCTTGGAGTACGCGTGCCTTGCGTGGGGCGGAGCCACCAACAAGTATCTCACCCTACTGGACAAGATACAATCTCGAGCGGCGAGGCTCATTGGCGACAAAGATGGTGGGCGAGTGCCTCAGCTGCAGACGCTGCAACACCGACGACGCGACATAGCAGGACTCACCGTGATGTTCAAAGTACAGGTGAAACGTGTGAGTCACCTCCAGGCGCTTATCTAACTAATGGTTTTAAACAGTTCAGTTTAAACAGTTCTATTTCGTCTTTTTTTTTTTTTATATCATTAACCGTTGGCACCAGTAGGCATATGGAGGCACAGATGGACTTGCCTCGCCTGTTATTTGGTGTAGGTTTTAAAATTTTTTATAGTGACGCCTCGAATGATTAAGTTCTCTCTTGAATATGTTGAGAACGTGTGAGGCTTATTACTGCTACAGCCTCAGATGCATATTAACGTTGTAAATCCCGTCTGAGGACAGTATGGCAGTAATTTGGGTAGTCTTTGGCCACTCGGCGGTGATATCAAATATTGAAAAGTGGTCAGCGGACCCGGAATCCTAGGCTCCCATGTCCGAACGCTGACCACTGCACCACCGCCTCCCTGCTTTTAATTATCATTCTGCTAAGTTTTCTTATGAGATCTTTGGTGGCTGTTGAGAGTTTTCAGCTATTTTCTTTGGGTGCACTCCCACCTACATCTAATGGTAATATTAAGACTATATGGTTGTCATTGGAGCTCTCTTTGTTTCCATTCATCTCCTCTAGAAGTTGTGAGTACTTTTCTGGATCATAATTGTAGATTTATCTAACTTCTCTTTGACTGTCTGGATATTTGGCCTCTTCAATCATAGCCACTTATCTCTTTCTTTGGCGTTACTTTGCACCGTATCATCATGTGGCTATTTTGCTTTTGTTTATTCAATACTGCCGCACTCTTTATTGAGTTCAGTTTGTTAGTAAGAATGAAGTCAATATCATTCTTTCTTTCACTGTTCAGGCTTTTCCATGCTCATTTCTTTCTTGCTTTACGGTATGCGTTATTTTCAAATTGTTCGTCTCTCCAAACCTTAGGAGCATTTAACCTCTATCATTTCGTGCATTTATTGCGAAGTGTTTTATTGCTATAGTTCCTACAATTTTTCCTGACATATGTATTAAAATTTCCTTATATGAAAGAATACTGAGTTTTGTGCAATTCCATAGCATATTCTACATTTTCATAAAATCTTTCTGCGTCCTCGTCATGGTATACTGATCTATGTGCGTAAACCTGTATGAATTTATATATATATATATATATATATATATATATATATATATATATATTGTTTAATTTGATTATGGAGCTTACTACTCGCTCGTTTAGACTATAGAAAGTGTAAGTAAACCTACTCCGTGGTTTTTTCCTTGTCTGTTTATCCACAATAGGAAAATATGGGATAATACTTCAGTATTATGATTTTTTTCAGTTCTTCAAAACTCACTGAGGCCATTGATATCTCCTTTGATGTTGTCTATTTCCTCGAATAATAGTTTAAGATTACTTTCACTAGGGTTCTAACATTATGATTATAACATTATAAGTGCTAAGGTCTAAGTTCCAAAGGTGGTCTATCCGAACCTAGACATTCTTAGCACCCCCTGTTCTGGGGCAGGTCTGTTCGCCACCGTGGCCAGTTACTTTATCGCTGCTGGGGACTTCAGGCCATGGTATGGATGTAGGGATCATGTAAAGGTGAATAAACCAGATACCATGCCTAGGGCGTCTTGGCGGGGGAACACATTTAATTTGATTCCTCATAGTGAACCTGGCTTGTTTTCTTGCACCAATATAGTTGTTTTCTCTCTCTCTCTCTGATCAAGCTTGCTTCGAACATAGGAGTTGACCTGCAACCGAGTGATATATCGGTGGCTCACCACATCGGAAAGCTTCGAGACCGTGATCGACCACTCATCGTCAGGTTTTGCCGCAGAAAGAGAAAAAATTAAATGCTCAAGAAGAAGAGTGAACTGAATAGAAAGAACATGAATTTATTTATCAACGAAGACCTGACACCATTACGATCAACTATGATGAAGATGGTAAAAGACCAACCGGGAGTGAAAAACGTCATCGCAAGAAACGGCAAAATCGTCGCCTGGCTGAACGAGGAACCGAACCACGCTATTGAGATCTCTACTCCAGACGAGCTGAGTAAAGTGGGGATTGTGATGCCTGACTGGAAACGTTTGAGAATAGAGCATCTGGTACGTGACACTACAGCCTAGGTAAGCGTGGAACACACAATAATTCATCAAGACATAGTACTCCCAGGTGTAAAGTAAATGCAGTGAGTACTAATGAAAACTGTTTGTCCTCAGGAAAAAAGTTATTAATATTTTCTCTCTCAACGTGTGTGGTCTTATAAGTAAACTCGCGTCACCAGAGCTTAGAAAGCTATGCGGGAGCTTTGATATTATCTGTCTAAGTGAAATTAAGTGTGATGAAGTTGACATGAAGAGTTTTGTAGATATTTTTTACAAACTTGGATGTACATTTATTTACAGTGTTAGAAGAAATCTTAGTGTGAGTAAATCGGGTGGTATTATGATCGCTGTGAAACATGAAATTAATAATTTCTGGAAACCTGTAAGAAAACGTTCAGAAGCGTTTTTGTCTCTACACTTAGATAAGTCTTGTTTAGGCTTAAAGAAAGATGTATTAATAACCTCATTATATATTCCATCATGTAACTCACGATATTCAAGTATTGAATAATTTGATGAACTTGACCATTTCCTTTTGGATTATCATGATGATTGCTATTATCACATTATATGTGGGGATTTTAATGCTCACACAGGCATTGCTGCTGACGTTGTGCATTTAAGGTATAAAAAAGGTAAGGTTGCATGGGTTTCAGTTCCGGTATCCATCAATAAAGATGCTCTCCAGAACGTCAGCCGGGCAAGCCCAACCCCCCACTGTGGTGCCCGATCACAGCAGTTCCTCCCCAGTAAACAGCTTAAGCATCACAAGCCCGGGCGGGGACTCGATCTGCCGACCAAGCGAATGCAAGGCGAGGAGAATGATAGACGTGTATGAGAGCATGTTGCAGCTTGGCAATCCGACAGAGAGACGCTCTAGAGACACGACGAGAGTAAATGGGTATGGTAAGAAACTATTGGATATATGTAAAAATAACATGGTATGTATGTTTAATGGTAGAGTTGGAGAGGATGAAACGATTGGTAAGGAAACTACTATTCATAACACTATTGTGGACTATGTTATTGGGTCTCCGTTTCTCGTGACTATAGATAAAAATTTTTAAATCTTGGATTTTGATCCACTTTTTTCAGCATGGGGAAAGGGAAAAGAGAGGACCTATGGGTAACAAACAGTCGGAGTCAGTAACTAAACCGGGGAAGTGGGATAAAAGTAAAGTTAATGAATATGTTCACAACATTAACCATGACTCTGTGACCCAAGTAATTGATAATGCTGAGTTCAAATCTGTTTTTGATCTAATTGAAGACTTGAAGAAGATACTTATTGATCCAGCTTTAGAGATTTTTCCACGGATAGGTAAGAGCTTTGTTAAGATGAGTAATAATACTAATATGTATGGTTATGTGTTTTTTTAAGTCGGAAGGAGTATTATAAGGCAAAACATAAGAATAACATAGAAAGGAGTACTACTAGTTATAACAACATGATTATAAAGAGCAAAAAGTAAAAGAAAGAGTTAAAACGAGTTCAATCAAAAGAAAAAAAGTGATTTAATAGCGAAATTCCGAACCGCAAAAACAAAGGATTCAAGACTATACTGGCAAATTTTACAGGGAACACAAAAAAAGACCGAAATACCAATTTTGATTACTGAATTCATGAATCATTTAAAGAGATTAGCACAAGTAGAGGACGTGGAAGAATTTTCAGCTGGTATTGACAAAGACATAAGAAATAACAGTGTGTTTAATAAAGAGGTTACTGAGGATGAAGTTAAAATGTATATCAAAACTGAAAAAACCAATAAAGCTGCAGGCATTGATAATATCACTAATGAATAAATAAAGAACGCTAAACACATAATATGCCCTTTATATGTAAAACTCTTTAATAAGGTTTTAGAGACAGGAAACATCCCAGAAGACTGGTTGACAGGAATAATTGCCCCAATTTATGAGAAGGTCGGAGAGGTTAATGACGTCAACAATTACAGAGGCATAACCCTATTAAGTTGTTTGGTTAAGCTTTTTACTAAAATATTAAATGTAAGACTGACAAAATTTTGTGATGATAATCACATTATAAAGGAAATGCAGGCAGGTTTTAGGCAGGGGTACTCCACTACTGATCATGTCTTTGTAATGAAAATCCTAATTGATCTGTTTCACTATATGAAGAAGAAACTTTTTTGTCTTTTTGTTGATTATAGTAAAGCTTTTGACATTGTGTGAAGAGATGCTTTGTGGTATAAATTATTAAAAGTAGGAATTAATGGTAAAGTTATTAGAGTAATAAAAAACATGTATAGTAATATACGATCTTGTGTTGCACT
>JAPQNM010000013.1:16335723-16343223 GCA_029783475.1 Metacarcinus magister
GAGGGCGGCGTGGGTAGGAAGTTTTGGCACCCCTCAGGCGCCATGGTGGGGTGTGGCGTGGTGTTGGAGGAGCGAGGTGATAGGGAACTTTCAGAGTTCGATACTGAAGTGGATCTTCTTGTGAGGGGCGTCGCAGGGAACATAGGCTGCCACGAGGGTGCCGCACGGATGGATGTGGGAGTTCGTGGACAGCCGATAGATACGAGGGATGAGGAGCGGCTCTGTGATGAGGGAGTCAATGGGAGGTGTTGAGGTGCTGGAGTAACGGACTGCGGCTCTGTTTTGTCATCTGGCAGAAATGACGCTGTGGTACTGGATTCAACAGTATCAGATTCAAAAATTTTTGAGATCTCAGGTGTGGAACTGGAGTCCTCGATTAGGGAACTAACCTTAACGGGAGATGATATAGTGGAATTGGATTCAATCGTAGGGGATTTGGAATCCCTGATAATTTGAGAGGTGAAAGGTGACTTGCACTTCACTAGAAAGGAGTTCACATCTGATGCGTTCCCTGTTGGCTGTGGGTTTTCAAAATCTACCCCAAGTGGTGTGTCTAGAGAGGTACGTATTTTTGAGGTGTCTTGCTTTGCGTCCAACTCTGATGGGGGACTGACTAGCGTCGAGGTAAGGTTAACGTCCACCAGCGGAGAGTGACTTGCTGGCTTTGAAGGAATGATTGGTTTATCCAGAGACCCGGCTTGCATTGGAGATGGCTTAGGTTGTGCGATAAATGACTCTGAACTTGATGGTAACGATTTTTGACTCTCTGGAAGGAACTCTGAATCTTTTGATGTAGAAGATGGTATAGCTGGGGGTGCTTCCTTTGGTCGTGGAGACACAAGTACCTTCTTCTTATGAGGGATTTTCTGTGCTGGTGATGGTGGTGAAAGCACTGTCTGGTCAATTTTAGATCCCCTTGGCTGTACTTGTCGTGGTGGTGATTTACTGGGCAAAGGTGGGGAAGTTTTTGGTACAAGTAGTGGTGATGGAGGGGAGTTGTGTGTCTGCTGAGGAAGGAATGTGGTAGTGGGTGGTAGTGATGATGTAGGTACTGGTAGAGGTGGAGAGCCAAAGGTGGTAAAGGTGGGATGGACTGTGCCGTGTCGTGGTGCAGCAGAATCTTGAAGAATGGAAGGTTTTGAAGGTGTAGCGATGGTGTCAATATGACTTTGAGGCGGAAGGATGTGTGTAGGCCAAGTCGACGAGGCAGGGGTATGGTTAGGTTTTGTCAGTGGCATTGGGATGTTGGTAGGTCTTGTAAATGAATCGTTGATGTCAGGAGGCCTTGGTGATAAGGTACGAATATTGTTAGGATGTAATGGTGAGGCAGGTGAGATAACAGGCTTTGATGGTGATGCCCTGAAGGTGGTAAGCTCTGGATGTGAAAAAGATATATCGGCATGCTCTAGAGAAGAAGACTGTATGATAGGAAGTTCCCGAGGTGGAGGTGGTGCCTTCCGTAGAGGCAAATCTGGAGTCCCAGTATTCATCTCAGAGAGCGTTGGGAGGCGTTTGGGCTGCGGTGGCTTTTGGTAATAATTATGCCTAAGCACTGGAGGATAATTTGCAGGGTGTATGTAGCCTGCGCCGGGGGCTCTTGAACGAACCCTGGAAGGTCGAATTACTACTGCCGGAGGAGGACATGGCATGGGCGGAGGGTAGACGGGATGAGGCATTGGGATGGGGAGGGCATTGTGTTGTGCCAAAGCATAGGACTTCCTCTTCCAACTTTTATCCTCGAGGTCATCCAGCTCCTCCATCAAAGGCCTGACGGAGCGACGCATAGTTCCTATGTGAGTCACTCGTTCACAAGTACGTTAGCTTAGTCATTGTTTATCTTTTTCTCTATCACACTTTCAGCTTATCTATATGCTGGATATCAGTTTTCTCAATTAGGATGTGAGTCACTGCGCTCTTTTCTAATGTCTGGGTCTGACGTGGGTATTCACTGCTGTGTTATGGTTTTGCTTTAGTAACTTTTTTTTTCATTGTTCATTGGTTTAATACATGTGTGACGCTGCGCTGCTGATACTGCGATGTTGTGTGTGTGTGTGTGTGTGTGTGTGTGTGTGTGTGTGTGTGTGTGTGTGTGTGTGTGTGTGTGTGTGTGTGTGTGTGTGTGTGAAGAGAGAGAGAGAGAGAGAGAGAGAGAGAGAGAGAGAGAGAGAGAGAGAGAGAGAGAGAGAGAGAGAGAGAGAGAGAGAGAGAGAGAGAGAGAGATAGTTACAGACAGAAAGACAACCTTAGAAAAACAGAAAGTTAAAGATATAGAGAAAGACAGGCAATTAGAAAGAGAAATAGAGAAAGAGAAAAAAAGAAAGAATCACAACACAACCACAAATACACATGAATTCACCAGTAACAACCGATAAAAAACAAGTAAATAAGTAAAAAAAAAATCCTTTTCTAATACATAAGGAGACACATGAGAATACAAACAGTGCACCCCGCTCCCTTTCCCTTTTTTCCACTCGTTTACCTCTACAAGTAAAGGCAGAACTATCTCTTACCGACGGGTGGCATGTCGTTGGGATGGACGGATGCCTCGACGTGACCTTCTCTAACACCTACCGCCGACTTACTGACCGCCACACACACACACACACACACACACCCTCAGCCCAACACCCATCCATACGCATCCCCCCCGTCAACCC
The DNA here is from genome assembly GCA_029783475.1 of Metacarcinus magister. Classification (NCBI taxonomy): domain Eukaryota; kingdom Metazoa; phylum Arthropoda; class Malacostraca; order Decapoda; family Cancridae; genus Metacarcinus; species Metacarcinus magister. The sequence goes on from JAPQNM010000013.1 coordinate 16,338,381, forward strand.
CGCCGGGCCCCCCTGTATACTGGCCAAGAGGTGGTGTTATCTGTGCAGCCAAATGAAGCTATCGATGGATGATGATTGCTATCAGACCCTTATATGTGTGTGTGTGTGTGTGTGTGTGTGTGTGTGTGTGTGTGTGTGTGTGTGTTTGTGTGTGTGTGTGTGTGTGTGTGTGTGATACACTTTCTTAGTAGTAAGGTTAGATTAGGTTACATGTATATTTTACCTAATCCATTATCTTGTCCTCCTAGAGTGGTCGCCAGATAAGACCACAACGCCAAGTGATAAGAAAGGAAATTCCCGTAAGCCATTACTTTTAAAGCTACTCTTGCACCATTACTAAGCCCCACCAAGCCTCTACCATTATGCTACCACTAAACCACCAGTAACCTCTGCCACCACTAACTAGTTTCTTCCCGTGGCGGGCTGCGGGCACTATCAACACTGCCCTTCATTGATAAAGATGTAAGGGTATGATAGTGGAACGAAGGGATAGAGAAAGGACAAACAATTGAATAAGAACTGAAGATGAGAAGGAGACGGAAAGGAGGAGAAGAGAAAAAAAAAAGTACATGTAGAAAAGAAACAGAAAAAAATAGATGCACAGCTTAGAAAAAATAAATAAACGAAGTTTCTAAAGACACATTACGTGAATATCAGATTTTTTTTTACCAATGCACAATGAAGCTCCACTACTCTATGTAAGGTACAACAGTGACTTACTCTTTCCCTTTCCTTTTCTTCTCTTCCCTTCCCCTCTACCACATATGTCCATGAAATGATGAGAAAAGAATTAGGAACGTGGAAGAAGGAGGCAATAATAGAAGGAGATAAAGGAAGGGGAAGGGACAGGAAGGGAAGAGAGAGGTGTAATAGGAGGGGGCAGGAAGAGAGGGGGTAGAATAGAAGGAAGGGGGAGGGTACAGGAAGAGCGAGCGAGAGAGAGAGAGAGAGAGAGAGAGAGAGAGAGAGAGAGAGAGAGAGAGAGAGAGAGAGAGAGAGAGAGAGAGAGAGAGAGAGAGAGAGAGAAAAGAGACCTATATAACTCACCACCAAGCATAACTCAGAAAATAAACCAATACCTGCAGCTAGAAACTAATGCTAATATACCGCCGCGTGACTAGGAAAGGCTACAAGGCTATCAATAAGTAAACAGATCCCGCCTTCATACCCTACACACACACACACACACACACACTCTCTCTCTCTCTCTCTCTCTCTCTCTCTCTCTCTCTCTCTCTCTCTCTCTCTCTCTCTCTCTCATTTTCCTTATCAACCGACCAACTTCCACACACAGAAAGCGCTCACATATGTGCGTACCAGATTATACCACAGTCCTAGCGTCAACTTAGTCCTGTTTCTTTTCTAAACAATCCGCCCTGCACGCACACACACACTCTCTCTCTCTAGGAGTTTCACACGTCCCAAGGATACTCTCTTTTTAGACATGTTAATTGTTATAAGGCACTTTCACTATGCTTGCCGGCACATCCCACCTCCTCATTCCTTTCTCCTTCCCTTTCTTCCTCTCCATCTGTCGGGCATGAGCATGATCCTTCTCTTGTTCTCTCCCTTTCTCACTTTCTCTTTACGTGTCTGTCTGTTCATGCCCTCCAGCCTGCAAAGTGAATTTCTACGTTGTGATTGAGTCCTCTGTCTCTCCTTGAACTCGTCTCATTGCACACCTCGCCCTTTGTGGTTACTTAATTATCATCACCAGTCCTAAATACCACAGTACCTTTCACCTCTCTGTTACCTGACGGTGCAATCAGTAGTTTTGCGCCCTTGCTTGTTATGTTTTTTTTTCTTTTTTTTTCTATTGTGTATGTGTGTGTATGTTTGTGTGTCAGTGTGTGTGTGTGTGTGTGTGTATGTTTGTGTGTCAGTGTGTGTGTGTGTGTGTGTGTGTGTGTGTGTGTGTGTGTGTGTGTGTGTGTGTGTGTGAGAGAGAGAGAGAGAGAGAGAGAGAGAGAGAGAGAGAGAGAGAGAGAGAGAGAGAGAGAGAGAGAGGAGAGAGAGAGAGAGAGAGAGAGAGAGAGAGAGAGAGAGAGAGAGAGAGAGAGAGAGAGAGAGGCGTGCGTTTAATGTACAGTTTCTGCCAAAAAAGTTTCAAATCACTGTAGGTTTAGGAATACGTAGATTCTTTTCAGTTAAACATGTTTGTTATCTCTCTCTCTCTCTCTCTCTCTCTCTCTCTCTCTCTCTCTCTCTCTCTCTCTCTCTCTCTCTCTCTCTCTCTCTCGTGTTATGCTGACAGAGGGGGTAAAATATATTCATTTTTATTATATAATCACTGTTTTATCAGTTGATGGAGGATGAAACGTTCCGATGATGACCAACACACACTTGAGATTGGATTTAGGCTCCTTCTCTCTCTCTCTCTCTCTCTCTCTCTCTCTCTCTCTCTCTCTCTCTCTCTCTCTCTCTCTCTCTCTCTCTCTCTCTCCACAATGAGTTCATGCATTGTGCCGTTTACATTTAAAAAGATAAGTTCCTACTGTGGCGTTACTCCAAAAGTTTATATTTTAATATCAATATATCAACAAGTTTTCAGTCACTTTTCTTTCTGTTACACACGTATAGTTAGACACAATATGAACATAACAGAACAGAACAGTATAGCACAACACAGTACATCGCAGCATAGATAGCACAGCACAATGTCCCCACAACATGATATGAACACAGTATATACGATGGTACTGAGGACGTACACAGCCTCACTCGCACTGCCACACACTGCTGAGCGCTAGGCTAGACTGTTTACATTCTAGCAGAGATGAGGCGCGCTGCACGAGACTGCCAGTGAACTCCGACTGGTTGAAATTACCATCCACTTTTTATAAACAAGTTTTCTCACTCTCCGGTCACCTGGCTGTGGAGGGGCTGCGTTTTGGAATGTGTTTTAACCCTCAGATGTGCGTCCGAGGCTTCTGTATGCACTAAGTGAATCGCTGAAATTTATTTTTTGGCAGTGGTAGGCAGGGTAGCAGTGTGGTTGGTCACCGTATCCTTCACTGACCAGATTCATCATCCTGTATTCGTGTCACTCGATACTGTGGGAGTGGTCTGGCGGTCTGCGTTTGTTTAATTACAACAGAGAAGTTCGTTACATTGTGATGTGTAGCATGTGGTAGCGCAGGGAGAGAGGGTCTTACATGGTGATGACGCTGCGCTGTGGATAAGAATGCCGTGGGTGGTAATTAAATGGCCAAGTTTGCTGCCCCAAACCCCAGCAATATTTGTCATTCCTACTATCGCCGTATTATCAGTGCTAGATCGTACTTATCCTCATCCCCCCTCCCACGTAATTACCCCTCCTCAAAAGAAAGTTACCATATTTATTGTTTGTTTTTCACTCGGAAGGCCGCTTCCTCCTAACCACTGGTCGTCACCGCCGTAAGACCCCCTCATCCGGCCTCTGTCACCGTCAGGCCCCCTGACACTCTCCCACGTATGACCCACATCCACCAGCTCCACATAGGCACCGGTGTCTCGCACCTCGCGGCCTTGGGACTCTGCTCCCGTGGCGGTCGCACCTGTGAGAGTGAGACGCAGCTGTGGGCATAAATCTCGCTTAGTAAAAAAAAAGAATTATTTCATCCATCACTATCAGACCAAAAAATATATTCATATTCCTGGCCAGCAAATGGTTAACAGACGTATAGGAAATATGAAAACAAGTATGTAAATGAAGCAGAACAGCTTAGAAAAAAAGTACAAGTTTTAAGGCTGCCCAAAGCATTGGCTTGATATTGTTTCGGCAATGCTCTTCCACGAACAGTTTATTACCACATGACGTTACTATAGGACGACCCCTGCCACATAACTATGCATGGACAGGACCATTGTAGGGCAGGGAAGCCAAGACTGCGACCGCTTCTTGCAATGCGGGGATATCGACCATAGATCACAAAGGGGTTAGCACTCTTTTATCTAGAAGGATATGCCGTTTAGCCTTAATTGCTATTATTGATGACTTGGGTAATGCCGCCGACCCCAACACTAGCCCACCCCGTACTCCTACACCGACATTTAGTGGCCATGGCCTCTCGGCGCCCCTCCTGCGGAGGAAGACTCCGTGAGACGTCCATCTAGTGCTATGTGGATACCAGTGGAAGGTGTGTGTGTGAAAATCAACATGGTCTAAAGCAGTGGTATTCATTGCGCGGATCGCGAGCCGCTGGCGGGTCGCGATGACTCAATTCACGGCTCTCGAAAAATATATAAATTAATTAATATAAAAAAATAATTTTTCAAGTAAGATACATATTTTCATGAGGTGAGATGGAAGACGAAGTCACAGTAAGAGATAACATTCTAACATCCCTAGCCTAGTCGTACAGAAATCATACGTGTCCACTACGAGAAACTGATCACATTTACTATATTGCACTAGCAGCTCAGTACTAATTAATTTAGTTGAGTTACGCTAACTTGCAGTAGCTGCGGCTCTCTCAATCAATGCGTTTAACCGAAGTGGCTATTTTGCAAAAATTAGTGAATAACACTGGTCTAAAGGATCACGTGCTGGACTTGTGATTCTCAGCCATTATCTTCCCGGAAAAAGCTCACAGCTCATAGAGACGGATCTATGGGTAAGGCTGAGACCTTTCACACATCGTTCATACCTATCCCCTAGTTCATGGAGGACAATAACAGCTCTCTGTCAGCGAAAAATCCTTAGCGACCTGAGCAGTGTTCGAACCTACGCCTTGCCGGGTAACAAGCGGAGTCATTGCAGTTATTGCAAAGTTAATAGCGCACCTACATCAGTATCATCATCAGTATCACTGAACCACGGGAGCGATGTGGGTTGGGGGGGGAGGGAGCTAAAAGAGAGAGA
>JAPQNM010000013.1:16353223-16358223 GCA_029783475.1 Metacarcinus magister
ACTGACTTTATTGCATGATCTACTTTTTTTTATTTAGGAGAAACCCGAGGTAGATGCTTTTTCCTCTAAATCTCATTTAATTCTCATCTCCATGCACAATTATAGAACACAGGAAGGATAAACATAAGGTAACAGTTACCTGCCCAGCTCAATAGAAAAAAGTATGATTGTCATGCTATATGTCTGATTTAAGTTCTTGAAATAAATTATATTCTTCTTATGAAAACGTCTAGGAATTAGAAAGGAGGAAAGTGATATTAGCATCTAAAGTTTATCAGAGTTTATCAGTACAGACAAAAAAATAAAGACAATAATGATTTAACTCTTGCATTAGAAAGATATAAAAGAATTGACGCAAGAATATTCTATGACAGTAGATCTCTTACATCACGTGTGTTTGCTTCTGACTGTCATATACGAATATTGTCATGCTAACGATTAACTCTTACATTAGAAAGGTATAGAAAAAATAAACCCAAGAATATTCTATAACAATAGGTATTTTACATCACGTGAGTTTGCTTCCACCTATCATATACGAATATTGTCATGGGTGGCTGTCAGGGTCTCAAGGATGATGTATATATAGGTGTACCGTGTCCCAGAGTTAGTTGCTACCAAATCCGAGATGATGCAGTATAGCATTAGGCAAGTGTTTTTGTCAGGAGCGGAACACCTGATGCTTAACACCTTATCCAATGCTCTGAACTTCCTTGCTGTGCAGTATTATGTCGGACCTTTTAATTGTGCGTCCAGGTCAAGAGAAATCCGGTTGACAGGGCGGTCCCCATAGCGTGATAAAAGCCAAGGTCATTATAATTAGCTTAATGCTTTTTGGTAGCAATAAAGGGGTTGGATGAGACGGACAAATACGGATCTCACGCTAAAGATAAGGTTAATCAAGATGTTCGGAGTTTTTTAATGGCTTAAACTAAAATAACCTTGACGCTTGAAATAAATAAGAAAACGTCAATATGTTTTGATTATATCTAATTATGTCTTTGTCCTCTGCAGTAATTTTTATAGGCCCTTTAGAAGTCCTTTGGCGGTAAAAGGATGGACACGTTAAAAGGACACCTCTCCACACCTACCTCAACGACCCGGACATCATATTGGCATTGTTTACTGTGGTTCCACCCTATCCTGCCCCTTCTCGCCTTGCTCCCACCAAAACTTGACCCGCAGCCAGGTGGAAGGTGTGCTAGTTCCTGACACCTTTACCTCCACCAACGCGATCCATTTCCTCTAACCATGCATCAGCACCACCGCTTCTACGTCCACATTTTCATACTTCTACCTCCGCACCCCTTTATTCCAGGTTTACTATCGCACTCAAGCCGATTCGTTCACTCTCATAAACACAAACGCAGCTGACCATTATTTTTTAAAAATAATTCAACCTATCCGCGACCCCTTTCTTCTTATCCTCCTCCTCCTTCTCCTCCTCCTCCTCCTCCTCGTTTGCAGCTGGCATGGACGGATACAATGACTGAGGAAAGAATCGGCAACGTCCAGCTTCATAAATTAATACAAATATCGACTCCTGGAGCGGCGGGAGTCATTCGGCGCCCAGTCAGCGTCGGGGGTGGACCTGCCACGCTCCTGCCACCGCCAGCTTGGGTGTTCGCGAACGTGTGAAGTTGAGTTACTGTTTGTGTTCAGTGTGGACTCAAAGACCCTGTCGGCTGGTGTGTTGTTCTTCCCTTCTGCAGCGTAGCTTGGTTTTCATGTCGTTTTTGAGTGAGATAGACACCAAGGACTGATAGATGACTCCTCGCCGAAGAGTGGTTATTTGCTCACAACACAAGCTGAAATCTGCAGTCGTGGAGAACTACGAGACGGAACTGTTGTGTGGGTGTCTGAACCGAGCTTGATTGTGAGTGTTTGTGTGGCGGTGTCCAGGTGACCATCATCACAACAAGCCGCTCCGCCTCCTTCCCTCGCCGCTCCAGCTGCCACCCTCCACCAATGAACAATAGTTACTCAGTCCATTCCGTCTCTCGGGCTGCAAACAGACATTTATTCATTGTATTGTCTGTTAAAAACACAGTACTTATCTTTTTATTTATAATTTCTCAGGTAAATGAGATTGAATAATCAAGCACAGAGGCTGCAAACACTGATCACAGACGTACGTAGACTTGATGAATGATCATTTGATCTCAGTTGTAACACGGTTCCTCCAAGTAGTTGAAGATTCCACACGAAACTGCAGACCAAGGGAGTGCAAAATACTATTATGTGACCTTGAAAAACGTTTATCAGAACAGAACTGACGAATTGTCGCGAAAAAGAGATAGATTAATGAATACATTAATTGTCAATAATTAAATGAATAGTTAAAAGATATGCATCCAATCCTGACATCGTGAGTGTCAGTGCTTGTTAACCTGTCACGCGGAAGTAACAGGGGGGAGTTTCCTCCACAGCAGTATCCTGCTGGCCTTGATACCATAGGAGACGCCGACCTCATGAGCCACCTACGCATCATCAGCGTAGCGGCGGGACAACACATCTCACTTTAATGCAAGTCTTCAGCGAGGTATCCCGCCTCTTCAAGATGGGCATCTGTCTGGACACAGGTGTGTTCCGGTAACTCAGGTAAACCTTCACAGGCTCTCCCCCTCCCTGCCCAGGTGGCCACCGAAGGTACACAAGAATTCTAATTTGCCAGTAGTCTTTTAATGTTGTTGTCTTCTTGGCGAATTAGAAGAGCAAAGAGTAAACAGCTGGATGTAGGAAGGGGATGTGCGACGCCCACCCAAGGGAGGGGGAAGAGGCATGCGTGTGCGAGCCACCTGGTATGCAGCGATCTTGACTCCCTCATTACCTGCTGTTTTTTCTCATTATTATATTGTCCTTACTACAGCTTCAGATTAACTGAAGTCATATCAGAACTGAAGTCAGATAGAGCAATGGACGAACAGACATTCACGCTTGTATCCACACTTGTTAGGTTTAGCATCCATTCTGTACCTGCTGTATCTGCTGCAGCTGCTCATCTTGTGCTTGAAGGGAGCACCGAGGCGCGTGGCGTGTCAGGGGTCACGAGCTTGAATGTAAGAGGTAATGATCAATACCAAAAGTCTATTATTAATGTTGAATATCCATTGCACTTTCTTTTGTTGGCGGAGGACGGTTGTTGGTGGGGGCAGTGCTGCGTCAGGGACCTTTGGCGCCGCCCCTTCGTGGCTTGTGTCACCCAGCTGTTGCCCAATAGGACCACATACGTGCCGCCCCTCAGTGACTCGCCTAATGGCTCCACGCATTGCATCAGACACTGAACATACAAGATTTGTACATTTGGCTCTTAAACAACGGGAACTACATACGTGTTTGATACGCGTGTGGACGACTTTTTTTCGGACCTGAATTTTTCTAAAGATTCCATTCTTGTAATTACGGAATGTGACTAGGAGTGATTTCCTTATTACGCTGGTTTGCCGCATTAACGAGTCTCTTTTACACACAACTCGCAGAACTACAAAACAACTTTATTTTGACAGGATGGTTTAAAAGCTGAAGCCTTGAGTCATTTCGTGTGTGTGTGTGTGTGTGTGTGTGTGTGTGTGTGTGTGTGTGTGTGTGTGTGTGTGTGTGTGTGTGTGTGTGTGTGTGTGTGTGTGTGTGTGTGTGTGTGTGTGTGTGTGTGTGTGTGTGTGTGTGTGTGTGTGTGGGTGTGGGTGTTAGGAACATCTTTGTTGACCTTTCGCCTCCGAGCCGCGAGTCTCATAGGTGACGTGCAGCAGCGAGGGTTTGTCTTTAATCGAAGACGGACGGTTTTCACGGCGCGTCAGTCTATTGGAGAGAGAGAGAGAGAGAGAGAGAGAGAGAGAGAGAGAGAGAGAGAGAGAGAGAGAGAGAGAGAGAGAGAGAGAGAGAGAGAGAGAGAGAGAGAGAGAGAGAGAGAGAGAGAGAGAGAGAGAGAGAGAGAGAGAGAGAGAGAGAAAAAAAAATTAAGGTAGGCACTAGGAAGAGTAAAAGGAGAAGAAATGGAGTTAAGGAAGGAAGGTGAGGTGATAAATTCAAGGGGAAAGAGGAGGGAAGGGGAGGGAATCCAGGTGAAGGCTGAGAGAGGGAGAGGGTAATTAAGGTAAGGACAAGGGGGAAAAGAAAGAAAAAAATCAAGGAGGAGGGAAAGGTGGGAAAAAGGAAGAAACCAATGGAGAGAGGAAAATGAGGGAGAGAATAGAGGGAGGAATGCTTGTAAAGTAGGTAGGTAGATAGCTAGGTCTGTCATCTCCCAGCTTGCAACACGTCGATACATCAGTCGTCATATCACCCGACACACTCAATTTAAAGTTTTCTCCAATTTATTTATGTCATATTGATTTTCTTGCAGTCAATTTTAGTGATAAACGTTTATCTCGTCATTTTTTTTTTTCATTACATATAGTTGTTTCAGTACAAATTTAGTGTAATTGTATTATTTTTTTTTATTTGTTTTATCCTTCATTGAATTTATTTTGTTTGCTATTTCACTTCCTCCATCAATTGTCAACATGAATTTTCATGTCTCCCTTTATCATCGTTACAACTCTTCATGCTCCTCCTGGATAGTTTCCTCATAAACCTCACTGTAAAACCCAAGGCAAAACTTACTAAGCCTAATTTGCATGCTTTTTAAATCAAAGAATTCCTGACTCTTTTCGTGAGAGGAGGCAAAGATAGACATTAAAAAAAATTTCAAAGCCTTTGTCTTCTATATACTTCGTTTGCAAGTTTTCCCCTATCCTCATAATTATGTGGTCATTCTCGTGGTTTGTGTTCTAATTAAGAAATAAAATATCCTATATTTCCCTATACCCTCTGCACCCACCGTCTGTTACCTTCCTTTCCTTTCTATCTTTCCTTTTTTTCCTCCTCCTTCAGGTATACGGAAGAAAGGAGTGGACCGAATGGACTTTAAGCTTCTCGCAACTAATGACCTTGACAGACGCAACCGATAATGATCGGGCATTTATAATTAGAGTTTATTTCCTCTCGAGGTTGGTAGTGGT
>JAPQNM010000013.1:16362873-16377873 GCA_029783475.1 Metacarcinus magister
GCACTTTGTGGAATGCTTTTTATTTTTTTCATTGAACTTTGCAGTAATAACAATATTACCTGGATATCATAAAACATAATCAGGTTTGTTTTATGTCTTTGTTGTATATGAACAAAATAGTGGATTGTATTACTCACATACCAGTTTGCCATATACATGTTCTAACTTAACAATGATGTCCAACTTATTTATAAAATAATGTGCCTACAAACAAGATTACAGCAGGGCCCTTCTCCACCTCAAAAAAACAAACAAATAACAATAATTATAAATAAACAAATAAATAGAGCATAAAAATAAATAAGTGGTCCTACTTTGCTGCCAATTCTGGCCTTATATTTTGTTTTACATGAAAATAATAACCACTGGCAATTATGTGATGCTACTAGATATATCTCTCAGTGTTGGCAGTATACTCTTAGAAACAGGTGAGGATAGATTATTTATGAATAAACATCCCTTATGAATTTTACTTACAGCTACTACTAGTGCTTTAGCATTTGTTCCTACTAATATAAGGCCCGACACAATTCTGTACGATGGAAAAAGTTGCACGCACGCACGCACACACACATACACACACACACACACACACACACACACGACTCTACATCCATGAGAATGTCTGATTAAGATATTTTTCAGTGTTACTGGATATGAAGGATGTGTTTGATGGAACTGTACAATGAGCTGATACACTTTGCCTACAGAGGGCAGTGAAACACAGCATATCAATTTAGGGTTATTTTACTAACAATTCTAATGTGGGTTCATTCTTCCTCCACTAAAACAAGGCAATGAATGCAGAGATAACAGGGGATGATTTCTAGAACACTAGTTTTTTTATGTTTATATTTCTTCTGTAAAACTTAAAGCATCAAAGAAGTTAACTATGGCCAATGGCAAAGATCACATCTCTCAGGGATGCTTTGAGTTAATTGCATAAATGCATTATGTTTATGCCTTACAATTTAGCCTTCCAGAAGGCTAGAATAATTACCAAGTAGTTAGAGGATAATAATGAAGTTCTTTAGTAGCAACATTACTTCCAAGAGCTTAGTCTCATCAAAATCTGCTGTAACCAGATAAATTAATTCAGCCCTGACAATACCTTGTATAAAAGCAAATGATTGTGGATGTAGTGGTTACAAAGAATAGACCAGGACTACTTGAGCAAAGTTCCCCAGAGCTTGCTTGAGACTCCAGCATGTTATTGAGCTAGGGAACATTAATTACCAGAATTAGAAATGTATCAATATAGTTTCTCATTCTCATTTATTTCTGATTCTCTAACAAAATACGTTTTGTAGATGGAAAATGGCCCCTGGCCTGATCTCATTTGTGGATGATGTAAAACCTGTAAATTTATGAAGTTCACGGTTTTAAAAAAAAATGGACAAAGTATAACAGAAATTTAGGTTTATTATTTGAAAACATAATAATAGTTTTTTATACTGAAAGAAAGTTATACATCATTCAGATAATGTAAGGGCCATTAGTTATCTGCACATGTTTGAACATCAATGTAGTTGAGCAAACAATTACAGTGCTGTTGTGATGTAAAAACGGAACATTTCTAAATAAAATCCTCCAAACATCAATCCAGCTCTTCCTCGAACATGGGTCTGGCTGAGGAGGACCTAGATGTAGGAGAACTGGTGCTGGTGGAGGAGGAGGAGGAGGCATTGCTACTGCTTGGGAGTGATGATGGAACTCCCATCTGAGTTCTTACTAACCTAAAAATAAATAAAATAAAATGTTATTCTAAAATAATCCAAATTTGTTCAAGAAATGACATATCAAAATTTCTCGGTGTGATACATTTTACACCCAATTATTCATCCATCTTTGATGTTGCAACAATAACATTAGCTCATAATTTTAATTTTACAGAGGATATGGGGTTAAAACTGTGGCAAACTTTGATAGTATTGAAAAATAAAAAGCAAAAAAATGCCATATTTAACATATATAATAAAAATCTTTTGAACCTAGATAATACAACATTTATTCTGATGAAGCTACTACAATGTGTATGCATGTACATGTACACATAAACGTACACATATATACATAAACGCATACGTACAGGTACACATTCACAGGCCCGTACACGTACCCATACACTTACCTATATATGTACACATATCCATACACATACAGTAGAGTTTCCCATCTAACAAATAATTGGTGCAAAAAAAACCACTTTAGATACGAATTCGTTAGATATAAATACATAAACTTATGGGAATAATTGTAATTGGTGCCAAAACTTCGGCAGAGTCCCTATTTTCACCTATTTTTGCCCTTTTGAGTGTTATTTTGAGACCTAAAATACAAACAAATCATATAATATATGGGATGGAGGGCCAAAAAAAAAAGGGAACAATGAGAAGAGCACAATGGAACATGGTTGAAAGATGGCGTGGGACTGACGTAAGTGTTGCCAGAATTTTTTTCAAAAAGTAGCCTAAATTTGCTTAAAGAATATATATATTTTTAGCAAATTTGCTGAAAAAAATTGCACTCGAGCTACATTGTGTAGCCCAAAAAATTGCAAGTAGCATAATTCAAACATTAGTAGCGGATGCCATAAAAAGATAGCCCAATCCGCTATTTGTAGCCCAATCTGGTAACACTGAAAGTGATGAGGAGGGAGGGAGGGTGCTGGGGAGGGAAGGAGGGACACCTGGGTGTGGCAAAATTCAGCGATCAGTGGGAAGTTTGAAATTTGATCCCGGGTGCCCAGAATAATTGCAGTTAGATATGAATTTTGGATCGTTAGATTGGAAGTGGAGTAGAGCTTCAAAAGGTCGTTAGATGCGAATTCGTTACATCCAAATGCGTTAGATGAGAGACTCCACTGTATATGTACACATACACTATATATATACAGTGGAACCCCGCCATTCGTCCACCTCGCTAATCGTATAACTTGTCATTCGTCCAACTTGTTCACGTAAAATTCAACTCGTCATTCGTACGCTTGCCCCGCGATTCGGACAGCGTCGCCTTGTTACAGGCCACGCCACGCGGTCACTTCAGGTCAGTCTCGTGCTAGCTTCTGTATGCTAAGCATCATTCACGCAAGCTTCGTGAAACTTTGTGCTATTTTATTGCTATTCTTTGTTATTTTTATTGAAAATAGTGCAGCCATGGGTCCAAAAAAGATCAGTGATTCAACCAAGCCTAAAAGGAAGGCAGTGAGAACGACAATTGAATTGAAAAAAGAACTCATTGCGAAGTTTGAAAGTGGAACTCGTGTCTCCAACCTGGCAACTCAGTATGGTATGGCGAAATCAACCATATCGTCCATACTGAAAAATAAAGACGCAATAAAAGGCGCTAATGTGGCAAAAGAAGTGACTGTTCTTGCTGTGAACAGGTCACCTATAATTGAACAAGTGGAAAAACTTTTGTTAGTTTGGATTGACGAAAAACAACTTACTGGTGACAGCATTTATGAAACAATAATTTGTGAAAAAGCAAAGTGGTTGCATGATGACCTTAAGCGAGACAGCTCTGGATCCAGTGCGCAAAGTGATGAATTTAAAGCAAATAGGGGGTGGTTTAATCAATTTAAGAAGCAAAGTGGCATTCACAGTGTTGTTAAGCATGGGGAGGCTGCCAGTGCAAACAAAGATGCTGCTGAAAAGTTTGTTGGGGAATTTTAAAACTTTGTAGAGTCAGGAATTTACTCCTCACCAAGTTTTTAATTGTGACGAAACTGGCCTCTTCTGGAAGATGCCTAAGAGGACCTACATCACAAGAGGAAAAATCATTGCCAGGACACAAGCCTATGAAAGACAGGCTTACACTCTTGTTTATGCTTGTCTAACACTCAGAAAACCCAAGAGTGTTCAAGAAAAATAATGTTATAAAAAGTAAACTCAGTGTAATGTGGAGGGCTAATAGTAAGGCTTGGATAACAAGGCAGTTCTTCACTGAGTGGATGTATCAAGTGTTTGCCCCGAGTGTGAAAAAATATCTAGGAGAAAAATTTACCACTCAAGGTCCTGCTCACCCTCCAGGCATGGAAGATGATCTGATGGGTGAATTTGCCCCCTAACACCACTCCTCTAATCCAGCCCGTGGATCAGCAGGCCATTTCAAACTTCAAAAAGCTTTACACAAAAGCACTTTTTCAAAGGTACTTTGAAGTGACCTCTGACACAGAACTAACCCTCAGGGACTTTTGGAAGAACCATTTCAATATCCTTCATTGCTTGAGGATAATAGACAAAGCCTGGGGGGAAGTTTCTTTTAGGATGCTGAACTCTGCCTGGAAGAATCTGTGGCAAGACTGTGTGGCAGCCAGAGATTTTGAAGGCTTTGACACGGAGCCTGTAGTGGTGGATGATATTGTCCCAAACCCATGGGTTTGTATGTAGACAGTGATGATATGGAGGAGTTGGTCGAAGACCACAGAAATGAGCTGACCACTGAAGAACTCCAAGAACTGCACAGGGAGCAGCAAGAAGAAGTGATTGAAGAACTTTCCTCAGAGGAGGAGGAAAGTAGTAAGGGAAGCATTTCCACTGCAGAAATTAAAGAACTGTGTTACTTCTGGGAGAAAACACGGAGTGGTGGAAAAATGGCATCCTAACACTGCTGTGGTCAACAGGAGCATCAACCTGTTCAATGATAATGTTACTGACCATTTTGAACAATTCTGAAAAATCGTCAAAGGCAAACAACATTGGATAGGATTTTAAAGAAGAATCCCAAGATTATTCTAGTGCAAAAAGACAGAAAAAAATAAAAACACCAGAAGGGATGTTACCTGATGTTTATATGGACTCCCCTTCCAAACAGTAACATCAACATCCCTCCTCCTCCTCTCCGCCTTCCACTTAAGCCATCAGCTCACCTCAGTACCGGTAAAGTGCAGTTAAATTTTTATTTATTTCATGTACAGTACTGTATATTTATTGTTTTTCATAGTTTCTATGTATATTAAGCTTAAAACATTATTATAAAGGTTTAAATAAGCAATCATCAGTGGGTGTGGAACGGATTAATTCAATTTACATTATTTCTTATGGGAAAAAATTATTCGCCATTCGTACAAATCGCAATTCGAACAGCCTCCTGGAAAAGATTGTGTATGAATAGCGAGGTTCCACTGTATATATATATATATATATATATATATATATATATATATATATATATATATATATATATATATATATACATATATATATATATATATATATATATATATATATATATATATATATATATATATATATATATATATATATATATACATATATATATATATATATATATATATATATATATATATATATATATATATATATATATATATATATATATATATATATATATACACACACACAAACGTGTATATACAGAAATTGAGGTCTGATGCTGTGATGCCAGAGACTTCAGTCTCTGGTTCAACCAGTTTTCATTTGCTTATTGCTTTTTCTTGCTTTATTTTCCCTTGCTTCATCTACCTTTTCTTCTTAACCTCTCACTATTCCCTTCTTTCCAAAAGTGTACGAGTCATGCTAAGAGGATGAAAGGTTAACAAGAAGTTGAGTCACAAATGGCCTGAGGGTTCCATTGGCATGGTATACCCTCCCTTTTCCATTGCCCATACTTTCCATGGGGGTTATAGGAAGCAGACCAATTATATCCCCCACTTACACTCGGCTCACCATGGCCAATTATGAAAATTTAAAACTAACAGGTGCATTGGAGAATGCAATCTCAAAAATTTCATTCAACTTCCCTGGCTTTGACAAGAACACGCCTCTGACAACGGCTCTAGAAACACCAACCCCTTCTTCTACATCTGTATTTTCCTCCAGTATAGCCACCTTAGTTACTCCAATAAGTAAAACCACTCACCAATTCTCTACCCTGGCCTCTTCCTCTTATATAACACAGTCCCCTCCTCCTCTCCTCCTACGCCCATCCACTACCACTAATCACCTCTCATTATCAAGCCTCTTTGGTCTTCACTGATGGAACAAAGACTTCCATATACCTGCTCATGCTCCATACTTAAAAAACACTTGCCAATTCCAGAAATGCATCCAAAGACAGGTGTGATGTGATGTGGGGGTAACCCTCCACACATGGCCTGACAGATCTCGCCTTGTCATTGTTGACTAAGAATCCCAAGCTGAAGCAATGCTTACTCTGAAGGACCTTAATGGGAAACTGTTCCCAGTGTCCTTTGAATACTCCACTCAACTCTCGTACTGGTACCATTCTTATTCTCAGTGAAATCTGCCCAGATGGCATCAGTTGGCCTGATTGTTCTTCTAACCTTTGTGAACTGATTGCATGAGCATGATTATCGCTCATGTATCCTGTTTTACCATTAATCCTTGTGGCAGTCACAAATACCCAGCAAATATTGCAAGAATTCCATTCAAAGGACAAGATCTTTAATAGTGTATACATAGGTGGGGCTTTCTATAAGGTTAAACCTTCACATCGGTGCCAAAATTGCTGGAGATTCGGACATCCAGCAAAATATTGTAGATCTACTGCATGTTGTCCCCTGTATGCCTCACCTGGCTATACCTGTATAAACTGCCTTTCAACAATATGCATCTGTGTAAACTGCACCCAAGAACATAATGTCTTCTTCCGAGGCTGCCCTGTTTACAAATTTGAATCAGAGGTTACTCTTTGGATGTATTTTTGCAATTGGAAATTATTTTCTGAGAAGGGAAGTATTTGTTCCATTGGAGAGGACCAAAGAAGCTGGATAAAGGAGGTTGATCAGTAGTAGTGGATGGGCATGGACGAGTGTGAGAGGAGGAGATAGTCTGGATTGGAGAAAAGGGAGAGGTAACAGTAGATGAGTGGTTTTAAGTTTTTGAGGTATATATGGTTCTAAGGTGGTTATAAGAGTAAAATGAGGGGTTGATGTCAGACAAGCAGGTATAAGAGGAGGTGGAAGAGACGAGGGAGTTGACAGATGGGTGGCTAGAGGAGTTTTCAGAGCCGACTTCAGAGGCATGTCAAAGCCAGGGAAGTCGGGTGTATGAATTCTTGAGGTGCATTCCCAAAGCACACGCTAATTCAAAATTTTCATAACTTGCCATGGTTAGCCAGAAGTAAATGTGGGATATAACTGGTCAGCTCCCCATAACCCCCATGGAGAGTATGGGCAGGGTCTGACGACAAGCGGGATTTTTTTTTTAACGTTTTTGTTTTCCCTTGGCCGGTGCCCTTTTGATGTATGTGTGTATATGTATATATATATATATATATATATATATATATATATATATATATAAAATAAATAAATTTTTAAAAAGATAAAAAAATACCATGCCCATGGCACCCTCAGGCCATTCATCACTGATCTCGTAGTTAGCCCTTCATCCTCTTAGCATAGCTCTCATCACACTTTAAGAAAAGAAGGCGATAGTGGGAGGTTATGAGGAAAAGACAAATGAAACAAGGGAAAATAAAGCTAGAAAAAGGACAAACTAAAATGGGTTGGACCAAAGACTGAAGTCTGAGGCACAGCATCGGGCCACAATCTCTGGTCCCAAAGCCCCTCCACAACAGCAATGGGCTTAGAAATGGAGCGGCAGAGCTGAGGTAAAAATTAATCCAAATTCTCAAAAATTTATTAGTGGTTCTGCAACATTTTGATGGTACTGCAACACTATCACACAGGTAGTTAGTTCCCTTACCAAAAGGTGAAAGGGATTTGCTTCAGATCACATGTTCATGAAGTCAATTCAATATTAAACTAACAGCAAATTCATCATACGATTAGGTATGGTAAATGCCATAAAACAGAAGTACAAAGGAATATAGAGGAAGAACACACAGGAACAGTCCTACTGGACCTAGTGAGGCTGAGATGTGGCTACACTCTACAACTATAATATCTACTTGATAGAGACAAAAGGACAACAAAGTGGAAGGCTCCTTCCCATCCATCCTTCCCTCCAACCAAAACTTGTCAGAAGAGGAAGTGATACCATGTAGTATGGACAAACTGGCAAGGAATTTGTATAGGAACCTGAGAAAACAGGAATAATCTACAGCTCTTGCTACCACTATAAAAAAAATATGCAGGAATGATATATTCAATTTGGTGAACTGATTGGAAACACATCATTTTCTTTTCATTAAACGATTCAATTGTGTTACTGTTAACTATTTGTGCTGGCAAAGAATTCCAATTATTCACAATTCTATTAAAGAAAAAGTAATTTGCTTGGTTAGATCTAAAGTGCATACCAACGATCTTGAAGCCATTGTTACAAGTGGTGCTTGTGAGATCAGTACAGTGCTCCCTCCAATTTTGCGTGAAATTGGTCAACATTGCAGGCCGCAAAATTCGAATTTGCAAAATTTTAATTTGCAAAATTGGAATCATTAACCTTATGATGATTTTAGTCATTTTTGCCCTTGTTTGTACACAAATACACATAATTATATATCCTACAATAAAGAAAAATACAGAAAAACAAAGATTATCATTATCCATAAGAAAATTAATTCAAATGATCATTTTACTGTACCTGGGCTTGCAGAGATGGAGATTAGTCTCAGTTGCAAAATTGGAATATCGCAAAATTGGAACCCGCAAAATCGGAGGGAGCACTGTAGTTACATAGTGGAAAATTTCAAAAATCTAAAGTACTGCATATCTTGGCAGATTTTGAGTTTCATGGTTTTGCTCATATCGGTGGTATAAGATGATTCTCAAACTACCAAATCATCTGTGGTGAAGTTTAACTGAATTCTTAATAAAAAAAAATGTTCAGTATTCATGGAGGCAATTAACCTAAATCCGGCCCTGGTAAGTAATATTTAGTGCTATCTACCTTTCTTTTTGCATTTCCTGTTGAAGATTTATATTGTAGCAGCGCCATCAAATGTTACATGTGCATCACAATTGTATTACTACTTTCGTTTTTTTTGTGGTCTATTAATTTTGTAAAACTTGAATTGTCTAATCAAAGTTTAAAACTTTACAATTTAATCAGTCAAATTGTAGGACGATGTACACGTTTTGTCATTGTGTTGCATCATGTTATATTTTTCCGTTACTAGTGCAGGTTACTTTTTACCCTGCTTTTAGCCGCCAATCGCCGGTGAGCTTCAAACAACCGTGGTAGTGATATACCATTACAATGAATTACCTATAAATACTCTGATTTGTTGGTATCTTATCAGCAAGGCATATAATTAGGTGAATACAATATGTAAGCTATAAACCGTAGTGGTAGTTTGTAGATTAACCAACCAATTTCTTTACATACCGTACATGTGGTGTTGTGTTGACTTCTTTTTTTTATGTCTAACCACTAGGCCACTCTTACCTACTGGTAGTGGCTATTTTTGTACTTGGTAAATAAAACAACCCTAGTTTTGGTCATCTTTTTGATGATTCAAGTGCCGGCTTATTGGCTGAGTAGATCCCCTCGTAGCCTATGTTTGGATAAACTGAATAAGTTCAGCTCCTTTAGTCATTCCTCATAAGGATTAATTTACAATCTAGGAATCATTTAAGTAACTTTTCTTTGTATCCTCTCCAGTTTATCAATATATTTTTCATAGTATGGTGACCAGAACTGAATGCAATATTCTAGTTGAGGGTGTACAAGTGCATTAAATATTGTAAGGATAACTTTTTCAGATTTGTACTCCAAAGTTCTGATGAAGCCAACTAGTTTGTTAGCGGTTTTAACGTCTGATCAATGTTTACTAGGTTTAAGATCATTATTAATAGTTACACCTAAGTCTTTTACATAGCGCTTCAGTGTTGCAGTGGTTAGCACGTCTGACTACGAATCCACTGGCCCGAGTTTGATCCTGGACGAGGATGTCACAGTGGCCCTATAATCCATGGTATCGGATTAATTTCCACCATAGGCTCAAAGGCCAATGCGACGGGAGATGAGCAGCTACAGCTACTCGCAGCTACAGCTACTCGCAGCTACAGCTACTCGCAGCTACAGCTACTCGCAGCTACAGTGTGTGGCCCCACTTAACTTTTTTCATGACTAACCTTGGAAAGTCCAGAGCCATTCATTGTATATTTTGTTTACTATGCAATACATTACACTTATCAACATTAAATTTCATTCGTCATTTTTGTGACCAACTGACCAAGATGTTGAGGTTGAATTGTACTTGCATATTTTCAGTGGTTGTAGTTACTCTACCTGTGATTTTCGTGTTGAGGAGACAACTAGGGGTTAAGGAAGTTACTTGCCTGCTCACCTTGGACCAGAGCTAGGATGGTTGTTCCCAGGGGTTGCTGAGGCTCCTAGTACAGGCCGTCCATCTTCTAGAAGCAATTTGCGGCAAATTGGACAAGTCCCATGCTGTTGATGGAGAAATAAGTGGATATTTTACTCTTTTTTTTTTTTGTAAATACCAAACATAATATGTTCTGAACTGCATACAGTGCCTTTATTTACATCAGTTAAAAATAGTTTGTCATAACATCTTAAGGAAGATCATCACACAAAATACTGCAAATTCAGTAAGACAAGTCTTAACTAGAATGCTACTCTGGAACAAGTAAGCAAGTAAGGCTGTGTAAATAAAAAGGAATGATGATATATCAGGCTAAATGAGTCAACGGTTTATGAACAGCCTAAGTATTACAAAAATAATGAACAATTTCTCTGTTGAATGAGGAGGATAACAGTGATCACTAAAACTATCTGGAATACACTTTTAAAAGTGTATACAGAGAAGGAGCTTCTCAGACCCCTCGTTTGACCCCTTTTGTCGCCTTTTACAAACCGCAGGGACTACGACGGCAGAATTATTGTAGCCCCACCAGTTATAAAAAAAAATATATATACATTACAGTTGTTAAAAATCCCAATTCCAGGTTTATTGTTTAAAATTCAACTTTTGCAGCAGTCAGTTATCAGTCTCTCAGTTCTCTTAACTGAGAACAATACACGATATCCAATGTATACACTCTTGCATCTCGTCCCTAATTGGTACCACAAAATTACCATATAATGAATGACACTGAAGAACATATAAATATACCTGAGCTCATCAGTAAATACAACCCCATTTTGATAATTTTATAATAATACATGTGTATGTACATCATTTTTGTTGCATTACAGTATACATCCATGATTATCAATAATATCCAAATACCTATGATCATCATCATCACCATGCATAAGCTTATATCCTACTCACTGTGCCAATATGGGGAGAGGACCTGGGAGGCTTAGGTATGTTTTTCCAGTCCAAACTGGCAGTTGATGTTTTGCAACTACTTAATCAGCTAGGTTTTAAGAAGATACGAAATTGAAGTTTATTCTGGAGCAATATAGTAGTGGAGGAGTGTCATTTGATCATCGATGAGTGACCAACTGCCTTCCAGTCAAACATTGGGCTACCCACCAATATGTTACATGCAAACACTATCCACTTTCATAATTAATTCACTGATGGTCAAGTATGTTCAAGTTAAAAAACAAAAATGGGGTACATACCCACATTAATACCAGGTATGAGAGAGAGGGTATCTGCTTCAGAAGTTTGTAAACAAATACGGAGGATGAGTAAACACACTGCACCACAACATAGAAATTTTTGACAATTGCATTTCTTTACATTAACACATCATCAAAATTCAAACTGTGTTAGATCTATGGAAATGTACAGCTAACACGTCAAAGATGGGGCAGATGTGCCAGCATGAAGTAGCCAAAATCTCCCAAGCTACTAATAATAACCCTACGTTAGTGGGCATACAATACACTATTTGGGAAAAGTGTCCATTTTCAGTGTGGTTCTGGAACTGATTATCATTCTTCACATTGATTTGATATTTAAATTTTTGCAAAATTCACATCAAGATGGTGCCAACAAAATGCAAAAGTTAGAGGCACACAGCAGGGCAGGTTTTTTTTTTTTTCATTATATACCTTTGTTGCCGGTAGGCATTGATGGAGGCTTATTGATGGTCGGCCTCCGTCCGTTAGTGGCTCAGGTTTTTTTAGATTTTTATAGTGACGCCTCTTATTTCTCGTTTTCTCTGATGATGAGTGCGAGAGACTAATTGCTGCACTGCCACAAAGCATATAAACATTGCAAGTCTCGTTTTGAGGACAGTATGGCAGCAATTTTGGGTAATCTTTGGCCACTCAGCGGTAATACAAAAGATAGAAAAGTGGCCAGCAGATATTGGGGGATCGAACCCGGGACCCTAGGTTGTCATGCCCAAACGCTGACCACTACACTACCGCCTCCCCATTGGACTGAATCCAAGCCTGATTTATCTATCTTTATTTATCTATCATACATGAATTCCTTTGTCCCATCTTTTAACTGGTCTTCCTCTCCTAGGACCCTCAATTTCACTCACATACTTATTCTCCACAAACTCTTCACTTTTGTTTCTCTGAATATGACCAAACCACCTCAACGTATTTCTTTTCACATATTCCACTGCATCTAAGTTCACTCTATTTGTACAGAGTTCCATGCCACATCTTTCATACACACTTTTATTGCTCTCACCCTTGCATCTTTTGAAGCTATATGCCCATCTTAGATAACTTATTTCCACAGCCAGGACTCTTGACTGCTATGTCTTATTCAAAGTCCAGGTCTCAGATCCATATGTCAGTGCTGACAGGAGAATACTGTTCCTTAACCCTCTCTTTATCTCATAATCCTTTCACAACCTGCAACACAATCTGGCATTTCAACTCTGCTAAGTGGGAGAACCTAAGGCAGTACAGTCAGCCCCCCAGGATGCGAAATTCCAAGGGTGCAGGCAGTGCCAGTGCAGCACTTATATTCAAAGGGTGCAAAAAATTTAAAGGGTGCAGTACGAAACTCTATGTGCTTTTGTTGAGCGGCCATGTTGTGATGACGTCATTCTCTCTCTCTCTCTCTCTCTCTCTCTCTCTCTCTCTCTCTCTCTCTCTCTCTCTCTCTCTCTCTCTCTCTCTCTCTCTCTCTCTCTCATTCGTCTTTCTCTCCCTCCTTCAATCTCCTTTAAAGAACTCAACATCCTAAGGCTTCAGATGTAGAATTCTCCCTCCTCCTCCTCCTCCTCTTCCTCCTTCTTGTAACCTGTTATGTATCACTTTGTATCGCTTTGTAGGTCCTGTCTTCCTCAGTGTTACGGTTCCTCTATCATTCCACTATATGTGAATAGGAAGGTGCAAAACAAAGGAAGATTTTCACAGATGTTACTAGTCCTTTCTTTTCAATTACGCTGAATTTCTTTGCGTATTTCCCACGCCTCTAAAAGACATGGGAAATACGCAAAGAAATTCAGCTTTTGTCGAGCGGCCATGTTATGATGACGTCATCTATCTCTCTCTCTCTCTCTCTCTCTCTCTCTCTCTCTCTCTCTCTCTCTCTCTCTCTCTCTCTCTCTCTCTCTCCCTCTCTCCCTCTCTCTCTTCCGCTAGTACAATATCTATCTATTATCCATAATATTTAATCACATGTGTATATGTACTGTATTTTCTTTCATTATATCATGTATTTCTGGGGTTATTGGGTGAAAAAAGGGTACCTAAATCTTAAGAGTCCCGGAATACATTAATGAATTTCCCATAGGTTATAAACTTCCAAGGGTGCGCAAAGGGCGCAGACTGCATTAACCGCACGCTTGGGGGGGCCGGCTGTACTATTCTGATTTTCCTTGGGATGATTATTGCTTCCATGTCAGAGATCCTTCTCTTTGTGCTGAGCACATAACAGAGGTGATTATCTCTGGCACGGAGTCATATATTCCTCACACTTTCTCTAATACTAAAGCTAAAAAGACTTAGTTTAACTCTGCTTGTTTCCATGCTGTCAAAGATAGAGAGGCAGCTCACAAAAGGTAATATAGCCATCAATCTGCTAAAACTCATGCCCAATATGTTTCTGCCCATAATCATGCCAAATCTATTCTCTAAATTACTAAAAACTCTATAATCAATGGAAAATGTCAAAATCTTTCCATTTCTAACTCTTCTCGTTATTTCTGGCATTTAGCCAATAATATCTCCGACAATTTTACTTCATCTTTCCCTCCCTTACTTCAACCACATGGCTCCACAGCTGTCTCTTCTTTCTCTAAAGCTGAACTCAAACCTATGCTACCAACTCTACTTTCGTTGATACTAGCCATATTCCTCCTACTCCTCCACCCTTTGACTATTTCATCCCTAAAATTTTAATTCTTCATTATGACGTTTTCCATGCCCTCTCTGGCCTTGATTCTCAGAAGGTTTACGGTCCGGATGGAGTCCCTCCTGTTGTTCTCAGAAACAGTACTTCCGAGCTTGATCCCAACCTGGTCAAACTCTTTCGCCAGTGTCTTTCTACTTCTACCTATCCTTCTTGCTGGAAGTTTGCTCACATTCAACCTATCCCTAAAAGGGGTGACCTCTCCAATCCTTCAAACTACAGCTTTATAGCTTTGATTTCCTGCCTTTGAATCTGTCGTTAATAAGAAGATTATGAGGCATCTATCAGCTCACAATATTCTTCCAGAAAGGCCAGTCTACTGGTGATCTTGCTTTTTTAACTGAATCTTGGTCATCCTCTTTTAGGGACTTTGGTGAAACCTTTGCTGTCGGCCTTGACATATCGAAAGCCTTCGATAGAGTCTGGCATAAATCTTTAATTTCTAAACTACTCTCCTACGGATTCTATCCTTCTCTCTGTACCTTCATCTCCAGTTTCCTTTCCGACCGGTCTATTGCTGCTGTATTGGACGGTCATTGTTCTTCCCCTAAAACTATCAACAGTGGTGTTCCTCAGGGTTCTGTCCTATCGCCCAATTTCTTTCTATTACTCATCAATGATCTCCTAAATCTGACTCAATGTCCTATCCATTCCTATGCTGATGACAACACCTTGCATTTTTCAAAGTCGTACAACAGACCCCCAACCCAACAAGAATTAAGTGATTCAAGGCAAGATGCTATAGGACGCTTAACTTCTGATCTTTCGCTAGTTTCTGATTGGGGCAGAGCAAACCTGTATTTG
>JAPQNM010000013.1:16392873-16400373 GCA_029783475.1 Metacarcinus magister
ACTCTCCTTTCTTCTTCGTTTCTGAGGTTCTCCCACTCCCACCAGCACCACTATTGGCCCTTGGCCGACATAACAATAGCGTGATTATGGCTGTATGTGAAACAGACCCTATCAAAAACACTTTTAGGTGCCAGGTACACTAGTGCACTGATGACAATCAAGGTGACATGGAGATCGCCTCGGCATTGCTCAATATAGATCTTTTTTATTTATTTCAAACTGCGAGCGAAGCGACCAGTTTGGAAGTTACGAAACGACCCCATCCAAAATTTGTCTGTGTGTCTGTCAGTCTGTCTGTGTTCTATCTCCTCCTAGACCACTGGAGGGATCAGAATGAAACTTTCAGGGGTCGTAGGCATCAACCCTTAGATGGTTATTATATATTAAAAACGTATTGCTATTGTGTAAATTTTTAAGTTATTTATGAAAAACCTGTATCTTGCTTACTACTTGTCGCACATATTCATACTTACCTGGCACAGGAGATACCTTCACCTACCTCCCTTTCTACCTCCTCCTACCTCCTACTAACTCCTACCTCCTACCTCCCTTTCTACCACCTACCTACCTCTTACCTCCCTTTCTACCTCCTACCTACCTTCTACCTCCCTTTCTATCCCCTACCCCTCTCTTTCTACCTCCTACCTCTCTTTCTACCTCCCATTTTACCTCCTACCTCTCTTTCTACCTCCTACCTCCCTTTCTACCTCCTACCTCCCTTTCTACCTCCCCTTCTACCTCCTACCTCCCTCTCTACCTCCTACCTTCCTTTCTACCTCCTACCTCCCTTACTGCCTCCTACCTATTTCCTACCTCCTACCTCCTTTTCTACCTCAAATTTATTGCTGCCCTCCAATTTCTCAAGAAAACAACAAAGATTATCGCACATTGAGATATCCACACAGAACACATCAATTTACCCACAGGATGCAATTTTCTTCTATATCATTAACCGTTGGCGCCAGTAGGCTTATGGAGGCACAGATGAAATTGCCTCGCCCGTTATTTGGCGTAGGTATTTCAGATTTTTTATAGTGACCCCTCAAATGTTTACGTTCTCTTATAAATTTTATTATTAAAAGGGTAATAGCTAAGGGAAAACAGAAATTAGTAAAAAAAAAATCCCGCTTGTCGCCAGAACCTGTAAAGAGGACAGTAGGAGAATAGAATCAAGGGGTGGAGATCCAGTTAACATTAGAGGTGTCTTGACACTCCTCTCTTGAAAGAGTTCAAATCATAGGCAGGTGGAAAAACAGACAAAGGAAGAGAGTTCCAGAGTTTACCAGTGTAAGGGATGAAAGAGTGAAGATACTGGTTAACTCTTGCATTAGGAAGATGGACAGAATAAGGATGAGAAGAAGTAGAAAGTCTTGTGCAGCGAGGCTGCGGGAGGGGGGGAGGCATGCAGTTAGCAAGTTCAGAAGAGCAGTCAGCATGAAAATAGCGGTAAAAGATAGATAAAGATGCAACATTGCGGAGGTGACTTAAAGAATCAAGAAAGTCAGTTAGAGGAGGAGAGTTGATGAGACGAAAAGCTTTAGACTCCACCCTGTTTAAAAGAGCTGTGTGAGTTGAGCCCCCCCAGACATGTGAGCCATACTCCATACATGGGCGGATAAGGCCCCTGTACAGAGCAAGCAGCTGAGAGGGAGAGATAAATGGACGCAGACGCCATAGGACAACTAACTTCTTGGAAGCTGATTTAGCAAGAGTAGAGATATGAAATTGCCAGTTTAGATTTTTAGCAAAGGATAGACCGAGTGTGTTTAATGTGGTGGAGAGGGGAAGTTGAGTGTCATTGAAGAAGAGGGGATAGTTATCTGGAAGGTTATGTCGAGTAGATAGTTGTAGAAATTGAGTTTTTGAGGCATTGAACAAAACTAGGTTTGCTCTGCCCCAATCAGAAACAAGTGAAAGATCAGAAGTTAAGCGTCCTATAGCATCTCGCCTTGAGTCATTTAATTCTTGTTGGGTTGGGCATCTGTTGTACGATGTTGAAAAATGCAAGGTGGTGTCATCAGCATAGGAGTGGATAGGGCATTGAGTCAGATTTAGGAGATCATTGATGAATAATAGAAAGAGAGTGGGTGATAGGACAGAACCCTGAGGAACACCACTGTTGATAGTTTTAGGAGAAGAACAATGACCGTCCACTACAGCAGCAATAGACCGGTCGGAAAGGAAACTAGAGACGAAGGTACAGAGAGAAGGATAGAATTCGTAGGAGGGTAGTTTAGAAATTAAAGATTTATGCCAGACTCTATCGAAGGCTTTCGATATGTCAAGGCCGACAGCAAAGGTTTCACCGAAGTCCCTAAAAGAGGATGACCAAGATTCATTTAGGAAAGCAAGAAGATCACCAGTAGATCGGCCTTTACGGAAACCATACTGGCAATCAGAGAGAAGGTTGTGAGCTGATAGATGCCTCATTATCTTCTTGTTAAGGACAGATTCAAAGGCTTTAGAAAGGCAGGAAATCAAAGCTATAGGGCGGTAGTTAGAAGGATTGGAGCGGTCACCCTTTTTAGGGACAGGTTGAATGTGAGCAAACTTCCAGCAAGAAGGATAGGTAGAAGTAGAGAGACACAGACGAAAGAGTTTGACCAGGCAGTGAGCGAGTTCGGAAGCACAGTTTTTGAGAACAACAGGAGGGACTCCATCCGGACCGTAAGCCTTCCGAGAATCAAGGCCAGAGAGGGCCTGGAAAACGTCATAATAAAGAATTCTAATTTTAGGGATGA
This sequence comes from Metacarcinus magister, assembly GCA_029783475.1. NCBI lineage: Eukaryota > Metazoa > Arthropoda > Malacostraca > Decapoda > Cancridae > Metacarcinus > Metacarcinus magister. The sequence continues at coordinate 16,395,615 of JAPQNM010000013.1, forward strand.
AGTAGTCAGAGGGTGGAGGAGTAGGAGGAATATGCCCAGTATCATCCAAAGTAGAGTTGGTAGCAAAGGTTTGAGCGAAGAGTTCAGCTTTAGAGAAAGAAGAGACAGCTGTGGGGCCATCTGGTTGAATTAAAGGAGGAAAAGATGAAGAAGTAAAATTGTTAGAGATATTATTGGCTAGATGCCAGAAATCACGAGAAGAGTTTGAGTTGGAAAGATTTTGACATTTTCTATTGATGAAAGAGTTTTTAGTAAGTTGGAGAATAGATTTGGCATGATTACGGGCAGAAATATATAGGGCATGAGTTTCAGCAGATGGATGGCTACGGTACCGTTTGTGAGCCGCCTCTCTATCATTGACAGCACGAGAACAAGCAGAGTTAAACTAGGGCTTTTTAGCTTTAGTATTAGAGAAAGTGTGAGGAATGTATAGCTCCATGCCAGAGATAATCACCTCTGTTATGCGCTCGGCACACAGAGGAGGATCTCTGATATGGTAGCAATAATCATCCCAAGGAAAATCAGAATAGTACTGCCTCAGGTCTTCCCACTTAGCAGAGTTGAAATGCCAGAAGCACCTCTGCTTAGGCAGGTCCTGAGGCTGCACTGGAGTGATAGGACAGGTAATGGAAATAAGATTGTGATCGGAGGAGCCAAACGGAGAGGAAAGTTTAACAGAGTAAGCTGAAGGGTTGGAAGTTAGGAAAAGATCAAGAATGTTGGGCGTGTCTCCAAGGCGGTCAGGGATACGGGTAGGGAACTGCACTAGCTGCTCTAGGTCATGAAGGATAGCAAAGTTGAAGGTTTGTTCACCAGGTTGGTCAGTGAAGATGATATGTTGAGAACGTGCAAGGGTAATCGCTGCTACAGCCTCAAATGCATAAACATTGTAAATCCCGTCTGAGGACAGTATGGCAGTATCTACTGGTGATCTTTTTGCTTTCCTAACTGAATCTTGGTCATCCTCTTTTAGGGACTTCGGTGAAACCTTTGCTGTCGGCCTTGACATATCGAAAGCCTTCGATAGAGTCTGGCATAAATCTTTAATTTCTAAACTACCCTCCTACGGATTCTATCCTTCTCTCTGTACCTTCATCTCTAGTTTCCTTTCCGACCGGTCTATTGCTGCTGTAGTGGACGGTCATTGTTCTTCTCCTAAAACTATCAACAGTGATCTCCTAAATCTGACTCAATGCCCTATCCACTCCTATGCTGATGACACCACCTTGCATTTTTCAACATCGTACAACAGACGCCCAACCCAACAAGAATTAAATGACTCAAGGCGAGATGCTATAGGACGCAACTTCTGATCTTTCACTTGTTTCTGATTGGGGCAGAGCAAACCTAGTTTTGTTCAATGCCTCAAAAACTCAATTTCTACAACTATCTACTCGACATAACCTTCCAGATAACTATCCCCTCTTCTTCAATGACACTCAACTTCCCCTCTCCACCACATTAAACACACTCGGTCTATCCTTTGCTAAAAATCTAAACTGGCAATTTCATATCTCTACTCTTGCTAAATCAGCTTCCAAGAAGTTAGGTGTCCTATGGCGTCTGCGTCCATTTTTCTGTCCCTCTCAGCTGCTTGCTCTGTACAGGGGCCTTATCCGCTCATGTATGGAGTATGGCTCACATGTCTGGGGGGGCTCAACTCACACAGCTCTTTTAAACAGGGTGGAGTCTAAAGCTTTTCGTCTCATCAACTCTCCTCCTCTAACTGACTTTCTTGATTCTTTAAGTCACCGCCGCAATGTTGCATCTTTATCTATCTTTTACCGCTATTTTCATGCTGACTGCTCTTCTGAACTTGCTAACTGCATGCCTCCCCCCCTCCCGCGGCCTCGCTGCACAAGACTTTCTACTTCTTCTCATCCTTATTCTGTCCATCTTCCTAATGCAAGAGTTAACCAGTATCTTCACTCTTTCATCCCTTACACTGGTAAACTCTGGAACTCTCTTCCTTTGTCTGTTTTTTCCACCTGCCTATGACTTGAACTCTTTCAAGAGAGGAGTGTCAAGACACCTCTAATGTTAACTGGATCTCCACCCCTTGCTTCTATTCTCCTACTGTCCTCTTTACAGGGTCTGGCGACAAGCGAGATTTTTTTTTACTTATTTCTGTTTTCCCTTAGCCATTACCCTTTTAATATATATATATATATATATATATATATATATATATATATATATATATATATAAAAAAAAATTAAAAAAAAATAAATAAATAAATAAATAAATAAAAAAAAAAAATTGGGTAGTCTTTGGCCATTCAGCAGTGATATCAAAGAATGAAAAGTGGTCAGCGAATAATGGGGATTCGAACCCGGGATCCTAGGCTTGCATACCGGAGCGCTAGACCACTGTACCACCGTCCCCCAAATTGACCCCTCTGCACACAACATACCACAAGAGGAAGCTTCTGCTGTAAACGAAGTCAGCGAGGTAACCATCATCTATGGTTGACTTGCCTATACTACAAGAAAATCTATTGACTTTGCTCAGGGCTGCTGGAGATAACCAACAAACAAATGTTAAATGGCCTACTAGAGACCAACGGCCAATTTCCCAGTTCACAACAGGTTACTTCAGCAAGGCTTTTTCCCTATGGAAAAGGAGACTACACCAAGCCTCTACTGCAAGCTAACCCTACTTTGGTAGACTACTTTCGCCATATGTTGAGATTGTACCATGCACATGGTTTTGTGACCCACCATTCATTCACATTTGTTTGCACAAATATGCTGCAGAGGCATGCAGCTTTAAACACACTAAATGTGTTTGCCAAGCAGTGTGCCCAAGATCTGTCTGTGGCAGATGAGAAGGTCCTAAACAAGCTACTCTACTTCGCAGCTCCTATTCCAGCAACAAGACAAAATTTCAGGTACAAGACTCATCAGACAGTATCCTTGTCTTCCGACGACAAGGCAATGTGTTTTGCAGCAACTACCCAAACTGGAGAGAGCAGTTTGGGTATGCTGGGTGATTGGTTTTGGTGTCATGGTCACCCAGCATGTCTATTTACTTAATTTTTTTTTACATTAAAAGGTTACTGGCTAAGGGACAACAAAAATACGTAAAATGTATGGAGGACAGTAGGAAAAAAAGAAGCAGGGGGTGGAGGTCAATTTTAACATTAAAGGTGTCTTGACACTCCTCTACTTGGAAAAAGAGACAAAGGAAGAGAGTTCCAGAGTTTACCAGTGTAAGGGATGAAAGCGTGAAGATATTGGTTAACTCTTGCATTAGAAAGACGGACAGAATAGGGATGAGAAGAAGTAGGAAGTCTTGTGCAGTGTGGCCGCAAGAGGGGTGGAGGCATGCAGTTAGCAAGTTCAGAAGAGCAGTTAGCATGAAAATAGCAGTAGAAAAGATATAAAGATGCAACATTGTGTCAGTGACTTAAAGAATCAAGAGTCAGTTAGAGGAGGAGAGTAGATGTGACAAAAAGCTTTAGACTCAACCCTGTTTAGTAAAACTGTGTGAGTTGAACCCCCCCCACACATGAGAACCATACTCCATACACGGACGGATAAGGCCCCTGTACAGAGCAAGCATCTGAGAGAAAAATGGACACAGATGCTATAGGACACCTAACTTCTTGGAAGCTGATTTAGCTAAAGTAGAGATATGATATTGCCAGTTTTGACTTTTAGTAAAGGATAGACAAAGTGTCTTTAATGTGGAGGAGTGGAGCAGTTGAGTGTCATTGAAAAAGAGGTGATAGTTATCTGGAAGGTTATGGCGGTGTAGCAGTGTGAAGTGTCCAGCCAGGATAGAGTGTCCCGGGCGGAGGTGCGCATGAAAGAGATCACTAGCTCACAGCAGCGGGCAGAGACAACACACTCCCTGCTGCTCTCCATCACTCCTTGACGCGCTGCCACCTACCAGTACCTCGTCTCCCGCCATGTGTTCTCTTTTATCAGTAGTTATTGCGTTTATTTATTTAAATACAACATAGCAGCACTCCTGCTAAGATGCACTGTCTCCTGCTTCTCTCTACTCTTAACCTAACATAACATAATTAACATAGCACAACTAACCTATTTATTATCTCTCTCTCTCTCTCTCTCTCTCTCTCTCTCACGTCATCCCACCAGTCCTTGACGAGAGAGAGAGAGAGAGAGAGACGGGAGAGAGAGAGAGAGAGAGAGAGAGAGAGAGAGAGAGAGAGAGAGAGAGAGAGAGAGAGAGAGAGAGAGAGAGAGAGAGAGAGAGAGAGAGACGGGAGAGACGGGAGAGACGGGAGAGAGACGGGGGGGAGAGAGACGGGGGAGAGAGAGACGGGAGAGAGAGACGGGAGAGAGAGAGACGGGAGAGAGACGGGAGGGAGAGAGAGAGAGAGAGAGAGAGAGAGAGAGAGAGAGAGAGAGAGAGAGAGAGAGAGAGAGAGAGAGAGAGAGAGAGAGAGAGACGGGAGAGAGACGGGAGAGAGAGAGACGGGAGAGAGAGAGACGGGAGAGAGAGAGACGAGAGACGAGAGAGACGAGAGACGAGAGAGACGAGAGACGAGAGAGACGAGACGAGAGAGAGAGAGAGAGAGAGAGAGAGAGAGAGAGAGAGAGAGAGAGAGAGAGAGAGAGAGAGAGAGAGAGAGAGAGAGAGAGAGAGAGAGAGAGAGAGAGAGAGAGAGAGAGAGACAGGAGAGAGAGAGACGGGAGAGAGACGGGGGAGAGAGAGACGGGGGAGAGAGAGACGGGGGAGAGAGAGATGGGAGAGAGACGGGAGAGACAGGAGACAGGGGAACACGAG
>JAPQNM010000013.1:16405373-16445373 GCA_029783475.1 Metacarcinus magister
TGCAAGGTGGTGTCATCAGCATAGAAGTGGATAGGGCATTGAGTCAGATTTAGGAGATCATTGATGAATAATAGAAAGAGAGTGGGTGATAGGACAGAACCCTGAGGAACACCACTGTTGATAGTTTTAGGAGAAGAACAATGACCGTCCACTACAGCAGCAATAGACCAGTCGGAAAGGAAACTAGAGATGAAGGTACAGAGAGAAGGATAGAATCCGTAGGAGGGTAGTTTAGAAATTATATATATATATATATATATATATATATATATAATATATATATATAATATATATGTATATATATATGTATATATATATGTATATATATATATATATATATATATATATATATATATATATATATGTATTTATAAATATAAATATATATATATATATATATATATATATATGTATTTATAAATATAAATATATATATATATATATATATATATATATATATATATATATATATATATATACACACACATGGGGAGGCGATAGTCTAGTTGCTAGCGGTCGGGCATACCAACTCAGAGTCCAATGTTCGAGCCCCTTCACATGCTGGCCACTTTTCTTTGGTAATACCGGCGAGTGACCTAAGATCACCCACATTCTGCCATAACACTATCCTCGATGGGACTGCAAAGTTATGTGCACGAGGAGCTTCTGCTGGCAGCATGAGCTTCTCAATAAGAAATGAGGTGTCACTTAAAAAATCTAACCCACGCTACTAAGGGGCGGAGGCTGACCATCTAAGGACTTCATTAAGTCTACCGGTGCCACAGATAACGTATAAAAAATTAAAAATTAAAAATTAAAAATTAAAAATAAAAATTTTTATATTAAAAACATTTTTTTTTTTTACATTAATAGGGCACTGGCCAAGGGAAAACAAAAACGTTAAAAAAAATCCTGCTTGTCGCTAGACAACATATACATACATATATATATATATATATATATATATATATATATATATATATTATATATATATATATATATATATATATATATATATATATATATATATATATATTATGTATTATATATATATATATATATATATATATATATATATATATATATATAGGAAGTCCTCGCTATACGATAGTTCGGTTTACGTTAAATTCGTAGATACGATACTAGCCAATTAGTACCCTTTTTTCAATTTACGATACTTGATTCGCAGTTATGATATTAAAATAAGGTGCCAAAATCGGCGTGGCGAGTTGGGCGTGGCCAAATCAGCGTGGTGGCGCATACAGCGCCACCATGCCGCTACGCTACATGCGGCCAACTCCGACAACTAGTTATTCCCGCGCCACCATTACAAACACAGTGAAACTTTGTGCCAAACAGTCCACGATCTCAACGTTCTTCAAACATGCCAGCCCATCAACATCAGCTGGACCATCCACTTCAACAGAGCAATCAACTTCAGGTTTTGAATCGCCCGCCTCACCCTAGACCTACGTCTCACCGCCTACGTCGCCCGCATCAGCTGATCAGATGATTGCATAACTATATTTTTTTCTTTATTCTTTTCTTTCTTTTCTTTATTATTTACATTCAATTTGTTTATTTTTACACTAAGGTATGTCTTTATGTATGTATCTGAACCTGAAGGAGTGACTTTGGCAATGTGCTGGAACGCATCCCTATCTAATACATGTAAAAATGGGTTCGGTATACGCTATTTCAGTTTACGATAGGGTTTCAAGGAACACATAGCTATCGTAAAACGAGGACTTCCTGTGTGTATATATATATATATATATATATATATATATATATATATATATATATATGTGTTGATGGTGGTTGAGATCACTGCTCATTGGCAATGATCACAACTATAGGAAGCGACTGTGAAATCAGCCCCAAGAACACAACAGCCAATCAGCGGCCGAGAAAATAATACCGACTCTGATTGGCTGAATCAGTACATACAGCTATTCTATCATGACGCGCGAGATTTAAACTCATAAACAATGCTGTGGATTGCCGCGAAATAGCGTAAATATACGCAATATCAAAATTAATAGGTCCTACAGAAAAAAACACAAAATACCAGGACCGCAAAAACTGAACCGCGATATAACAGGTGTATATCAACTTCCAGAAACTATTAAAAACACTATACCCACCGCCGCCTCAGTAGGTAAGGTCAGTATCTGGTTACAGCCCTGCAATGTTAGGTTAGGTTGGGGTGTCTCGAAATGAAAAAGCATTATACTTTGCTCAGAAATAAATATTCAGTGCCTCAAAATTAGTAGGCTAACCTTATCTAACCTAACCTAGCTACACACACTTACAGCCAAATTTTGGCATTATATTTTCAGTAAAGAAACTTAGATTTACAACCCCAGTCCATATAGTGAAAGTTGGTTTGGTGAAGGGACGACATCTGATCTGATCCTCTTTTTTTTTCCTTACACCTACAATCAGTATTTCTGTTGAAATTAGTAATAGACGTTATTCATGTCATTGAGAGCTGATCCTACTGCTTGAACAAGGCTGGACCAGGATTTTTTTACTATTATCATTATCATTATTATCATCATTATATTATTATGATTTTTTTTTTCTACATCACAAACTGTTGGCACCAGTAGGCTTTATGGAGGCTAAGATGGACTTGCCTCTTAACCGTTATTTGGCATAGGTTTAGATTTTGTAGTGTCACCTCGAATGTTTACGTTCTCTCTTGAATATGTTGAGAACAAGAGGCTATTGCTGCTACAGCCTCAAATGAATATAAGATTGTAAGTCCCGTCTGAGGACAGTATGGCAGCAATTTGGTTAATATTTGGCCAAAGGAAGAAAAGTGGCCAGCGGATATCAGGACTCGAACCCAGGACCCTAGGTTCACATGCCCGAACACTGACCACTATACTACCGCCTCTCCTATTATTACTATTATATTATCATTATCACCATTGTCATCATCATCATTTGTTCATTAGTATCATGTGAAAGATATCATCCATTACCCTAAACACTCATGTTCATTATTTTGAACACTAACTCCCCATTATGTCGCGGTTCACTTTTCGCAGTCCCGGTATTTCGCGATTTTTTCTGTAAGACCTATTATTTTTTATATCGCATATATTTTCACCATTTCGCGGCATTCTGCAGCATTGTTTATGAGTTTAAATCTCGCACGTCATGAGAGAATAGCTATGAATGGACTTGATTAAAAAAAAAACTGAGGCGTATTGAGACATTTACGCCCGTGTAACACACAGCAACTTTGTTTACATATTGGAGCAGCAATGCCACCATAGATTGGTGGCGTTGCTGTGTGTTACACGGGCATAAATGACTCAATACGCCTCGGTTTTTTTTTAATCAAGTCCATCAGGCCCTTCATCAATTGTATTAACCCGTAAACTGTTGATCTCCAGTGGATAAAGGGGGTCCTGTCAGGTTGCATTTTTTTCAGACTACACATTTCAGTGAAATAAAGAAAAGTTACCAATCTTGGTTAGTCAACAGATGGTGTAGCATCTTTATGTGATATGTTTATGAAAAATAAGTGCTTGTAGGACACCAAAGCCCTAAATTATAGCAAGGAAACACGGAGAGAACTTTAAAAGAAAAAGCCAGTCTTCTTGCAACATCATATGTTTGTTTTGGTTAAAGGAAGATGTTAATTTTTTTTTCTTCACATTAAAGGGAAAACAAAAATAAGTTTTAAAAAATCCCGCTTGTCGCCAGACCCTGTAAAGAGGACAGTAGGAGAAATAGAAGCAAGGGGTAGAGGTCTAGTTAACATTAGAGGTGTCTTGACACTCCTCTTTTGAAAGAGTTTAAGTCATAGGCAGATGGAAAAATAGACAGAGGAAGAGAATTCCAGAGATTACCAGTGTAAGGGATGAAAGAGTGAAGATACTGGTTAACTCTTGCATTAGGAAGATGGACAGAATAGGGATGAGAAGAAATAGAAAGTCTTGTGCAGCGATGCTGCAGGAGGGGGGGAGGCATGCAGTTAGCAAGTTCAGAAGAGCAGTCAGCATGAAAATAGCGATAGAAGATAGATAAAGATGCAACATTGCGTCGCTGACTTAAAGAATCAAGACAGTCAGTTAGAGGAGAGTTCATGAGACAAAAAGCTTTAGACTCCACCCTGTTTAGTAGAGCTGTGTGAGTTGAACCCCCCCAGATATGAGAGTCATACTCCATACTTGGGCGGATAAGGCCCCTGTACAGAGCAAGCAGCTGAGAGGGAAAGAAAAATGGACATAAGACACCTAACTTCTTGGAAGCTGATTTAGCAGGAGTAGAGATATGAAATTGCCAATTTAGATTTTTAGTAAAGGATAGACCGAGTTTGTTTAATGTGGAGAAGAGGGGAAGTTGAGTGTCATTGAAGAAGAGGGGATAGTGATTTGGAAAGTTATGTCGAGTAGATAGTTGTAGAAATTGAGTTTTTGAGGCATTGAACAAAATCAGGTTTGCTCTGCCCCAATCAGAAACTAGTGAAAGGTCAGAAGTTAGGCGTCCTATAGCATCTCGCCTTGCATCATTTAATTCTTGTTGGGTTGGACGTCTGTTGTACGACGTTGAAAAATACAAGGTGGTGTCATCAGTATAAGAGTGGATGAGCCATTGAGTCAGATTTAGGAGATCATTGACGAATAATAGAAAAAGAGTGGGTGATAGGACAGAACCCTGAGGAACACCACTGTTGATAGTTTTAGGAGAAGAACAGTGACCGTCCACTACAGCAGCAATAGAACGGTCATAAAGGAAATTGGAGATGAAGGTACAGAGAGAAGGATAGAATCCGTAGGAGGGTAGTTTAGAAATTAAAGATTTATGCCAGACTCTATCGAAGGCTTTCGATATGTCAAGGCCAGCAGCAAAGGTTTCACCGAAGTCCCTAAAAGAGGATGACCAAGATTCAGTTAGGAAAGCAAGAATATCACCAGTAGATCAGTGTTTACGGAACTACTGGCAATCAGAGAGAAGGTTGTGAGCGGATAGATGCCTCATTATCTTCTTGTTAAGGACAGACTTTAAGGTTTTAGAAAGGCAGGAAATCAAAGCTATATGGCAGTAGTTAGAAGGATTGGAGCAGTCACCCTTTTTAGAGACAGGTTGAATGTGAGCGAACTTCCAGAAAGAATGATAGGTAGAAGTAGAGAGATAGACAAAAAAGTTTGACCAGGCAGTGAGCGAGTTCAGAAGCACAGTTTTTGAGAACAACAGTAGGGACTCCATCCGGACCGTAAGCCTTCCGAGAATCAAGGCCAGAGAGGGCATGGAAAACGTCATAATGAAGAATTTTAATTTTAGGGATGAAGTAGTCAGAGGGTGGAGGAGTAGGAGGAATATGCCCAGTATCATCCAAAGTAGAGTTGGTAGCAAAGGTTTGAGCAAAGAATTCAGCTTTAGAGAAAGAAGAGACAGCTGTGGATCCATCTGGTTGAAGTAAAGGAGGGAAAAATGAAGAAGTAAAATTGTCTGGCTAGATGCCAGAAATCACGAGAAGAGTTAGAATTGGAAAGATTTTGACATTTTCTATTGATGAAAGAGTTTTTAGTAAGTTGGAGAATAGATTTGGCATGATTATGGGCAGAAATATATAGGGCATGAATTTCAGCAGATGGATGGCTACGGTATAGTTTGTGAGCTGCCTCTCTATCATTGACAGCACAAGAACAAGCAGAGTTAAACCAAGGCTTTTTAGCTTGAGTATTAGAGAAAGTATGAGGAATGTATAATCCATGCCAAAGATAATCACCTCTGTTATGCGCTCGGCACATGGAAGCAATAATCATCCCAAGGAAAATCAGAATAGTACTGCCTTAGGTCCTCCCACTTAGCAGAGTTGAAATGCCAGGAGCACCTCCGCTTAGGTGGGTCCTGAGGCTGCACTGGAGTGATAGAACAGGTAATGGAAATAAGATTGTGATCGGAGGAGTCCAATGGAGAGGAAAGTTTAACAGAGTAAGCTGAAGGGTTAGAAGTTAGGAAAAGATCAAGAATATTGGATGTGTCTCCAAGGCGGGTAGGGAACTGCACTAGCTGCCCTAGGTCACGAAGAATAGCAAAGTTGAAGGTTTGTTCACCAGGTTGGTCAGTGAAAGAAGATGAAAGCCAAAGCTGGTGGTGAACATTGAAATCCCCTAAAATGGAGATCTCAGCATAAGGAAAGTGAGATAGGATGTACTCTTTGGAAGTCAAATAGTCAAAGAATTTTACATAGTCAGAGGAATTAGGTGAGAGATATACAGCACAGATGAATTTAGTTACAGAGTAACATTGAAGTCTAAGCCAGATGGTAGAAAATTCTGAAGACTCAAGATTGTAGGCACGAGAGCAAGTAATGTCGTTATGCACATATGCGCAACAGTCAGCTTTGGATTGAAAATGAGGATAGAGAAAGTAGGAGGGAACAGAGAAGGGGCTGCTGTCAGTTGTCACAGACAACTGTGTTTGAGTTAGGAAGAGAAGATGAGGTTTAGTGGAGGAGAGATGGTGTTCCACAGATCGGAAATTAGATCTAAGGCCACGAATGTTGCAGAAATCGAGAGTAAAAGTATTAGAGGAAGTGTCAAGACACCCAAGGTCGTTAGCGGAGGGGCAATCCAACCTGGGGATATTTGTGGTCCCCTCCCAAGATGGGGACTCCAAGGCTGGGTTTTTAGTAGCCATTTTTAAATTTTTATTTGAAGAGTGTAGAAGTGTAAAGTGTAGCAATGTTATGTAGGTAGCAGAAGAAGTTGTCTTTAGAGGGCAGGCTGCAGCTGCTCTCTTGTGTAAATGAGACACTAAGGGAACCGGGAAGAGAGGACACGGGGAATCACTCAGTCTGCAACACTGCCTACATCCCCATAAGTACCTCTTCTGGAGTATTCCACCGGGCGGCAGGTGTCTACTGCCTACTCCTACTCCTCATTGTTAAAATGACAGTATGATAACACTTCTTGCCACCACTACAGGCATCACTTGGTAGCAGGATGCCAAAAAATATCGCCTGCATGACACAGGCTTTAGTCTATCCTCTCCTCTCTGCCTGACTTGTCGCCAATCGCCACACCTGTTGAGCCACTTTCCTCACCACCTGTCCCACCATTCTCTCTTTCACACGAGGCCACTGGTTACCGTCACTAGCTAGCCAAGTGTGAAAGGATCGAGCAACTGCAAGTAATTTAACACTGGTTGCGAGAGTGCGCCACCGACAAAGCCAGTGGCGCTATCGAGCAACCGCGGTGGCGTAATGTGAAAGGCTATGTAGAAAACTATGGGAGTCAATTGGTGGCAGTAACCGGTGGCAGCCACCGGTGGCCTCGTGTGAAAGGGGCCTTAACACCATCCTCCTGAGACACATTTTCTTTTGCAAGCCTGGACTGGACTGAGTGTCTCTCCCTCCCTTCTGCATGACGGAGAAAAGCAAAGATCTGCACATCAACGTCATGCCACCTCATGATATGTCGTGTCCCTCCCTCTATCTCTGTGTGTTAGAATGAAAACAAAGATCAGCTTATGAACATCATGATAACATGACTGACATGAGGAGCACATCCTGATAGGAAGGGTCGCGGATGCATTGACAATACCAGATTCAGCCCACTTTTTGCTTCTGCCTCGCATCTTATGGGATAAATTCGCGCATTGAGGGTTTGAGGGTAAGGAAATCAGTCACACACACATAGTGGAAGCGCATATAAGACGAGCATACTGTATTAAACAACAACAGTGATATCACATGCCCGTCTCAGTGTCTCAATCTCACACAAATCCTAAACCTTCACTTAATTCTCTGTTCAATCGTACAGTTACAGATACACTGGCATCATAGTAGAACACCTTGATCTCCTAAAGCAGACGTGCACCTACTCCTTAGATCTTAAACACATTGCACAGAGCATTTATGTTAATCCTATCATATGCCTTGTAAAGGTCCATTAAAGCAGCATACAGATTCCATCTTTCTCTAGATGCTTTTCAACTAATGTTCTACACATCCTCTAGCCTTACTAAATTCCGTCTGTTTTGCACTTACATTCCTTTAAGATATATCTTTTAATCTCTAATTTAAAATCCTTCAATACACCTTGTTTGGCACACTGAGCAAGCTTATCCCTCTATAACTGTTGGGATCATCTCTGCTACCTTTACGTTATTATAAAGGCACAAAGACAGCTTTCCCCCAAGCTTCTGGCATCCTACCCTGCTTCTACACTAAATAAAATCTACAAATATAATTCTCAAATTAAAAATCAGATCTACATAGCTATTCCCTTTTCTTGATTTTCATAAATGTTGTCACATATAATATTTTGTTGTACACTATAGCATGTATATTAAAAAAAAATAAATTGATTTACAGTGTTCACATTCATGTTTGTCTTTTTTTCCTTTGTAAAGTGGGATTATAACTGCTTTTGTCCAATCTCCAAGTACCTCCCAATCCCTTCAAGCTAACCTACGTAGGAAATGCATCCGATCAACTATTGCATCCCCTGCATATTTCTGCATTTAATCTGTAAAACCATATATTCCTATATTTCTAATGTTTTTCCACATTTTAAGTTCATTATATGAAATATTGATGATTAGTGGTAGTAGTAGTAGTTGTTCTTCAGAATGCTTGGCTAAACAGCAGTGCAGTTTTCTATAATATGTGTGGGGTGATGTATTATATTCCGGACAGGCATCCACAATGGACCCATCCAGTCTCTTCTGATATCTCAGAAGAGCCAGATGGTGTCCATATTGTAGCCTGGCCAAATGGACTCTATCCTCACAGGGAAAGGAGAACTAGCAAAGGCAGATGTCTGGGGGCCATACAAGCAGCTGAGTGCTGTCAATAAGTGACTGGGAGTGATGGCAATGATTCACAATTCTGCACTATCATGATAACATTCATAGAAATCACAGTGACACCTTTCCTGTATGCACATTTAAGAGTATTCTGAACTTTTAAAGTTCTAAAACATACAAGTAACTTATATTACACCAGCCTGGATAGGAACACAAAGCCATTACAGTAAAAGGTCATTCAAGCCACTTTCCTTAACCTATTACTGATGCAATCACAACTAATTTTCCAATGTTTTCCATTAGTAACACTACAGAATTTTCATTAGAAGTAGCTAGTCACAAATCCAATGGAAAAAAAATAATAATATTTCAAAACATTAATAAAGATAGAAGTAGAATCTTACCACACTGTTCTTTGGTGATTTTGGATGTAGGTATTTGGGAAATTTCATCTTTAGTGAGAGGTGGAGGACCTGTCCCGTCAAGCTGGTTCATAAGTTGTGTGATGATGGTGTCCAGACCACCTCGCCCCCAGGCATAGTCCCCAGGGTTGGAGGCGAGGTTGGAGGCAACTAAAACAGGAAATCCTGGCCAGTCAATGCCCATCTGGGGAACATAATCTGCTCCTCCTACACTGGCTTCAATGACCCCTGAGGTCATCTGCATTATGAGGTCATGAATGAGAGGGGCAAGTGCAGAGTGGCGGTCTCCTCCACTGACCCTGGGTGAGGTGAAGGGAAAAAGAGAACAGTGACAATTTCTGATCTTAGATTTACTATTCTATATATTCTATTCAAGCAGACCTTTATATCAAACCCACTAACCATTATTTTACTCTCAATTATCAATAGCAAGACATTAGAAGGGTGAGTGTAAAATGAAGAGGTTCCGTAATCGTGAAATTCAATCTGGATGTTAAAGAGGATAATCATAAAATTGTTAGGAATGCATTATCACTCTCCTGTACAAGATCAGATTTTGTGGCAATTTTATGGTATTCATACATAATTAGTATGAGATTATTGATCAATGTACTATTACATTCTGATACTGGCCATACAATTCCAGGTCAAAGCACATCTGAAATCTCTTTTATCATGTGTGATCACTGGCTGAAGCTGCCTCTTATGTAAGCTTCCGAGGCTTGCCCGCCTCTTTTCCACCTCCCAAATCCTTCCTCTTCATCATCTGTCCCTACCTATCTCACCCTCCCTCTCTTCATCACTTTTGCCTGATACACTCTCTCTCTCTCTCTCTCTCTCTCTCTCTCTCTCTCTCTCTCTCTCTCTCTCTCTCTCTCTCTCTCTCTCTCTCTCTCTCTCTCTCTCTCTCTCTCTCTCTCTCTCTCTCTCCCAATTAAAGAGAGAGATATTTGTGGAGACATTAAAGTGCCTTGTCTTTTTGTAGTAGAGTATATAAAGGAGGGGCTTGCTGGACCCCCTTGTGTTGCCTTTAACAAACCACAGGGATTCTGGGGATGGCAATAGCTAATATTATGAAGCATAATAATAACGAATAATTATGATGATTAAATTGATGAGATAGTGATGATCTTTTTTTTTTTTTTTATATATCATAAACTGTTGGCGCCAGTAGGCTTTTTATGGAAGCACAGATGGACTTGCCTCTTGCCTGTTATTTGGCGTGGGTTTTAGATTATTTTTATAGTGACGCCTCAAATGTTTTACGTTCTCTCTTGAATATGTTGAGAACAATGAGAGGCTAATCGCTGTTAAAGCCTCAAATGAATATAAACATTGTAATTCCCGTCTGAGGACAGTATGGCAGCAATTTGGGTAGTGTTTGGCCACTCAGCGGTAATACCAAATAATGAAAAGTGGCCAGCGAATATTAGGGATCGAACCCTGGACCCTAGGTTCGCCTGACCCAACACTAGACCACTGTACCACCGCCTCCCCATGATAGTAATAATTATATCTATAATAACAATTATATTTATAATAATAATAATTACTAATAATAATAATGATAATAATAATAATTCATATACAGGTTCACAATCATTAATCCGGAATTCCAAAAACCAAAAAGCTTCGACACCCAAGATTTTTTTCCAGGATAAAGCTCATTAGACACACGTCGCCTCTGCTGCTTACGAACATTTTGTTTATTTTTTGCTGCATTTTTTTTTTACCTTAAAGACTGTACAAATGTCAAAAAGAGCTGCAGATTCCCCTATGGATAACAGTGTGAAACAGAAAAGTAAGTATCTGTCATTATCAATACCTCATAAAGTAGAGTTATTGGAGAAGCTTGATCTTGGTGTATCTGTGCGTCGTCTTACTGAAGATTAAGGTGTGGGAATTATCACCATTTATGACCTAAACAAACAGAAACGTAAATTGTTCAAGTTTTACAGTGAGTGATGACCAGAAACTAATGAAAAATAAGAAAATGCTGCATAGTGCAAAAAATAAAGATCTTGACCATGTGCTGATGGAGTGAGTTCAACAACAAAGAATTGAATGTATGCCACTAACTGGTTTGATGGTTACGAAACAAGCTAGAAAATACCACGAAGAACTGAATATTGAAGGCGAATGTGAATATTCAGAAGGATGGCTGCAAAAATTTAGGAAGCGTCACGGTATAAAGTATCTGAAAATCTGTGGTGAAAAAGTTTCTGCTGATTGTGATGCAGCTGAATGTTACATTGATGAATTTGCCAAGATGGTATCAGATGAAAACCTTAGTCCTGAGCAAATATACAATGCTGATGAAACAGCTCTCTACTGGCTGAGCACTCTACCACTAAGCCACCCAGTCCCCTATATTATTTTATCTAAGAAAAACTTTAAATCTTTCATTCCGAAATCAAAAAAAGTATCTGGTCCCAGGCCCAAGGTTTTCGGATAAGAGATTGTGAACCTGTACTAAGCTATTATACAACAAGAAGAAGGTAGCCAAGACAAGGCACACCAGGGTTCATAGAAACATTACACTGCCATTTCCCTCTGCATCTTGCAGACCCCTCACTCCATCCCTTTAGTTGCCTTTAACGAATTACAAGAATTAAGGCGGTAGAATTCTTGTAGTCCTCCCCACAGGGCTAAACAATAATAACAATAATAATAATAAAAATAATAATAATAATAATAATAATAACAATAACAATAATAACAATAATAATAATAATAATAATAACAATAACTATAATAAAAATAATAGCAATAATGATAATAAAACCTTATATCTAGGCAAATAATACAACACTTGAATCATCAAAAAACATACCCAAAACCAAGGCTCATCTTATAGACCTGGTACAAAAATAAGGGTGTCAAAACCTAACGGCCATACCCACCAGCTCAGTCAACACAACTCACACATACGGTATGTAAACAACTCGGTCATTGACATTGGTTAAGCTACCAATTACCACTACAGATGATAGCCTACATATTATATTTACCTTATTCTATGCCTTACTGATAACATATCGACGATTCAAATGATTTATAGGTAATTCATTGTATTGGTACATCATTATCTCAGTTGATTGGTACTCACCGGCGACAAGCGACAAAAAATAAGGGTAAGAAATAAACCGCGCATGATGCTGCCAGTAACAGGAAAATATAACATGACACAACACAATGACGAAACACGTACATCCTCCTACAATTTAACTGAATAATTATTTATATGAATTTAGATTTTTTTTGTGTTCCAAGGCGCCGGTAGGCTTGATGGAGGCATTGAATGGTTGGCCTTAACCTATTAGTAGCGCTGGTTAGATTTTCATTTAAGTGATGCCTCGTTTCTTGTTGAGAGGTTCATGCTGCCCGCAGGAGTTCCTCAATGCATTTGACATTGCAGTCCCAGTCGAGGATAATGATGGCAGCATGTGGGTGATCTTTGGCCACTTGGCGGTTTTCTTATTAAAGAAAAGTGGCCAGCGAGACTCGAACTCAGGACTTTGAGCTTGCCTTGTCCGCACGCTAGTCACTAGACCACCGCCTCCCCAAATTCAAGTTATATAAAATAAAATAAAAATTAAAAAAAACTTGCAATAGAATTGTGGTGCAAGTGTAACATTTGATAGTGCTGGATACGCTCCGATACAGTGTAAATCTTCATCGGGAAATGCAAAAAGAAAGGTATCAAGCACTAAATTCATCCATTACCAGGTTATTTATCCCTTAATCCATGAATACCGAATAGTATTGATTAAGTATTCAGCTAAACTTCACCACAGATGGTTTGGTATATATATATGTATATGTATATGTATATGTATATATATATATATATATATATATATATATATATATATATATATATACTAATCCCTCGTTATATTGCAGTTCAGTTTTCGCGATCCCGGTATTTCGCTTTTTTTTCTGTAGGACCGATTAGTTTTGATATCGCATATATTTTCGCCCTTTTTACGAGTTTAAATCTCGCGCGTCATGATAGAATAGCCATATGTACTGATTCAGCCAATCAGAGCGTCGGTATTGTTTTCTCAGCCACTGATTGGCTGTTGTATTTATTCTAGGGGCTGATTTCAAGAGTTGCTTCCTATAGTTGTGATTGTTGCCAATGAGCAGTGATCTCCACCAACATCAACAAATCCGATTTCACAGTCGTCTTTCGCGGTGTTGTTTGTTTGTATCGATACCTGAAATTGGAACCTTTGGTAACGCAGGCTGGGGAGCTGGGGGACTTCCCCAATGGAGCTTAACAAAGCAATTTTTTAGCAAATAACACAAATTCTTATCCCTATATAGTTATATTATTTTCTGAAATATATGTGAAAAAATATTTAACAATACAGCAACATGTTGTAGAGGTATAATGTTAATATGAACATTTTTTAGAAAAATTTGGATGACGGTGGGAACGCATCAGTCAACGAGGGAGAGAAAAAGAAAAATTTTTGGAAAACAGTATCCTCTTATTTTCAAGACAGAACTATATCATTCTGATAGATTTTGATGTGTTTTGAATTAATATGATAACCGTTTCTCGGTAAAATTATCAAATAAAAAAAAAAAATCAAACCTAACCTAACATAACGTCCTAACCGGGGGCGTCGCCCGCTGGACCCCCTAATCATTTAAATTTTAATATTACGGTTATTTCTTAATTTGCTTATCTAGCTCAACTATCTAAATACTCAGATAGAAGATCTACACCATGAAATAAGTAAGGATTTACCATAATACTGAGAAAAATAGTAGTTGGGTTTTTTATGCTGTTTGTACAATATTTTTGTGTTATTCATTGCTCTTGCTCTCTCTCAATATTTTTTGTGTGTTTAAATGTGTTTCTATTGTTTTAAAAGTGTGTTCAAAAGCTTAAAATGCTTTTAAAAGTACCGTAATAGTTATAAAAACATGCCTAGGGTGTATTTAAATAGGGTATTTCTATTTCGCGGATTTTCACTTATTGCGGGAGGGTCTGGAACATAACCCCCGCGACGGTGGGGGTACCAGTGTATATATGTATATGTATATATGTATATATATATATATATATATATATATATATATATATATATATATATATATATATATATATATATATACATATACATATACATATACATATACACATATATACATATACACATATATACATATACATATACATATACATATACATATACATATACATATACATATATACATATACATATACATATATACATATGTATATACATATACATATACATATACATATATACATATACATATACATATATACATATATACATATATATATACATATATATATATATATATATATATATATATATATATATATATATATATATATATATTATATATATATATACACACATACTGTCGACCCTTAATTTAACGGACTAATGCAGAGGGAACCCTGTCAGACACTCGCTCTCATAGTGCGCTCACTCCTTCTCCAATGGATCCGAAGGGCGGCAAGGTGTGGGGTGTGTTGCACCTGGGCCTTGTGCAGCATCATAAGAGCACCGTCCCTCCTCCGTTGTTGCAAGGTGTCTAGTTGTCTGTGGGGAGCGTCAGGCTGCAGATTTCACAGTGGTGACACTGCTGCTGGCAATGTCATTGTGGCTGCAGTTCCCAAGGATGGTAGTGATGCGGCTGGCCGCTGGCATCATATATGAGACACTCAGCCTGCCACTGCACCTTTTCCAGCATAGAGATCCAGGTGAGGGGGTTATACTCAATGATAGGCCTCACCTATGCTTTGCGGGCCACATTCTCCAGGTGGCAGTGGAAGCAGAGTTTGGAGTCAACCTCCACCCACAAGATGTCGATTGAATTCTGAATAGCAAGGTTGTTTACGCCAAACTTCAGCTGGCCTTTGAGCTTCCCCAGGCCAAGATGTCATAGAGTTGACAATTGGTGGCATTAATCACGTTCGCAGCCTCCTCTCTGGTGCAGCTGTGGGAGAGAGTGCAGTCAGCATAAGCCAATGCCATGGGGCCCAAGATTGACCCATGTGGAACAGATGCCTCAACCAGGTACGTGGCCGAAGTACACTCAATCACCATGACCCTCAGACTCTGGCCATAAAGGTAACTCGAGAACAGCTCTGGCAGTCGTCCCGTCACATCAAGCTGCTCAAGTTTGGTGAAGAGCCTCTTTTGCCACACACGGTCGAATGCTTCAGCAATATCCAGTGCAATCACAAGTGAGGAGCAGATGGATTCCAGAGCGCCTGACTTGCTCTTTTTATGTGTACGGGACTGATGCAGGCATCTTTCCATGCAGTGTGCCATGTACTAGATCTAAGGCACTGATGGAAGATATGAATGAGAGACTTTGACAGCTCCCCCCTGTGCAGTACTTCAACAGGAAGGAGCTCACTCCATCAGGTCCTGGCTCCTTTCTAGTGTTGACGGTGCACAGGTACCATACCACAACATCATCAACAACCACTGTGTTGTCCAGGGACAGGTTACACAATGGGGTGAGGTGGGGAGGTAGCCTCTCAGGTTCTTCAGGGACCATCTTGCTGCTGAAGGTCTAAAAGGTTACCCATGGCCTAGTTCGTGACCACCAGGTCTCCGGCAGTCTTGGGTGACAGTCCCCTGCTGCTGCCTCACCAATGACCAACATTGCTTGGCATCAACTTGATTGCTATTGAGCTTCCTCCATAAATTTGTCTACCACCTTTCCCTCACCCACTTAGCAGTCCTGACCATTTCCTTGGAAGCGGTGCGATGCAGGGCCTTATACTCTCCTACAAAAAGACAAGGCGCAGAGGGAGAGGGGAGAGTACAGTTTCTACGAACCCTTTAGGGACATAACAGTCTGGTATATAGATAGATTGCACTGTGATAAGGACTGCAAGAATACCAAATTCCCTGTGTATAGTAAAAGGCGACCAAAACGGAAGGAGCGAGGGGTCTAAAAAGTCCCTCCTCTGTATTCTCTACTATGAAAAGACAGGTGCTGAGAAGAGGGGAGAGTAAGTCTCCCTGAACCCTAAATGACTTATCTTAAGTAACACCTTTTAATGGGGATATAAGGCAGGTATATGGATAGATAGATATTAATTATGAAGTACAGTGGTGCTTCAGGATACAAGCATCTCCCCTTAGGAGCAATTCAGGTTCCGAGCACAAAATACTCGGAAAATTCGCCTCAGTATCCGAGCATTCGCTCGCGTTACGAGCGACGTTTTCTCTTTATTATTATTATTATTATTATTATTATTATTATTATTTATTTATTTATTTATTTTCCCCCCCTCCAATAAAAAAGCACTGGCCAAGGGAAAACAAAAATACAATGAAAAAAAATTCCCATTTGTCGCCAGACCCTGCAAAGAAGACACTAGGAGAAAAGAAGCAAGGGGTGGAGGTTACGCCACGTGCATCCTGTCACTGCTTCCCGCTAGCATATTTCCGAAATCTAGTCTCAATTTTCTCCCGCCCCGCTCTCTCCAGTGACGTAGGATGACGCTGCCTAGTGATTGGCTGCGCTCGCTCTCCTTGCCTAACCTGCCTGCCTCCCTCCCCCCCACCCCCCTTTCTCTCTTTTTCTCTCTCTCTCTCTCTCTCTCACTATTGTATTATAACTTGTGAATATTGATTTGGGTTAGGATTTTGGTTAGGTTAGGTTAGGTTAAAAACACGAGAAAAAAAAAAAATCAGTGAGGCCCTGATGGGTTTTTTTTTCTCGTGTTTTAAACCTAACCTAACCTAAACCTAACATAACCTAACTAAACACAAACTAATAAGAAGAAAAAACTAAATAAAACACTTGAACGTAACTTCCCAAACCAATATTCACAACAGTTATAACAAAATAAAGAGAGAGAGAGAGAGAGAGAGAGAGAGAGAGAGAGAGAGAGAGAGAGAGAGAGAGAGAGAGAGAGAGCGAGAGCGAGAGCGAGAGAGAGAGAGCAAGAGAAAGAGGGGAAAGAGGGGAGGGGGGTGGAGGCAGGCTAGGCAAGGAGAGCGAGCGCAGCTAATCATGAGGCAGTGTCAGGCTCCATCACTGGAGAGGGCGGGGCGGGAGAAAATCGAGACTAGATTTCGGAAGTATGCTTCCCGCTCTCAGTGTGCATTGTTCTCTCATAGCGGAAGCATCTCTGCGTTCCTTTACACTTTTCAGTGGTTTAATTCTGCATAAAATACCATGCTAATTGATTTTTATAGTGATATTTTTTGGGTGTGGAATGGATCAATTGGAGTTCCATTATTTTAAATGGGGAATCTCATTTCGAGATACGAGTTTTTCGGGATACGAGCTACATTATGGAACGAATTAAATTCATAACCCAAGGCATCACTATATGCTAAAGATGTTAAAAAACTAAAAAATAAATAGAAACTGGGTAAATTCTACTCTGAAGATAGCCTTGAAAATAAAGGTGCGTCTTATACACTGAAAAATATGGTAGCTATTCGCCATAAATTATATTTGTATGAGCCTTTATCATGACACGGAGCTACTGACCTTCTTCGATTGTGTCTTGCATTTAGATGTCTCAAACGTTGACTTATGCGTGGACCGGGTACTGAGGAGGAGGATGCAGGGGAGGCAGAGGCACCAGGTATGGTTGGAGGTTCTTGGGCTATCAAATCCAACATATCAAAAGGCTCCATTTCTGTGTCACTTGAGCTGTCACTGTCTGACACTTGTGTTCGCTCCAGTTCCTCAATGAAGCCACTATTGCATCGTGGACACACATAGTCCTGAAAAAACAAGAGAGATGTAAAAACAATAATAAAAATTTTCCATGTACAGTAGTGCACCAAGTTTCATCCTTAATTAGTTTTGAAAAAGTGCATGAAACATGATCCTGCAAAAGTTATTGATTAGATTTTATGGAGAAAAAAGGGTAATTGGTAATGGGTTCAGCCAAAAAAAAAAAAAAAAAAACTATTACAAGTAGTGATGCGACAATACTAAATTTCTAACAATTCCAATATTAATGACCAATGAGTAGTTGAATGGAAAGCAATTATGTATTGTACCTCTGTATAAAGGTAAAGGTAATACAGGTTGACCACCACTAATCCAGCAATCAATATTCCGGTTCCATCAGTTTTCCAGCATGAATTTCGGAGTGCAGTTTCAGACTTCCCGAGTTGGCGCGCCACTGTTTTCGGAAGGGGCCTTTTGTTTTGATGGTGCTGTACCCAGAATCAGCCGTATGCTCACGCTTCCACCAGCAAACAGGCATTCCTCATTTATTTGCCGTCATTATTAAAATCTGCTGCTGTATAACCCCATCATGGATTCAGTGGTTAAGGGTTTCAAAAGAAAAACAGCTTATACAGGAACTTTTTGCTTACGCTAAGGATGTAACTAATCCTGCAGCCAAGGAATCTGCATCAAGGATGAATTAAGATGCTCTAACGTAATGGCTGCATGCTGATGATAATGCAATTACAATTCATCATTACACTGATTCTAAAATTGTACATATGGAGTAAAATGGCAGTGAAGAAGAAAGCAACGATGAAAATGGGGAAAATGGGAGAGAACAAATCTCTATTGATCGGTTAACTAAGAACTGTAGTAATTTTCTGTTACAATATATACAACATATATAGTCAGGGGACAAAACATCAATAATCCAGAAATTTTGATAATCCGGCAGTCCTAAGGTCCCGTGGTTGCCGAACTAATGATGGGCAACCTGTAGAAGACTGTAATAATTATAAAGGAAGGAGTTGGCTTAGTGTGCCACGAAAAGTGTATGGGAGAGTCCTGACACAGAGATTGATGGAAGTAACTGTAGGGAAGGTTAGTGAGGAATAAAGAAGTTTTGGGAAGAGAGAAGGATGTATCGACCAGAAATTTACAATAATAATTTGAAAATACAATCTTCATGGACCTAGAAAAGGCATATGATAACAGTTGATAAGGAAGCTCTTTGAAATGTTCTGAAAATTCATGGTACTGGAGAAGAGTTCTTGGAAGAAGTTAAAGCATTTTATGGGGGGGCAGATGCATGTGTGAGAGTGGATGGAGAGCAAAGTGAAAGTTTTCCTATGGGAGTCAGATTGAGACAAAGATGTGTGATGTCGCCATGGCTGTTTAATATTTTCATGGATGGGTGTATGAGAGAAATGAAACTAGAGTGGGGAATGTAGGTGCAAGACTAAAAATTAACATGTTTGCAGATGACACTATTGTTTGTAGAGAGTGAAGAGGAACTTCAGAGACTGGTGAAAGAATTTCATAGTGTAGGTACCAGAAGAAAGCTAAAGGTGAACACTGGGAAAAGCGATGGTCTTTGAAGAAAGGGAAGTAGAGTGTGCCAGCAATAGGAAGGGGAGAGATAATTCTCTAGAAGAGAGAATGGAGGAATGAAAGAGTTTAAGTATTTTGGAACAATGTTATGCAAGCATGGAGGGATGGGAGAAATAAGAGAGGGGGCTGTGAAAGGCAGGTTTGTCATAGAGTCACTTATAAGGATTATGAGAGAAAGGAATATATCCATGAAAGTAAAGAGAGGATTAAGGAACAGTATTCTCCTGCCAAAACTGATGTATGGATCAGAGACTTGGACATGGAATAGGGCTCAGCAGTCAAAAGTGCGCACTATGATAATGTAGGGGCACACGCTGTAGCTGTGGGTGCTCATCTCCAGTCGCATTGGCCTTTGAGCCCATGGTGGAAATTAATCCATTACCCCAGGATACAAGGCCACTGTGACATCCGAGTTTCTCCAGTTTACCCTAGGTACCCATTTATCGATCAACCCATATGGGAGGAGAAACAGCTGGGTGAGCTGTGCGCCAACTGCCCTTGTACAGGATCGAACTCAGGCCAGCAGATTCGTAGTTAGTCTTGCTAACCACTGCACCACTGAGGCACACTATGGATGTGAGTTAAATGAGAAGAGAACGTGGTGTGACAAGATGGGAGTTTGAGAGCAATGAAAGCGTGAATGAAAGATGTGGTATGGGACCTTGTGCATATGGAGTACGTGTGGTGAATAGGAATGGATGAAAAGAAATACTTTGAGGTAGTTTGGGGTCATATTCAGAAAAAGAAGACAGAAAACTTTGTGAAGAAAGAGTATGCAAGTGAAATTGAGAGGCATAGGAAGAGAGGAAGGCCAGTAGTATGATGAAAGGTTAGGGTAAAGGGAATACATGTACAAAAAGAAGTGCTGATAGAGAAGGAGGGCTTGCAAAAAGAGCATTTGGATAGGAAGAGGTGGAGGCTCTTTTGTCAAGTCATTATGAGATTCACATAGGATAGATGCATAAACCTACTCCGCTTCAACAATGCTGTACGGTAATTTGTGAGCTAGCCTTTACACCCCAAATAAGTTAGGCAATGCAAGTTAGCTGATTGCAGATATATCATATCAATTATGTTAGTTGCATGTTTTGCTTACAGTAAATAAGGTGATCTAGTAGAACACCCAGTAGCCCATAATTCTGGACCAAAATTCTACCAAGGAGAGGGCTATGAAGCTCAAGGAAAATGTGGGAGTTTAACCTTATAAATACAGTCGAGCCCCACTTAGCGCAAAACTCAATTAGCCCGAGCTCTCATCTATCAAGAAAATAATTAATTAACGCGAAAGCCTCAGTTAGCATGAGCCGCCATCAGCAATGATTTTTTTTTAAAGGTGCGTTTTCGCGAGCAAAAATAATAAAGCTAGCTTGATTGATCTCCCTTCAGCTTGATCAAAAACTGTTTTCGCAAGCACCAGAGAGGCAAGCCTAAGCAACCTTAGCTTGCTTTTAAACCAACCTAG
The DNA here is from genome assembly GCA_029783475.1 of Metacarcinus magister. Lineage (NCBI taxonomy): Eukaryota > Metazoa > Arthropoda > Malacostraca > Decapoda > Cancridae > Metacarcinus > Metacarcinus magister. Next base: position 16,426,359 of record JAPQNM010000013.1, read on the forward strand.
CTGCGCAGGAGCTTTGCTTTTGCTTGGCCTGACCAAGTCTGAGTAAATATGGAGTCCACATCGAGAAATAGAGTCTCCTCAGAAATGGAATCCATCCAAACATAAGTATTATTGAAGATTAATGTCCTAAATGAGTTGAAATAAGTGTTAGAGGTTGGAGAGGAGATGTACATCATATGAAAATAGCCAAGAGATCATTATTTAAGAAGACAAAGGAGTTCAATATATGTTAGCCTCAGCTGCGCCCTTCGTCATTTTAATTGTTCCAAATGTAACTATTTATTAAAGATGATGGTCTTTAATGAGTTAAAAGAAGTATTCATTGTCGGTGAGGCGACGCACATCATATGAAAATAGCAAATTTGAGTTTGAGACAAGCGTTACACTAATCCTATGGGTGAGGTCTTTTGTAAACTGATTTTGAGTCTGATTCTGATTAATAATGCTTAATTAATAATTCTGATTAATAATGCTTGTCTAGTGATAAGCAGGATTTTCTTTTTACTTGTTTTTGTTTCCCCTCGGCCGGTATCCTTTTAATGTAGAAAAAAAAAATATGTAAACTAATCTAACTGCCACATACAACCTCATAAATAAGTTTTTAAATTTTTTAAATGTAACCTAACCTAACTGCCACATACAATCCCCAATCACCCAAAAAAAATTTCACATAGGTTATTATGTTCAGTCCACCTAATTCTCGCACTAAATTGGGCTTAACTGTACAAGTATTTATAAAGTTAGTTGTATGTTTTGCTTAAGTAACTCAGTAGAAAACTTATTAACCAACAATCTTCGACCAAAATTTTACTGAGGGGAGGCCTACGAAGCCCAGGGAAAAGTGGGGTTTTAAGCTTTTTCCTAAATATTGCTTGCCAAATTATAGGTGTGTGTTATTTGGCAGGAAATAAGGTATGTATATCTAAAGTAGTAAGTATATTTATAAATATCTTATGTTGTATGGAGGGTGTTAGAGGGAATCTATAATTCCACCCAACACCCTTCATACAAGTCTAGAACGCATCCCTATCTATCCCGATGAAATACAACTTGGGTACATGAACAATCATTTTATGATTGAGTTTTTAAGAACGTAACCTAATTGCATGAAAGGAAAGTTTGCGCAACTCAAAGAAGCTAGGTTGACAGTTGGAGAGGGAGTAAATGTTAGTGAGGTATTTAGGATGTTCATAGATGCAATAACTACTATAGCAACAGAAGTGGTTGGGTATCGACGTCTGATGGGTCAAAGGAAGGGAAATACATGGTGGACAGATGAGATAAGGGAGGCTATTGAATGAAAGAAAAAAGCATATAAAAAAATGCTGCAAAGAAATGTGGCAGAAGAGGTAAGAGTGAGAAGGAGGAGACCAATCTCCATCTCTGCAAGCCCAGGTACAGTAAAATGGTCATTCAAATTTATTTTCTTATGGATAATGATAATGTTTATGTTTTTGTGTATTTTTCTTTATTGCAGGATGTATAATTACATGTATTTGTGTACAAACAAATGCAAAAATATGACTAAAATCATCATAAGGTTAATGATTCCAATTTTGCAAATTCAAATTTTGCGACCTGCAATGTCGGCCAATTTCACACAAAATTGGAGGGAGCACTGTATAAAGCTGAGTGAGAAGTTTACCAAAAATAAAAAAAGGAGGAGTAGGAGGTGTCAATGTGAGAATAAATAGAGAGGATGGAGTATGTGTAAGTGGTAAAGAGGAGGTAAAAGAACTATGGAAGAGTCATCTTGAACACTTAATGAATCAGAAGACAGAAAGGGAAGCAATAGTGTCGAGCATTGGTATGGAAGCAGATAGAAAAGGTATTTGTGTGCAGAAAGGAATTAAAAGAAATGAAGTAAAGAAAGAAATTGACAAATCTAAGTAAAATTCAAGAAAATTTTGTCCCTAATTTTGTATTTATTTCTAAAAACGAACCTCCAACTTTTTTTTATTTTTATTTTTTATCATATATACATTAAAAGGGTACTGACTAAGGGACAACAAAAATACATTAAAAAGAATCCTGCTAGTCGTCATACCCTGTAAAGAGGACAGTAGGAGAAAAGAAGCAGAGGGTGGAGGTCCAGTTAACATTAGAGGTGTCTTGAAAGACAAGCAACCTGAGGTTGCTTGTCTTTCATCTTTTAATTATATTTGTTTGGACACTAATCTATCTACATTTGAATACAATATTTAGGACATTTAATCCTCTTATTTTACCTTGAATCATGTGTAATTGCAGTTAAAAGCGTCTTGATGATGGGGTTTTGGGGGTCTAGGAACGGATTAATTTACTTTCCATTATCTCTTTAGGGGAAAATAGTTTCCAATTCCAAATTTTTCCCAATTCAAACAGCCACCAGAATGGATTAAATTAGGAATTAGAGGTTCCATTGTATTATAAGCCGTCAAATAAAGTAGTTATCTAGTTCTAAAATTCAATAGAAATGTATGTATGAATAAGTATTATTACATAGATGATCCACAGTGCAGGGACATACACCCTCTCCCGCCCAATAATGTGTCGCGACTGAGGCAACAGAGGTTTCGCTAGCAGGACCTGCACAATTTCTTCTTTATAGCCAATCATAGTCACAATTTTTAGGCAGCCAATCATAGACTTTCTTTCAAGTAAGGATAAGCAACCCTAAAGCCAGTAGAATTCACTGAATTTGAATTCAGTTCACCTCCTGTCATCATTGCGTGAAGTTGGCGAAGGAAATTAGACAGAAAAGGTAAGCAGTGACGCCTATGGAGATGGCTACCTCTAATGGAATATTACCCCAACATTCAACTAATGGCTGTTGGGAAAAGTTCAATTAAATTTTTAAAATGTTAGGTTTTGATAGAACGGGTTAGATTATTATCCCAACATTCAACTGACGAGGCTAGGTTAGGTTAGGAAAAGTTAAGCCTGTGCAGGTAGACAGACGGAGCCAGTTGGTTGTTGGGCCAGAAGTGGAACGGAAAACTACTGATGTGGTTGGTTTTTTTTTCAGTTATATTTTTGGGAGGATGGTTGGGTTTGTTTTACCTCTGAGGCACAGACTATCTTTTTCTGGGATGATTTTGATGTTTTTTTTGTTTGTTTTTTTTCAGTGATTTTTTTCTCATGGACAATTGTTGAATAGAGACTTAATGAAGTAATTTTGAAAGTCACATTTGTACAAGTTTCCAAAACAAACTATTCTTTTTTGTGAAAAAAATAAATATTTCCAAAAGAAAAATCTTTCTTAATTTTTCCTTCACAATAATGCAGCTGGAGGTAAATCTGCATAACTACTGCTCGGAAAATATCGATATAAATATGAAGTCCTACATACTATACATAGTGTACTCAACACATCTGTGAAGGATTCAGGCGGTGCTCATTATTATAAGCAAATATAGGCCATAATATGGCAATCCGGAAGAAAAATCTATGGTGAAATGCCTAACTTTTTGGGTGATATAATATAAAAAGCTTATATAACCGAACCTAACCAAACCGAACATAACCTAATCTAACCATAACCTAACGTAACCTAACCATAACCTAACCTAACATAACCATAACCTAACCATAACCTAACCTAACATAATCAACCAAACATAACTTGAAAGATGCTTTGTGAGGTAAATAATGACGAGCACCGCCTGAAACCTTCACAGATGTGTTGAGTACACTATGTATAGTATGTACGACTTCATTTTTATATCTATATCGTTAGAGCAGTAGTTATGCAGAAATACCCAGCTGGATCTAAATAACACACTTCACATAGATTTTGTTGAATTTTGAATGATTTTGACAAATTTACATCGCAAATCCATATATTCTAAATGAAGTGCTTAGAGATACAGCAGCCGTAACGTGTTGTCATCCGCTATTCATATGGCCTGTGCCTTATTATTTACCTGGTAAAGCATCTTTCAAGTTATGTTAGGTTGATTATGTTATGTTAGGTTTGGTTAGGTTCGGTTGTATAAGCTTTTTACCCAAAAGTTAGGTGCATGCCGTGTCTATAAGCGAGCACTATGAGGATACGGCATTCGTTAGGTTATGGTTAGATTAAGTTATGTTAGGTAGGGTTTGGTTAGGTACGGTTTGGATCGATTAGGTTCTGTTATATAAGCTTTTTATATTTTATTACCCAAAAGTTAGGCACGTGCCGTATCAATAAGCGAGTACTTACAGGTACAGGTGCCTTACCTGAAAGCTGTGCCTATTCTAAAATACCCCCAACAAACCTGGGGACCTGTCAGAATGCAGTGTTCTTGGTTGGGAAAGACGAAATACAGTGATTTATGCTAAAAACAAGGAATCACTAACCTAACCAAACAATGCCCTATTCACGAACACGCAATGCACTGATGGTCACAAACAAGCACTTCTTCATGGGGTAGAAGCTAATGAAGGAAATAGAGTATAGCTAGGGAAGAAAATGGTGTGTGGTTAGGGATGAAAATGGTGTGCACCTGCCCCAACCTCCGATTAGTCCTTAGAGAAAATATTAAATATCTCAGATATTAGGGAATTGCGACAGAAATATAATGGGTAATACCTTTTCAGAACCTATCAGATAATGGGAAAAAAAACGCAATTCTCTAGAGCACTGTTGTGAAGAAGTGAAATAATACCATTAAAATTTATCTACAAATCTTGCCTTTGCCCTCGTCCTTAGACTTGTAAGTTTTTTTCAAAATTCCCTTTCATATAAATATATACACAATGTAAACATTGGAGTGTTTTGGCCTCTATGACAAATGGAGGATGGCCCTATTGTAAATTCTGACCTATAAAACAATGTTCTGGAAAATTCTAGCGGTATACATTACGTATTTCTGGAACGTCATGACCTTCATGTCATTCCACAAGGTACACAGATCCTAGACTATATCGCACTTTTAAAGTAGTATTAATGTACCATCACCTTAGTATGATATCCGTCACCTCGTACAGAGATCAGTATACAGTATAAATAAGTTAAATTCTTACCTTCTGTTCACTTACCGTCACACTAAACAAAATCCAGATAATAAACAATGCAATTAATAGTAGTTCTGTTAGTATATGAATTAGGCAATAACGTGTAATTAACAGAAAAACTTCAGTTTGCTAATAACTTACAGGTAACTTCGGAGTAATTTCTACATTACACTTGTGACAGAAGAACCTTGCTGAGGAAGAGGCTGTCTCCACGCCCGCCTCCGCCATTTTGGGTCTGGCAACACATCACTACACAAATTATTGAATTTATACTTTTGTATGATTCCACTCATATAAATTTGTGATACAAAAAAGCTCAAAATTTTAATTTATTGAAATAGATCAACAAATTAAGAATCTATAAACCACACATGAAACTGGTATAATATAAGGAGAGGTCAATATAAACAATCAAAAGTTTTCTAAACTCATCGTATCTCTTATTGTTTGATATAATGACATACTACTCATTAAAAAATACGATTAGCTTAGAAAATCTCGATTGTTTATAGCAATCTCCACTTATAAAATTTCAGCTTGTCTGATGATAGTTTCAACTTTCAAAAGTTAATTGTATTTCTTACTGTGTAATGACATAACACCGTGGTCGGGTAGTTTCTCTGGTACAGTGTTTATTTCGTGGCCTATAAGTTGCGTGTGTGTATCTTCTTCTTCTTATTATTATTATTATTATTGTGACCTCTTTGGCTTCTTATCGATTGTAGATCCTGTGTGCTACTGCAGTGTAGTTTCTCCAACACTTCTAACCTGTATAAAACAAGTCAAGAAAGAAAACCATACATGCTATAGTAGCACTACTACCACTACTACACTCCTCACTTCATTTCACTGTTATTTCTGTGTTGTCTTCCACGCCTTCACCAAAAACTTTTTCATTGCCGCAATGATTTTTTCATGAGTATTGTTTTCATATAGGCCTAATGCTGTGCATATTCTTCCATCGTCCTCATCCAACCTTTTGTTCTATTCCTTCCCTCCTATCACTGACGCTATAACTTTGATAAGACCTTTTCCATTGTCTTTATATTTTCCACACTCCATTATAAAATATTCCACTGTTTCTCTTTGACCGGCACAAAAGCTGCAATTTTGGTCTTGTTCATCTCTTTCTGGCCTTTACCTCTAGTGTTCCTGTCCTTGCCTTCACCAAGAACCTACTTCCCCAGTCTCCAGTATGCCAGTGAATTGCTTCAGATTTATCCTTTCTTTTGTACTTCTTCAGGGTTGTCTTGTTTTCCATCCCCTGTTTCCATCTCTCTCTGCCATTCTCCTCTACTTTTTTCTTGACTCCCTTTACTCCTATTATGCACCACTCTTCCTCCAAACTCTCCTTCCTTTTCCATCCTTCCAACTCTTTTTTTCCACTTGGAACAATCGTTCTTTTCCATCGGGACTTTCTTTATCCATTTCTCTTCCTCTAGACCTTCTAATTTCTTCATGAAGTTGAATTTTTCTTTTTCAATCCTTTCTTTAAATGAGCTCCAACCCATTTCTCCCCTAATGGCCTCTACTGCTGTGCTATTAGGGACTTCAAGACTCCACTTTCCTACTATATTTTGGGTTTTTTCTAGTTCAGCTATATCTCCTCTGTAATGGGTTATTTCTGACCCATATAGATAGTACGGTACTGCCATTGCTTTCCATATACTTTTGCCCACTTCATATCTATTTACATTTCTCAATCTGCTGTTAATTATCATTCCAGTCATTTTTCTGACTTTTCCTTCACTAATTTTTCTCTGTTTCTCTCCTACTCCGTCCTGGGAGATTTCTAGGCCCAAGTAGGTGTATGTGTTCACCACCTCTAGGATGTTGTTTCCTAATAACCATTGGCCTTCTTCCTTACTGTTCATTTCCATTACTTTATATTTTCTTGTACTGTATTTAATGTTCCATTCTTTTCCATATCTATCAGCAATTTTCAATAGTTCTTCCATCTCTACTTTGCTTTCTGCCATCAGCACTAGGTCGTCCGCATAAACCAGACAACCTAGCCTCTTGTCCGTTAGACTCTAGTCCGTTGCCTCCACCTTCTATAACCACCAAGCCTTCAGGCTGAAAATCATTAAAGCACTCCACTACAGTGTTTCTGATGTCTCTGATGGATGCCCCTGGTGAGCTTCTGGCCATTATCTGGTAATATCCTTTGGATAGGAAGTGTATCTCCCTACCCACTCCGCTCAGTAGACTATCACCAAACAGCCAGTCTTTTTTCAAGATGTCCTTTTTTCTTCCTCTTCATACTTTCACCTTTCATTAAACTATTCCATGTTTCCCTACCTACTCCACTCCATGTTCCTTTTTTGTATTTCCTAGCATGGAGATTTTCATGTTCTTCAGAGACTGTTTGGTTACTTGTCTCTTTACAGTTATCGACAATACTTACTTTCTTTTCCTTATTCTCCACTGGTGCTGTTGTATCAGAGGCAGTTTCATTACTAGTCTCCTTATTTCTTTCTAAAATTTGTTCCTTTCCATCTTTTGCAGTGTTATTTTCTATTGTAGTTTTGTGAGAGGCAGTTTCATTTCTTATCTCCGTATTCCCTTCATTGTTTATGGAAACACGTCCTCAACTATTATTACTCACCTCGCTTGACTCAGCCAGGCAGAATAACTTACCGAAGGTTCAGTGTATAGATGTGGGAGAAGTACTTACCACGGTGGGTTGTAGTACCAGGCAGCCATCACTCTATCTCATATACGCTTCTCAGCGGCAGAAAAGGCACAGACAAGCTCACCAGGGCCACATAAATACTCCTGTAGGTTTAAGTCTATGATAAGTCACTATTATACATACAGTGGCTACAAGTATTACCGCCGAGTGGCCAAAGACTACCCAAATTTTTTTTTTTTACATTAAAAGGGTAATGGCTAAGGGAAAACAGAAATAAGTAAAAAAAAATCCCGCTTGTCGCCAGACCCTGTAAAGAGGACAGTAGGAGAATAGAAGCAAGGGGTGGAGATCCAGTTAACATTAGAGGTGTCTTGACACTCCTCTTTTGAAAGAGTTTAAGTCATAGGCAGGTGGAAAAACAGACAAAGGAAGAGAGTTCCAGAGTTTACCAGTGTAAGGGATGAAAGAGTGAAGATACTGGTTAACTCTTGCATTAGGAAGATGGACAGACTAAGGATGAGAAGAAGTAGAAAGTCTAGTGCAGCGAGGCCGCGGGATGGGGGGAGGCATGCAGTTAGCAAGTTCAGAAGAGCAGTCAGCATGAAAATAGCGGTAAAAGATAGATAAAGATGCAACATTGCGGCGGTGACTTCAAGAATCAAGAAAGTCAGTTGCTACCATATTGTCCTCAGGCGGGATTTACAATGTTTATATGCATTTGAGGCTTTAGTAACAATAGCCTCTCATCCTTCTCAACATATTAAAGAGAGAACGTAAACATTCGAGGCATCACTATAAAAAATCTAAAAGCCTACCCCAAATAACAAGCAGGAGGCATGTCCATCCTGCCTCTATAAAGCCTACTGGCGCCAACGGTTTGTGATATAGAAAAAAAAGTAGTAATTTTCTCCAACCTCTTCACAATCTGACTGTATTAGGAATTACCAACTCTTGTGATCTGTCGTCCCTCTTGTAATCTGTGATCCCTCCGGCGTGTTTCGCTCGACCGCTAACCTGACTTTGACTTGCTAATACCTGGCCCACGCTACCCAAATACGCTAAGTTCCTATCACTCCTAGGATACACCATTTGATATCTTTTGCTGTCTCTGCACTTTAAACATTTTACACAACTCATACATACGCACATACATCAGTGATACACATATAACTCATGTGTTAAGATTCTGTGTAGCCTTAAGAACATAAGAAATGAGGAGACTGCAAGAGGCCAGTTAATGACCTACACGAGGCAGCTCCTTGTCCCCCACCCTTGGAATAATCCAATATTTAGCCATCCCACCTGTCATCCCTATCCATACTCTGATCCAACCGTTTTTTAAAGCTACCTATTGACTCAGCACTTACTACGTGTCTACCTAGCCTATTCCAATCGTTCACGACTCTGTTAGTGAACCAATATCTACCTATGTCTGTCCTGAATCTAAGTTTTTCTAGCTTGTACATATTTCACGTGTCCTATCCTGACTACTAAATTCTAAAACCTGATCAATGTTTCCTTTATTCATTCCTTTTACCCATTTGAAAACCTCAATTATATCCCCCTTTGCCCTCCTTCTCTCTAGGGAGTGGAGATTACGATGTTTTAACCTATTTTTGTAGGGTAAATTTCTCAGCCCCTGAATCATCTTGGTCATTCTTCTCTGGACTGCCTCCAAGGAGCCTATATCCTTCCTATAATAATCTAGGTGGAGTCTAACTAGCGCTAAATACAACCTCATAATGACCTCAGAACTCCTATTTGTCACACACCTACTAATAAATCCCAGTATCTTGTTGGTCCTATTTCTAGCTATAATACACTGTTCCCTGGGGCGCAAGTCACTGCTTACTTGAACTCCCAAGTCCCTCACACTATATGACCTTCCTAAGGTAGTGTCCTTTAATGTGTAGTCTACAAGCTTATTACCTTTACCTACGCTCATAATGCTACACTTGTCAACATTAAACTGCATCTGCCATTTCTCTGACCACTCGTACAGCCTATTTAAGTCATCTTGCAGCATTCTAGCATCATCTAAATTCTTTACCGGTCTTCCTATCTTTGTGTCATCGGCAAATTTACAGATATCACTGTTTATTCCTGTCTCTAAGTCATTTATATAGATTATGAATAACAACGGTCCTAGTACTGATCCCTGTGGTAACCCACTAGTGATATTACCCCATTCTGATTTCTTCCCATTAATTTGTACCCTCTGTTCCCTACTAGTAAGCCATCCCCTAATCCACTCTAGTACCTTCCCACCTATGCCGTGCGCCTTGACTTTACTTAACAGTCTCCTATGGGGTACTCTGTCAAAGGCTTTACTGAAGTCCAGATAAACTATATCATACTCGTCCCCCTTATCTATGGTTTCAAATACTTTCCTATAGAAAGATGATAAATTTGTCAGGCAGGACTTCCCCTTGTTGACTATGTCTAATTAGCTTGTGATCATCTAAATGTTTTCTAATTGCCCTTGCTATGATAGCTTCTAACATCTTGCCTACCACTGATGTTAAACTAATTGGGCGTTAGTTACTACTTTCTGCCTTATCTCCTTTCTTGAATATAGGAACTACATTTGCCTGCCTCCATAGCCTAGGTACTACTCCTGTGTCTAGGGATTTTCTAAAAATCATCGCAATGGGTTCAACGAGTTCTTCTCTACATTCCCTAAGAATCCTCGGAAAAATGTCGTCCGGCCCTGGAGATTTAGTCTTTTTAAGTCTATCTATTTCCCTACTAACTACTTCCCTACTTATGACTATTTCGCTTAATTTATCAACCTCTTGTCCCCTATAGATCTGTACTGGCTCCAGTTCCCTACCCGACTCTTCCTGAGACAATACGGACAAGAAGTATTTATTGAATTCCTTACTAATTTTCTCACCATTTTCTATCAAGCTGTCATCCATTCCTTTAAGAGGTCCTATTATTTCCTTTGTTTTAGTTTTGTACAGCTGATAGAATCCCTTTGGATCCTTCTGGGCATATCTAGCTATCCTAACCTCATAATTCCTCTTTGCAATCCTAATATCCTTTTTAACTTTCCTAGCTAGGTCATTATACTGCCCTACTACCTGTACTTCTCCCCTTTTAATTATCCTATAGAACCCCTTCATTCGTACATTATTGTTATTATTTCATTCTATTATTTATTTGATTGTTCTCTGTGGTGTTATTTACTCAGTAGTTACCAATTATCTCCTTATATATTTGTATTTTGTTGCTAAAAAGCAAGATTGCTACCTAAACCTAGCTCAAAAATTTGACCTTGAAAGCTCAGATCTGACTGACCTGACCTCTTTTTAATCTTAATCCGTCTACCTGTCTGAACCTTTCAAAATCTAAATCCTTGTCTAGACATACCTCATTACCTCTTCTCAGCGTTTATCTGTCTACCTTCTTCTCTGACCTGACCTCGGCTTAGTAGAATCCTTCCACCTGGCTGACCCTTTCAAAATTTTAATCTCTGACAGACCTCATTAATATCTCTTTTGACAGCGATTATCTGTCTAACTGTTCCTAACCCTTTTGCAGTATTAATTCTTTCTTCATTTCTACAATTAAGTGTGTCTCCTAAATGTGATGTGTGTGATGGGCGCTTCGCTGCAAATTTTTTTTCAGATTCGTCAGTCTGCTGATTGTGTTTTTTACAGAAGGAAAATGATGAACTTAAGAAAAAATTTGATGTTTTACAGAAGTTCGTCACAGCAAACGTTGGAATTTTACCTCCCTTATCTCCATCTACAGACTAGTCAACGAGTTACGCCGCTGTAGCTGCTACGAAACATGACGCTGTAAGTCTCCCTGAACGCGTAATTCAGGGGGAAGTACCTTTCACTCCTGTTAGAAATGATGCACGACGAATTAATGATAAATCTTTCTTACCTGTCACTGTAATGCCCGAAATCTTTATGTCTTGTACAGTACCCCCCCCCCTCCACCGTTATTTAAATCAGTTTTCTATGAAAAGAAAATTATTTCCTTATATTAGCTTAAGTAACATTAATTTCCAATTAAAATCAAACTCTATATCTTAAAGTAATTGACTTAACTAGATTTCCTTTCACAAGTCACTATTAAGAAAGACGATGCAATATATAAGCAAGCTTATTCAAACACAGAGTCTTCGCGCCAAAACCCAGCTGAGTTGTCAAGTGATCAAAATTTCTCTCATGTAGTATTTGAAATCAAATTCATTAGCTTAAATAGTAACACTTTTTCTACACCAAAATTAATTCTATATAATTTAGTAATAATCTCATATCTCAATGATCTGTAATTATAGAAATCATATGTAAGAAAATTCTTAGTGAGTCACCCCTAAGGACGCCACCCTACCCTGGCATAGCATTATGATGCTCAGTCAGCGTTTCTTCTACCCTACCGACCAGGTTCCACCTCAGTGCCACACAAACACATATTCACACACACACTCACACTCACATTGGTTTCCCCATTAAATGTTTGTCTCATTAGTTAGAGTATTATTAGGAACGGTATTGTCTTATTTTGATCATGTGTTTTGATTAGGAACAAGTTTGAATCTGGAAAGTGAAGATTAAGTTATACAGTGTTAAGATCAGGAAAAGATTGGGTTTCGAAAATATTATGTGTCAAGTAAATGAAATTTAACGTGTGGAGTGGTCAACAGTATTATTGAGATCTCTGGTACCAAATAAACTGAACGTGTCAGATTATCAAAGTGTGTAACATTATTAAGTTTGTGCTCTTTTCTTTTGCTGTTAACCTATAAAAAAATATCTTTTGGGAAATAATAAGTATACAAAAATCAGAAGTTATTTCATTAGTGACCTATGTCTCCCCCAGTGGTAACCAGAGTGACTCCTTGTGGCTAAAATTTATTACTACCAAAATTACAACAACAATGACCAGTGGCCAGCTTTCGAAAGGGTTCCTATTTCCCTCATAATAGGTGGTGGAAGCGTAATACCGACCCGCTTAATAACATCATATATAAACCGCAGAGCATGACCGGGAGGTGATAATAAATGGTAATCATAACAGCATAAGAAATAATTATACACAACCGTAGAAAACGCGGCATGACATCACTACTTATAACAGTTTTAAGATTCTGACGAAAGAAGAAGAAGACCATGAGACGAGAATTATCGGTGATTCTATTGTGAGATACCAAATTACGGAGCTCTGTGGGAGGAATCGATCCACCAGGAAAAGGATGTGCATGCCTGGGGGACGTTTGGATGACATTTCAGCAGCCTGTGACGAGGAAACCAATAAGGCAGACACTAACACTTTTAATTATTCATGCAGGTACACATGACGTCATGAACACCAGATCTGAGGAACTGCTGGAGAGATACAGAAAGCTTATTCGACGGTATAAGTGTAAGACTAACAAAACCAATCTTTCAGGAATCCTTCCCCGAAATAGTGCACCCACACCTTTTTTCAACAGGGCCTTCAGCACCAATAACCGTCTTAAGACCATTTGTACAGATGAAGGAATCGATTTCATTAACTGCTGGAATGACTTTTATAACAAACCTTTTCTTTTCAAGGACGATGGCCTGCACCTCAATCCAATTGGGGCTGCTCGTTTCTGATTTCAGGAGAAAAAAACAATATCCAGCCTCGCATAACCTCAGCTACGTAAGTAACACCATGTATAAAAAAAACTAACGCAAACAATTGCCTAAAAATCTGCATGTTTAACGTGCGCAGCCTCAGAAATAAGTTCTCAGATTTAGAAGCACTTGCAACATCTGAGGATTTTCACATTATTGCAGTATCGGAATCTTGGATAAACACAGTAAATAGAGACTTTTTAGCAGAATATAATTTGCCAAAGCTATTCAATGTTTAGTTGCGAACGACAAAATACAAAGGTGGAGGTGTTTTGTTTTACATGAAAGCCAGTCTCAGCCCTACAGTCTCAAACCTACCAATTTGTAAAAGACGTCTACGTAAAAATATTAATAAACCAAAATGATGGAATAGCCAAATTGAGGTAGGATTATTACTTAAAAAGTGGACATGGTAAATATTTACTATCACAAAACAAAAACGATAAAATAGAATATGAAAGACTAAGATGCGAAACAAAAAAGTTGATTAGACGTAATAAAAAAGATCTCGAAATATATATTACAAGTGTCATGCCGGGGGTGGGGGGGGAGGTTCTATCTAAGATTATTATTTGTTAATTCTAATGTTGTTATGATTACTATTTATTACCCACATCCCTGGTCATGCTCTGGGGTTTATATATGATGTTATTAAGCGGGTCGATATTATGCTACCACCACCTATTATGAGGGAAATAGGAACCCTTTCGAAAGTTGGCCACTGGTCGTTGTTGTTGTAATTTTGGTAGTAATAAATCTTAGCCACAAGGAGTCACTCTGGTTACCATTGGGGGAGACATATGTCACTAATGAAATAACTTCTGATTTTCGTATACTTATTATTTGCCAAAAGAGATTTTTGATAGATTAACAACAAAAAGAAAAGAGTACAAAAAAAAAGAGAACAAACTCAATAATGTTACATACTTTAGTAATCTGAGTGACATGTTCAGTTTATTTGGTACCAGAGACCTCAATAATACTGTTGGCCACTCCACACGTTAAATTTCATTTACTTGACACAAAATAATTTCGAAACCCAATCTTTTCCTGATTTTAACACTGTATAACTTCATCTTCACTTTCCAGATTCAAACTTGTTCCTAATCAAAACACATGATCAAAATAATACAATACCGTTCCTAATAATACTCTAACTAATGAGACAAACATCTAATGGGGAAACAAATGTGTGTGTGTGTGTGTGTGTGTGTGTGTGTGTGTGTGTGTGTGTGTGTGTGTGTGTGTGTGTGTGTGTGTGTGTGTGTGTGTGTGTGTGTGTGTGTGTGTGAATATGTGTTTGTGGAAGCACTTGGACAGAACCTGCGTCGGGTAGGGAGAGGGGACGCGGACTCAGTTAAACAATACACTCCCAACACACTCAAAAGAGATAATACTTGAACAATATAACATAAATACTAAAGTGAAAGGGATACACTATAACAATGAATCATCTCTGAGGGAGGAAAGAGGGACCATGCGGTCTGAGAAGCCGCCACATAATAGATGGAAAAATTGCTATTATTAATTAATAATCACCTTTAAAAAGGCCTTAAATGACTTTACATATTCAAAGGAAAGATTATTGAATACATGAGAACACTGAATGATTAAGGATTTAGCAAATATTAAGAGATGTTTAGGTAACACTTCACAACAAACCTGCGTCAGGTAGGGAGAGGGGACGCGGACTGATTTAAACAATAGAGACCCGCGGGAAACAGAGTGGCGTCTCTTGGGTGACTCATTAAGAATTTTCTTACATTTGATTATTATAATTATTCATTATTGAGATAGCAAATTATTACTAACGTATACAGAATTAATTTTGGTGTAGAAAAAGTGTTACTATTTAAGTTAATGAATTTGATTTCAAATACTACATGAGAGAAATTTTGATAGCTTGATAACTCAGCTGGAATTTGGCGCTAGGATTCTATGTTTGAATAAGCCTGATAATATATTGCATCATCTTTCTTAATAAAAACTTGGGAAAGGAAATCTAGTTAAGTTAATTACTTTAAGATATAGAGTTTGATTTTAATTGGAAATGAATAGTACTTAAGCTAATATAAGGAAATAATTTTCTTTTCATAGAAAACTGATATAAGGAATGGTAGGGGGTACTGTACAAGACATAAAGATTTCGGGCATTACACAAGTAAAGCAAAATCCAACCCCAAGGAATTTTACACCTACGTACGTAATAAAAAAAAAGTTATCATAACTAATATTAGCCCACTCCACCTAAAAAACGGTAAGGAAACAAATACAGAATTAGAAATGGCTGAAATACTAAAGGATTATTTTACATCCGTTTTTACCGTTGAAGACACCTATGAAATCCAGGAAATAACCCCAGCTAAACCTAGCTTAATTCCTTTAAGCGATTGTGACTTTACTTAGGATACTGTGTCATGCCGGGGGGGGGGGGGGGGTTACGTGAAGATTATTATTATTTGTTATTCTAATGTTCTAATTGTTGTTTGTGATGTTATGTTATTTTTTTATTACCACCTCCCGGTCATGCTCTGGAGTTTATATTTGATGTTATTAAGCGGGTCGGTTAGGTAATTTTTGCCACCACCTATTTTGAGGGAAATAGGAACCCTTTCGAAAGTTGGCCACTGGTCGTTGTTGTTGTAATTTTGGTAATAATAAATCTTAGTTACAAGGAGTCACTCTGGTTACCACTGGGGAAGACATATATCACTAATTAAATCACTTCTAATTTTTGTATACTTATTATTTGCCAAAAGAGAAAAATAAACGAAACATTTCACATCATAGGATAGTTAATCATCTGTTAGATCAACAACAATAAAACAAAGAGCACAAAAAAAAAAAATCAATAATGTTACACAAAACTTTGCTAACCTGAGTGACAAATTCAGTTTATTTGGTACAAGAGACCTCAATAATACTGTTGGTCACTCCACACGTTAATTTCACTTCGATTAACGCACAGAATAATTTCCAAAACACAATCTTTTCCTGGTCTTAAAACCGTAACTTAATCTCACTTTCAGATTTCAAACTTGTTCCTAATCAAGACACATGATCAAAATCATTATAATACTGTTACTAATAATATCATAAACTAATGGGAAACACGTCAAAAAGGGGACAGATGTGAGTGTGAGTGTGAATGTGTGTGTGTGTGTGTGTGTGTGTGTGTGTGTGTGTGTGTGTGTGTGTGTGTGTGTGTGTGTGTGTGTGTGTGTGTGTGTGTGTGAATGTGTTGTGTGGCACTGGGGTGGAACCTGCAAGATGTTATGGGGGTGAGACACTGACTGGGAGACAAGGGGAGGCGGGAGAGACAGGGTGGCGTCTCTTGGTTGACTCACTAAGAATTTCTTTACATTTGATTACTTTAGTTACTGATTATTGATATATGAGATTGTTACTAATTTATACAGAATTAATTTCGGTGTAGAAAAAGTGTTACTAGTTTAGCTAATGAATTTGATTTTACATACTACCTGAGAGATATTTTGATCACTTGATAACTCAGCTGGAGTTTTGGCGCGAGAATTACATAATGTGTATCAACACTAAAGGTGTTTACATGTAGTGTCAAGTTGACTTGATAAAAAGCAAAATCTTGGCAAGTTTTGGCAAATCCACCCAAGATACGAATTTCTTCGTCTGCCCTGTGACCAAACAACCAATCAGGGCACAACAACATCCAACTTCATCTACCAAAGATACTCAACGGGATATATTTCGAATAAATCAGAGGAAAGTAAGATGTTTGAGACCATTACAGTGGGTTTAATACATAAAATTTATATTATATATGTTGCTTTTGATATATAAAAAAGAACCAAAACAAGCATAATGATTGAAATATATTAGGGAATTTGGAGTAGATATAGTAAATATAGTAACAGGTCGGGACACTCTTTTGAATAAACTGGTTCCTTCCTGCGCATCGACCGTTGTGACGTACGACATGGTCTTGGAGCTCAGTCGCTCTCGTGTGGGTCACGGTGACGGACGTGTGTTCCACACGGTCGTGTCGGCTCTCCATCGCTCTACTTAGCGTCATGCCCAACACTTGTGCAGTTCTTTCGGTTATATATATATATATATATATATATATATATATATATATATATATATATATATATATATATTGTTACGACGGGAGATTCTCAGTCTCTGTCGCAACTCATACACCCAGGCTGTAAGCAGCCTCACATAACCCACCACGGCTCCACTCACGTCGTTGGTAGTACCGTGGTTATACACACCCTCCCGGTATTACCCCTCTAGGGTCTCAAGCCACTAGGTATTAACCGTGCTACGCCGCTCTGGGTCGCCCACGTACCACAATCCCTCACTCTTCGGTGAAACACCAAGATAACACCCCCTCAAGGTATTCAGGGCCACAAAGCCTAACCACTAGGCTTCACATAGATGTCGCCACTCCGTCATTACACGGAGAAAATACACACATACACGCACGTCCACTACTAGCCGTTGCGCAACAGTTAACACACCCAAGCTCAGATATGCTAGCTGGGAAGGTTAAGTAAATACGTTCTCGAGATTACCGTCTCTAACACATGTGAGTAACCTAGGGCGGGGTTATACCCCTGGGGGACATTCCACCCTTAGCGTAGGCATCCACCCACTGTCCAGCCCAGGAATATAAACTCCCTGAATTCAATGAGAGCTCTTAGTCTCCCCAGACGACCTAACCACGTCCGAACTTGAATCGTGGAGAGGGGGGAGAAAAGACTATACTCTCACTGAACTCTAATACACAAGTGATAATCCTCTCTGAGGTAAACTGCCTCCTCAGAGTAGCATGTTACAATAATACCATAATACGAACAATAATAATAATACCAGCATCTACAATGCTCTTACAATGGCTTACAAAAGTCCTCTCCCCTCCTAAGTCACACCGGGGGAAGGCAGAACCCTGAGTTCTCTTACCACAAGACGAGACAATGCTTCCTCGGAGACACTAAACGAGGAGTCTACTAAGTCCCTAGCTCATAGAATATCCTTATGGGGATATTAGGAGTGCGAGAGGAATGTAGCTAGAACTCAAAGCAAACCAAGGCAGATGTAATTTTTACTTTAATTGAAATCCCTAACCATTCCTCTCATGTCAGCACCTCCTCCTACAATACCTAACAACCTTATAACTCGAGAGAAAGGCGAGCCACTGGAGAGAGCAAATGAAACACAGATGAAATAAGGAAATCTCTCCACTCCCCCTTCGCACGTCTACTAAACTCGAGTCTCTGAGCGTGTCTGCCGGCCTAAGCGACCGTTACACACACCCCTGGTCGGAGCCGCTGTCCACTTGACAGATGCCAAGTGACATATTATACAAACAATAATCTCGTCATGCCACAAGGAATGGAACATCAAGCCCAGCTTCTTATACCCTGTCAAAACAACATCCCCTCCTGTTTAGAAGGCGGAAATAAACAGTAGTGGGCTTCCCAAGATGTAATAAAGAATGTAATGAAGAAGTTATCGTGGAAGGGCGGGGGATGACAGACAGTTGCGGGGGGAGACATAAGGGACTCGCGCGCCACACAGACTCTCGCCGCTGACATAGAAGACAAATGAACAACACTAAATAATATATCGCCCATTATGACAATATATATATATATATATATATATATATATATATATATATATATATATATATGTATATATATATATATATATATATATATATATATATATATATATACATATATATATATATATATATATATATATATATATATATATATATATAGCAGTCTCC
>JAPQNM010000013.1:16447873-16455373 GCA_029783475.1 Metacarcinus magister
GTTGTGGGTGTGTGGATGGCGCTGCGGGTCAGACCGCATTCAGCCTTCGCCTTGACTAGTGGTGGCCCTGCTCGCTCTGTTCCCCACTATACCTGGATTTACTATACTACCACCAAGCCCGCGTGAGGCCCAGGAAGAGTGCCTTGAGACTATAGGAGGGCATTGGGCTTGCCTGTAACGGCCCTGAGTTGTTAAGGAAGTGATTGTGACTGTATGGGAGCGGGTTTATGCGGTCGCTGTGTCTGTGACGTGGTCGTGTGGGAGCCAGTGATGGCTGTGTTTACCGCCGTGTCTGTAATGACCTTGTCTTAAGAAGTTGAATAGTGAACTAGCACTGAGCCTGTTCTGTGTTTTCTTTGTGTTCCTGCCAGCCCATTCTACCCCCCTTACTTCCCTTCCTGCCAGCAACTAAGGAGGGTTGTTACACTGGTGTCAGAAGTAGAGATAACTGTTGCCCGGCGGCTGGTAAGAGGCCGTGCTAGATGTCTCTTGGGTGAGTGTGGCTGGTGGCGTGCAGTGCTCAGTGTGCACGGGACTCAGGCTGAGCCAAGGACGATGTCTGACACAGAGAATGAGGGAGCTGGTGATGCCCAGTCACTATGGGCTGCAATAAAGGCGGAACTGCAGGCCGGACAGGCTGTTATGCAGGCTGGACAGGCTGAACTGCAGGCTGGACAGGCGGAGACGAGCCGTGCAGTGCAGAACGTACAGCTGCAGCTGTTGAGCTGGAAAGAGGAGCTAAAACAGTTTACGCGAGAAAGTTGTCGTGAGGTGATGAAGGAAGTGGAGGAAGAAGTGTCGCGCTTGAGTCAAGAGGTTGAGCAGCGCATAGGATGCCTGGAGGCGCGCTTACCGGCAGCTGAGCCGTCTGTAGTGTTGGGCGGGGAAACTTACCCTGTTTTTCCGAAGGAAGAGAGGCCGACTGGTGTGGATGATGAAGCCAGCAACACTGGTAGCCAGCACAGTTTGGGTGCGGAGGGTGTGTGGCAGGCGTGCGGTGATGCCGCTGCGCTGGGCCGCAGTGGCGCATCAGCCCCTCCCCCGGCTACATCTTACCCTTCTGCTTGCCGCCGCAAGCCTCAGGAATATGATGGAAGTGTACCTTGGGACGCCTACCACGCCCAGTTCGAGCTTCTGGCAGAGGCTCAGGCCTGGAACTCGAGGGAACATGCAGTGCAGTTGGTGTCCTCTTTGAAGGGCGCGGCGATAGAGGTGCTGAGCCAACTGACGTCGCCGCAACGCACTTCTTACAACTGTGTGGTGGCAGCCCTGGAACGGAGGTACGGACACAAGCACCAGGCGGAGGCGTTTCGGGCCAGGTTCCGGGCCAGGATGAGGGGGCGAGGAGAGCCTCTACAGCAGCTGGCTCAGGAGCTAGAGTGCCTGGTGAGGAGGGCGTATCCAAATGCCCCGGAGATGATGACATCGTTGCTCCAGAAGGATCAGTTTGTTGACGCCCTTGGAGATCCTCAACTCCAGGTGTACGTCAAGCAGGCACACCCTGCCAACCTGCAGGAGGCGCTGGCTCGAGCTCTCGAGCTCGAGTCGTTCGTAGCGTTCAGTGGCGTCATGTATCGAGCAGCGGGCAGGGAGCAAGAGTTTCGGGCCAGGAGGGGCAGCATGCGGAGACAATCTGTAGGTACTGGGACGGGCGGGTTTACGGGGAACTGCTGGGAGTGTGAGCAACAAGGACACATGAAGAGGGACTGCCTTGAGTTGCGCCGCGCACGGTCGCAGGAGAGAGGGAGGTCGTATGTGTTCCAGCCTTGCTGCTGGGGTTGTGGCCAGCTAGGCCATTACTCCAACACATGCCTGCAGCACAAGCCCGTGGGCACTCCTTTGTCGCCGGGAAACGACAGCGGGCTGGGAACTCGGGCCCTCTCCCAGCCAGCACCCCGCGGTCCCACTCTCGGTAAAGTGCCAGTCCACGACACCGCACGTTGTGCAGGTTGAGGGCACAGTCAACAGCGAGCCACACTTCCTGACTGTAGATTCGGGGGCGGAAAGGACGTTTGTCAGTGTGGATGTGATGGCAGCGCAAGACCTTCCCCTGGCGACACAACAATTGTGCGGCGTGACTGGCCACTGCACAGACTTACGGGGACCCGTGGAGGTGAAAATAGGAGTAGGAAGCAAGGAAGAAGAAATGCCGGTTTATGTGGCAAGTATTGACGACCCCTGTCTCCTCGGCTTGGACTACCTAAAGAAGAGTGGCGCCTCTCTCAACTTTGGGGACATGACGATAAGTGTCCGCGGCGAGAGGATGCCCCTGCTGGAGGACGGTAAGTGTGCCGAAGTGGTAGCAGCAACGGCGGTGCGTGTTCCTCCCTGGTCGGAGACCCGGGTGCGGTGCAGGCTCAGCCGGAGAATAAGGCAGGACGGTCGGCTAGTGGAGCCGTCACTGTCCCGACCACTGCGTGAGGGCTTGGCTGTCGGATGCACTCTTGTGCCGCCAGACGAGAGGAAGGTTGTCATGTTAGTGGCCAATGTGACGGAAAGGGAGAAACTTCTTCCTAAAGGGACTATGGTAGGCTCCTGTGAGGAGATGGAGCGAGTGCGCGCAGTGTCGAGCTCGGTGCAGCAAGGACAGCATGTTGATGGTGGTGCGCCGGCCCATATGCGGGATTTGTTGCGCAGGAGTACAGCGTGTTTGGATCCCAGGCAGGCGGCGCACCTGGATGTGCTGCTTCGCTCCTACGCAGATGTGTTCTCTGCGAGAGACTTGGACCTGGGGCGCACCGCCTTGGTGAAGCACCACATCAACACCAGCAATAGCCCGCCCATCAAGCAGCCACCCAGGAGAATCGCCCCCGCCAAGCGGCAGGAAATGGAGACGGCGGTGGACGAACTTATCGCACAGGGTGTCGTGGAAAAGTCTCAGAGTCCCTGGTCGTCGGCTGTGGTCCTAGTGAGGAAGAAAGATAGCACTACGAGGTGCTGTGTTGACTACAGGGGCCTGAACACCGTGACAGTTAAGGACTCTTATTCTCTGCCGCGTGTAGACGACACCCTGGACGCGTTGGCTGCCCTGGACCTTAAGTCCGGCTACCATCAGGTGGAGATGGCCGAAGAGGATAAGGAGAAAACAGCATTCTCCTATGGACGTGGCCTGTGGCACTTCAAGGTCATGAGCTTTGGGCTTTGTAACGCGCCAGCAACCTTCGAGTGATTGATGGAGCGGGTGCTTGACGGCCTGCATTGGAGGACAGCTCTCATCTACTTGGACGACGTCATCGTGTTTGGTGCGGCGTTCATGGAAGAACTGGAGCGCCTGGAGGTGGTGCTGCAGCGTTTTCGTGCCGCCAACCTGAAACTGAACCCCAAGAAGTGTGTGTTGTTCCAGCGTGAAGTGCCGTTCTTGGAGCATATCGTCGGACAAGATGGGGTGAAGGCAAACCCTCAAAAGGTGGCTGCAGTTAAGGAGTGGCCGGTACCGAAGACGGTGAAGGAAGTAAGGAGCTTCTTGGGTTTCTGTACATACTACAGAAGATTCGTCCAGGAGCAGCAATGCTCCTCTTCACCATCTGACCCGCAAGGGTGCGTTGTTCCGCTGGGACGACTTATGCCAGGCAGCCTTTGACCGACTGAAGGAGGCCCTAGTAGAGGCACTGATGCTGCCTTACTCTGACCCCAGCTGTCCGTACACCCTGGATTGCGACGCCAGCACGGAAGGTGTCGGCGCTGTGCTCTCTCAGTTGCAGGCGGGACAGGAGAGAATGGTCGCCTACTACAGCCAGAAGTTCAGCCCTCCGGAGAAGAACTATTGCGTGACGCGTAAGGAGCTGCTGGCAATAGTCAAGGCTGTGGACCACTTCCATCATTACCTGTACGGGACGGAATTCACCGTGCGCACCGACCACGCAGCGCTACGCTGGCTGAAGACTCTGAAAAATCCCGAGGGACAGCTAGCGCGATAGCTGGGAAGACTGGAGCAGTACCACTACCGGATGGAACACCGCCAAGGAAAAGAGCACAACAATGCTGACAGCTTGAGCCGGCGCCCGTGTCCACCAGAATGGCCCCACTGTAGCCGAGTGGCTCCTGTGATCAACAGGAGGACGACCGTGCGTGTGGTAGATGCAGAGGCTGATGAACGTTGGCTGGAGGCTCAGCTTGTTGACCCGGACATTGGCCCTGTAATGGAGTGGTTGGAAGCGAGCGCAGAGAGGCCACCATGGGAGGAGGTTGCCGCCACCAGCCCAGCTACGAAGCACTATTGGGAGCAGTGGGACGCCCTCAGGCTTGTCGGAGGAGTGCTGGTGAAGAAATGGGTGCTGAAGGACGGCAAGGTTGGTTTCCAGCAGATCGTGATTCCCAAGGCACTGCGGGTTGATCTGATGTAGGAGGCGCATGGCGGAGTTGCCGGTGGCCACCTAGGGGTACAAAAGACGTTGAGTCGGCTGCGCCAACGTTACTACTGGGTGGGCCTACGCAGGGACGTGGAGGAGTGGTGTCGTGCCTGTAACATCTGTTGCGCCAGGAAAGTCCCCCCGCGCCGCAATCGCGCTCCCTTGCAACTCTACCAAGTTGGGGCACCCATGGAGCGAGTGGCAGTAGACATCGTGGGCCCACTCTCTACCACTGCAGCTGGCAACCGTTTCCTTTGTGTAGCGATGGACTACTTTACCAAGTGGCCAGAAGCTTACGCGCTCCCTAACCATGAAGCCACCACGGTAGCTGAGGTACTGGTGGAGCAGCTCTTTTCCCGATTCGGCGTACCGGCGGAGCTGCACTCGGACCAGGGTCGGGTCGCGCGAGGAAGAGGATGGGCTCGCAAGTGTTGCAGACAGTGTTGACAAGGAAGCTCAAGTTGAGGCGGGAGGTGTGTCTACGAGGACGCCGCGGCCACAGCGGCGTAGGATGCTGCCGCGCCGGTTCCAAGACTTCCAAGTGGAAACAGGGGTGCTAATACGACGTGTCAGTGTGCGTGGAGGAGGACATTATATGGAAGACTCTTGTACTTGTATAATTGGTTGTTTGTTTTGTTTCTATTGTGACAGTCGGGGCGACTGACTTGTAGGGAGGGGCAGTGTTACGTAGGCCCGTAGTCTCCCTGACCGGGGTCTGTGAGGTGGCAGTGGGGGTGTTGTGGGTGTGTGGATGGCGCTGCGGGTCAGACCGCATTTAGCCTTCGCCTTGACTAGTGGTGACCCTGCTCGCTCTGTTCCCCACTACACCTGGATTTACTATACTACCACCAAGCCCGCGTGAGGCCCAGGAAGAGTGCCTTGAGACTACAGGAGGTCATTGGACTTGCCTGTAACGGCCCTGGGGTGTTAAGGAAGTGATTGTGACTGTATGGGAGCGGGTTTATGCGGTCGCTGTGTCTGTGACGTGGTCGTGTGGGAGCCGGTGATGGCTGTGTTTGCTGCCGTGTCTGTAATGGCCTTGTCTTAAGAATTTGAATAGTGAACTAGCAGTGAGCCTGTTCTGTGTTTTCTTTGTGTTCCTGCCAGCCCATTCTACCCCCCTTACTTCCCTTCCTGCCAGCAACTAAGGAGGGTTGTTACAATATGTATTTCTATATATTTATTATTTATATATATATTTCTCTATTCAAAGATTTTATAGTTATTATAGTTATTATAGAGTCTTCACAATAATAGAAAATCACTCTATAGCATTACATTTTGAGTGGAAACAGATAATAAATGTAATAACTAAATACTTTAAAAAGTTGGCATTCTACTGTAGTCTCTGTTAAAACATCCATTTTCTGTTATCAATACCATACAAGACGTCACAGCTACACCCCCTATCCCTCCCCTATACTCCCCCTCCCCGATGCACGTGTCCCGACCTTGTATGTATAGACCTTGGTTTTGGCCACTGATGTAAATGCCTATAATATAGTCCACGACACCTCGACACGTTAGTCAGTTGATCAAAAAATATAGCAAATTAAATTTAATGTTGATAAATGTAAAGTTTTGCATATCGGTAACAATAATCAGTTCACTAATTATACAACGAATGGCTCCGAACTTTGCAAGTATCACAATTGAAACTTTTAAGAAGAAACTCGATAAGCACTTAGCATCAGTCCACCAAATCGAGTATTTCACTCCTGTTTTTCTCACTTTCCTATACAAATTCCATGATAGTTTTTCCATACTACATGGTATCACTTCCTCTTCTGGTCAGCTTCGGCTGGCAGGAGGGATGGGTGGGGAGGATCCTTCCACTTTGCTGTCCTTTAGTCTCTATCAAGTAGATATTATAGTAGTAGTGTAGCTAAGCAGACAGCCTCGTTAGGTCCAGTAAGACTGTTGCTGTCTGTTCTTCCTTTGTACCCCTTTGTACGTGCTCTCTCTCTCTCTCTCTCTCTCTCTCTCTATATATATATATATATATATATATATATATATATATATATATATATAAAGAGAGAGAGAGAGAGAGAGAGAGAGAGAGAGAGAGAGAGAGAGAGAGAGAGAGAGAGAGAGAGAGAGAGAGAGAGAGAGAGAGAGAGAGAGAGAGAGAGAGAGAGAGAGAGAGAGAGAGAGAGAGAGAGAGAGAGAGAGAGAGAGAGAGAGAGAGAGAGAGAGAGAGAGGAGAGAGAGAGAGAGAGAGAGAGAGAGAGAGAGAGAGAGAGAGAGAGAGAGAGAGAGAGAGAGAGAGAGAGAGAGAGAGAGAGAGAGAGAGAGAGGAGAGAGAGAGAGAGAGAGAGAGAGAGAGAGAGAGAGAGAGAGAGAGAGAGGAGAGAGAGAGAGAGAGAGAGAGAGAGAGAGAGAGAGAGAGAGAGAGAGAGAGAGAGAGAGAGAGAGAGAGAGAGAGAGAGAGAGAGAGAGAGAGAGAGAGAGAGAGAGAGAGAGAGAGAGAGAGAGAGAGAGAGAGAGAGAGAGAGAGAGAGAGAGAGAGAGAGAGAGAGAGAGAGAGAGAGAGAGAGAGAGAGAGAGAGAGAGAGAGAGAGAGAGAGAGAGAGAGAGAGAGAGAGAGAGAGAGAGAGAGGAGAGAGAGAGAGAGAGAGAGAGAGAGAGAGAGAGAGAGAGAGAGAGAGAGAGAGAGAGAGAGAGAGAGAGAGAGAGAGAGAGAGAGAGAGAGAAGGGGGGGGGGAATACGAGACGGGAGACGAGATACTGGTAGGTGGCAGTACGTCAAGGAGTGATGGAGAGCGGCGGGGAGTGTGTTGTCTTTGCCCGCTGCTGTGAGTAAATGATATCGCGCATGAGCACCTCCGCCCGGTGTGGGTTCACTCGAGGTACCACTCTGCACTCACAGTCCCCCTCCCTCTGCGCGTGCGCGGGAGGCGATTTTGCTGCCAGCCGCACGACTCATTCTTCTGAGCGGGACTAAAATAATGTAAACAACACAGTCGCACTGCTGCTCCGATGCCCTGGAAGAGGATTGGTAATCACAAAACATGTAAGAATAATAATATTGAACACAAAATTAATGTATCTGAGTAGTCAAACCATTCCAGGAAACCATGAGCCGAATATATCATCTACTGAATTCATCATCAGAGCAGCAGTGTGACTGTGTTGTTTACAAATTTTA
>JAPQNM010000013.1:16462873-16465373 GCA_029783475.1 Metacarcinus magister
AGGAAAAGTTTTTACGATCAGTAGTCAGGATAGAACAAGAAATAACAGATTCAAACTAGAAAAATGTAGATTTAGTAAGGAAATAGGCAGAAATTGGTTTACAAATAGGGTGGTAGATGATTGGAAGAGACTCAGTCAGCAGGTAGTTACTGCACCGACGATAGGGAGTTTTAAAAGAAGACTAGACGGCTTTATGGATGGGGATGAGAGGTGGTTGTAGGTAATAGGGGAGTATTTGAGTAACAGGAACTACCTAGTGCAAGCCTCCGGGCCTATTGTATCTTTCTTATGTTCTTATGATCTTATACTTATATCGATATTGTCCAAGCAGTAGTTAAGCAGATTTACCATCTTATGAATCCTCTTATAAATGCTTCATAATGAGATAATTGAAATGGGCCATCAATGAAAATAAAGTAACCATGGCATTCAGGCCAGTAACTTTTACAGGAGATACCTGCATGGGTAGCCTATATGTTAAAAATCTTGAACTAGTTTAGATGTGCCGTACTTAATTAAATCTCACCAAACCAAGTTAAAACTGTGGAAATTGTCTAGAATAGCTCTGACTCATTTAGAATAATAAAACTCATATCATATGGAAAACTTGGTGATTTTAACACAAAAATTTTGAAATGCATGGTATCACTGCATTACCTCTGAAGATTTTGGTAAAAATTTTACATCTTCACCAGAATACTCCTGGATATAAATAACACACTTTTCATATAGATTTTGATCCATTTTGAATGATTTTGACATTCATATCAGTCGCAAATGCACATATGCAATTTCCTTAGATTCTTATTTGTATTTAAGTCACTAAGTATTCCATATGGTATGGTGTTCTGCATGAGAATGAACTATTGTAAATAAATCCTAAAAGCTAATTTGATTAAACTTTACCTCACATAATCAAAGGACCTTATCCGACATCCTGAATTTGCTTTTTAAAAAAGCTTATGGTCGGGATTTTACATTTCTTTAGCACTTATGTAACAGGATCTATTTACAGATGACATGAAAATAAAGCTACATGTCTATTTTTGGAACAACAATCCTGTTATAGGTAGCTACTATTTAAAGTATTTTTCCAGTTTTATTGTCATGTCCAAGGGTTTGTTACTTTTGGGCATTACAAGTGGCAGTGACAGCTGTTTTTGGAAGGAGAAACTTTTACTATAATAATAGTATAATAATAATAATAATAATGATAATAGCATTTGCTCATGATGGAGCCCTGTAGTACACTGCCCTCCCCTTGCAAGAAGGAAAATTTCCACTACTTTTTCCCAGTATTGCCAAATTGTTTTAGATTAACAGAAAAAGTAAGCGTGCTGGAATTCATAGCACTGGGTTCATTAGGTAAGCAAAGTGATGGGTAGAAGTAGAAGAGTGGAACAAGTGTAGCAACCAGGTGGTAAAGCATGAATGACAATACTTTAAGAGAAAGCTAGATTGATATATGGATGAGGATGTGATATGGTATTAGGTTTGCAGGAGCTCCTTTCTATAGCCCTACTGGCAATTAGCGATATATGTTCTTTTGAAAATATTCATCTTCTTTTAAAGTGAACTGTTCTTGTGTTGGCTTTCTGATTGAAAGTCTAGGCAGCTTGATCACTACATACATAGCCTACAACTTTTCCATGATAGAGTAACCTAGTCAAGTCTTTGTTATTATAAGGTCATGCCTTTCTTGCATGTATTACTCCTCCCATTCTCCTTTCTCCCACTTTTCTCACGTACTTTAACACTATCCTCCCATTTCATTGTAGGTCATTCATCTTCACTCACTGCACCTATCTATCTATATAGTCTCTGACACCTCATTCCATCCAGGAACGTCCCACAAGAGGATGACCACAGCAGAAGAGCCCCCTATCCACACACTCCCTCCTTGTTAGTTAAATCTCTCCCCATCTATCAGTAACTCTTCATGCATGTACTCCTTCACCTTATCCTTCCATCTTACAAATGGCCTTCCTCTCTTACGACCCTCTGTTTCACTCACATACACTTCACAAACTCTTCACTCTTCTTTCTCTACATATGACCAAACCATCTCAACGTATTTCTTTTCACTCATTCCACTACACCACACCACTCCATTTGCACGAGATGCATTTACCATGTTTATGTACAGTCTTTGTCAATACACTTTCCAGCATTCTTTCTATATGGTCAAACCATCATTGAGTGGTGCTGTGTTTAAGCTTCTCAATCACTCTACATTTATGATTTTTCATCCTTTACTACTGTTCTCATTTTCCTTCCTTTCATGCAGTATTTTAATGTTCCTTTCAATGTATTCCAACTTTCATAGTAATCTCCTGTGTGGAGCCTTATCGATTGCCTTTTTTTAAGTCTAAATATGTGCAATCCACCCATCCATCTCTTCCTTGTGTTGTATCTATCATTCGATTAATAACTTAATAATTTGGTGACACATGACCTTATATATTTATATATATATATATATATATATATATATATATAT
>JAPQNM010000013.1:16472873-16497343 GCA_029783475.1 Metacarcinus magister
CGTTTTATTGTAAAAATCAATGGTTAGCATTACTTGCTAAACTTAGCAATGGACCAGCATCCTCGCTAGAATGCAGCAACTGGTAGGCCTAGGGAACATAGGTTGGTATTGTTTGAAAGAAAACAACATGTTTACTGGACTTGAGGACAAACTAATCAAATTTGACGGCGCGTTAATTCAAAAAATGCCCTGTCCACTACTGTGGACACCCGCACTTGGAGCCCACGCACCGGGTGTCCACAATAGTGGACACCCGCGGTTTAAGAGTTAATGTATATGAGGATAGGGAGGCTGGTACTACTCTCTCTGGTACTACTCTCATGAACATCCATTATACCACTGTTTCTTCTCCATATTTTAACATAGCAGTTATTCCATCCATGTCTGCAACTTTGCTACACTTAAGTTTGTCTATTGCTTTCTTTACTTAATTTCTTTAAACTTCTATCTGCACAGACATCCTTCTCACCCTCTCCCATACCAATGCTCGACACTATTGCTTCTCTTTGTGTCTTTTCATTCATTTAACATTCAAAGTGACTCTTCCATACTTCTTTCACCCCCTTACACAAACTCCATCCTCTCTCTTATTCTCTCATTGACATCCCCTACTCCTCTCTTTCATAACTTCCTTCCAAAACAATTTTTTTAATTTTCATTAAACTTCTCACTCAGCTTTATACCAAACTCTACATCTACTTTTCATTTACCCTTTCATGAACTCCGTAACCTTCTTATTTCAAGACTTGTACTCGGTTCTCCTTTTCACTGTTATCTGTTCTGCCACAGTCCTTTGCAGCATTTTCTTATATTAACTCCTCTTCCCTTCTATAGCCTCTATCTCATCTGTCCACCATGCATTTCCTTTCCTTTGAACTTTCAGAGGTCTTTACCCAACCACTTCTGCTACTGCAGTTACTGCATCTTTGAGCACCTTAAATACTTCACTAACACTTACTCTCTCTTCAACCATCAACCTAGTTTTTGTCAATCTCTCACATACTTTCCTTTCATACTCTCTTTAAACCTCTTTCCTATCCATTCATTCACTAGCTTTACTCACCTTCCCTTTGCCATTTCTCCTGCCATCTACCTTTTATCTTTATCTTGGCTAACACAACATAGTGTTCCGACCCTTCATACTACAGTAGCAGCACAAGTGGCTGGGTATAGAGCTCTGACGGGTCAGAGAAAGGAAAGTATATGGTGGATAGATTAGATAAAGGAGTTGATAGAAAGGGAGAAGAGAGCATATAAGAACATGCTGCAAAGGAATGTGGAGAGAATAAAAGTAAGTAGGAGATCTTGTACCAGTTGTTGAATAAGAAGGTAAAATAGTTGGTGAAAGAGAGTAAAATAAAAGTGGAAGAAGTGTTTGGTTTTAAGCTGAGTGAAAAGCTTAATGAAAATATGTTGTTTTGGAAGGACGTAAGGGAAGAGGATGAGTAGTGAGAAAGGGAAGCAATAGTGTCGATCATCTGTGTGGAAGCAGGCAGAAAGCATGTATGTGTGTGCAGAAAGGAATTGATAAAAAGGAAGTAAAGAAAGCAATAAGACAAACTTAAGTGAGGTAAAGCTGCAGGTGTGGATGGAATAACTTAAGACATTTTAAAATATGGAGGAGAAACAGTGGTAGAATGGATGTTCATGAGCCTAGTAACAGAGGAATGGAAGAAGGCAATTACTGGATCCCTGCATAAAGGTAAAGGTAGGGAAGATAAGTGAAATGATTATTGAGCGATAAGTTTGCTTAGTGTGGTAGGAAAAGTGTATGGGAGAGTCTTGACAGAGAGACTGATGGAAGGTTAGTGAGGAGCAGGGAGGATTTAGGAAAGAAGTAGGCTGTATGGACCAAATATTTGCAATTTAAATGATGGTAGAGGAGTACTTAGGGAAGGGTTGAAAAACTGCAGCCTTCAATGTCATTGAGAGTTGATGGGGAAGCTATGGAACGTTCACATAATTTATGGTGTTGGAGGACAGTTACTGGGAGGAATTAGGGCATTTTATAGTGAGGCAAGTTCATATGTGAAGAAGGGTGGACTGCTAAGTGAGTTTTCCTAAAGGAGTTAAAGTGAGACGAGGATATGTGATGTCGCCATGGCTATTTAATGTTTTTTATGGATGGGTGTATGAGATGCATGAAAGCTAAGGTGGGGAATGTAGGTGCAAGAATTAAGAAGAATGGAATGAGGTGAGTGGTGGTGATATGCCCAATTGCAAATGACACTTGTTTGCAGAGAGTGGTGAATTAATTTTATAAGTACGAGAAGTGAGCTAAAAGTGAATCCTGGGAAAAGTAAGGTGATGGTAATGGAGGAAGTGAAAGAGTTTAGTATTTGGGAACATTACTATGCAAACATGGAGAGATGAAAGGAGAAATGAGAGAAAGCTGTGAAAGGCAGGTGTGACAGGATCACTTGCAAGGATTATGAGTGGAAGGAATGTGTCCATGATGGTAAAGAGAGGTTTCAGGAACAGTATTCTCCTGTCAACATTGATATATGGATCAGAGACTTAGGCATAGAATAGGGCACAGCAGTTAAGAGTGTGCGCTGTAGAAATGATGAATGTGAGAAAAACATGTGGCCTGACAAGATGGGAGGGTGAGGGCAATGAAAGTGTGTGAAAGATGTGACTTGGAAACTCATGCTAACGGAGTGAAGTGTGGTGTAGTGGAATTAGTGAAAAGAGATATGTTGATGTGGTTGGGTCATATTGAGATAAACAAGAGTGAATAGTTTGTGAAGGAAGTATATGTGAGTGAAGCTGAAGGTCGTAGGAGGAGATGAAGACGAGTTTTAGGATGGAAGGATAGAGTAAAGCAGTAAATGCATGAAAGAGTTGCTGATAGAGGGGAAGGGATTGAACAAGCAAGGAAGGATTTTATGGATAGGAAGAGGTGGAAGCTCTTCTGCCGAGGCCTTGGGGTCATTAAAGACTATATAATAGATTAGAATAGTTGATAGAGTAAATAGGAATGATATATCCACCTTCATAATTCTTGATCAAATAGTTAAATAATTGCTTCAAAGTCCCCTGGTGTTTGAATGATTTTCATAAAATGGCCATGATCCTTTCCACTCAACAGGGACACATTCTTCTGTCCAGAGAATAGATGCTTTGACCATACTCCTTTGATTTAATCTTAGCCAAGGAGTAGTTGATGAATAATACACCTGCAACGGTGAGACAATGGTGCCATTGAGGAAAATGGCAGGAGCAAAATGAGCCTCGTCGAACATAGCGAGCATGCAATAGCTCTCTCTGGTTGATTTGCCTCACTTGGTTTTGCTTTTTCAGTTTGCTTACAGTAAAGTGCTTGTGAAAATGTACCCTTAAAATTATTACTGAATGCCAGAAATTTAAATTTCTTTAACTAAAGGTTAAATCCATATATTTGTATATATATATATATATATATATATATATATATATATATATATATATATATATATATATATATATATTATATACCATGGGAGGTTAGAGACATGAGGTAGTTTATTGCTCAAACGAAGTTGTATAATGGTCGGGTAGATAGTGAAACAAAGAAGTTGTAGAAATGAAATATTGGTTCATGTGCTCCCCAAGACATATTTGAAATGTTTGTGTACAAAGTTGCTACTAAAGAATAATTGTGAGCACTAAGAAGTGCACTTCTAGAAGACAAGGATCAAGTTAAGGAGCATCAATGTGAAGGGTTGCTGTAATTGACAATTTGGTCCCTGGGTTATCCAGTCAGGTGCCTTATCATACAGGGCTTGTAGGTTGATTACATGATTATGTTATGCAGTGATTTGATGATTTGGGTGGCCCATGTCAGACAGTGTTACTGTGCTTTTACTTCTACTTTTTTATTTAATTTTTATTTAATTTTTTATTTACGTTAAAAGGGCAAACAAAAAGATAAAAAAGAAATCCTGCTTGTTGCCAGACCCTGTAAAGAGGACAGTAGAAGAAATAGAGGCAAGGGGTGGAGGTCCAATTTAACGTGAGAGGTGTCTTGACACCTTTTGAAAAGAGTTTAAGTCATAGGCAGGTGGAAAAACAGACAAAGCAAAGAGAATTCCAGAGTTTACCAGTGTAACGGATGAAAGAGTGAAGATACTGGTTAACTTGTGCATTAGAAATAGAAAGATGGACAAAATAGGGATGAAGAAGTAGAAAGCCTTGTGCAGCAAGGCTGCGGGAGGGGTGGAGGCATGCAGTTAGCAGTTTCAAAAGAGTAGTCAGCATGAAAATAGCAGTAGAAAAGAGATAAGAATGCAACATTGCATCTGACTTAAAGAATCAAGACCGTCAGTTAGAGGAGGAGAGTTGATGAGATGAAAAGCTTTAGACTCCACCCTGTTTAGTAAAGCTGTGTTAGTTGAACCCCCCCCCAGACATGAGAACCATACTCCATACATGGATGGATAAGGCCCCTATACAGAGCAAGCATCTGTGAGGGAGAGAAAAATGGACGCAGATGCCATAGAACACCAAACTTCTTGGAAGCTGATTTAGCAAGAGTAGAGATATGAAATTGCCAATTAAAATTTTTGGTAAAGGATAGACTGAGTGTGTTTAATGTGGAAGAGAGGAGCAGTTGAGTATCATTGAAGAAGTGGGGAAGGTTGTGTCGAGTAGACAATTGTAGAAATTGAGTTTTTGAGGCACAACAGAACCAGGTTTGCTCTGCCCCAATCAGAAACTAGTGAAAGATCAGAAGTTAGGCGTCCTATAGTATCTCGCCTTGAATCACTTGATTCTTGTTGGGTTGGGTGTTTGTTGTACAACATCGAAAAATGCAAGGTGGTGTCATCAGCATAGGAGTGGATAGGGCAGTGGTTCCCAAACTTTTTTTCAGGCGACCCCAATCATGCACCTCAAGACATGACCCCCACTAGTTTAGTTGTATATGTGTTATTATATATTACTAGTTGTTGACTAAAAGTAAGGGACAAATATAATAAATATCCGTGTAAGAGAGGTACTGTAAGGTTGAGAAAGACTACTATATTTGAATTATTATATAATACCTAAGCAAAATTTAGCCACTATCCCTCAACCAAGATGTGACTACGTATATCCTGAAAACATCTTAGAATTGAGAATTGACCATGTTTGATATTTTGAGGTCTTGGTGACCCCAGTAAAAACGCTTGGTGACCCCACTTGGGGTCGTGACCCCAGGATTTGGAAAGGGGGGGGATAGGGCATCGAATCAGATTTTGGATTTCATTGATGAATAATAGAAAAAGTGGGTGATAGGACAGAACCCTAAGTAGCACCACTGTTAATAGATTTAGGAGAAGAACAGGGGTCGTTCGCTACAGTAGCAATAGAACGGTCATAAAGGAAACTGGAGATGAAGGTACAAAGAGAAGGATAGAATCCATAGGAGAGTAGTTTAGAAATTAAAGATTTATGCCAAACTATCGAAGGCTTTTGATATGTCAAGGCCGACAGCAAAGGTTTCACTGAAGTCCCTAAAAGGATGACCAAGATTCAGTTAGAAAAGCAAGATCACCAGTGGACCAGCCTTTCAGAGAAAAGGTTGTGAGCTGATAGATGCCTCATTATCTTCTTATTAAGGACGGGCTTAAGAAAGGCAGGAAATCAAAGCTATAGGGCGGTAGTTTGAAGGATTGGAGTAGTTACCCTTTTTAGGGACAGGTTGAATGTGAGCAAATTTCCAGCAAGAGGGATAGGTAGAAGTAGAGAGACACAGACAAAAGAGTTTGACCAGGCAGGGAGCGAGCTCGGAAGCACAGTTTTTGGGGACAAGTGGGATTCTATCTGGACTGTAAGCCTTTCGAGAATCAAGGCCAGAGAGGGCATAGAAAACGTCATAATGAAGAATTAAAATTTTAGGGATGAAGTAGTCAGAGGGTGGAAGAGTAGGAGGAATATGCCCAATATCATCCAAAGTAAAGTTGGTAGCAAAGGTTTGAGCGAAGAGTTCAGCTTTAGAGAAAGAAGAGACAGCTGTGGAGCTGTCTGGTTGAAGTAAAATTGCAGGAGATATTATTGGCTAGATGCCAGAAATCACGAGAAGAGTATATAAAGGGCCATGAGTTTCAGCAGATGGATGGCTACAGTACCATTTGTGAGCTGCCTCTCTATCTTTGACACCACGAGAACATGCAGAGTTAAACCAGGGCTTTTTAGCTTTAGTATTAGAGAAAGTGTGAGGAATGTATGACTCCATGCCAGAGACAATCACCTCTGTTATGC
Source organism: Metacarcinus magister (assembly GCA_029783475.1). Taxonomy (NCBI): domain Eukaryota; kingdom Metazoa; phylum Arthropoda; class Malacostraca; order Decapoda; family Cancridae; genus Metacarcinus; species Metacarcinus magister. The sequence goes on from JAPQNM010000013.1 coordinate 16,479,096, forward strand.
ACTCGGCACAAAGAGAAGGATCTTTGACAGGGAAGTAATAATCATTCTAAGGATGAGGCTGCACTTGAGTGATAGGACTGGTAACACAAATCAGATTGTGATCGGAGGAGCCCAACGGAGAGGAAAGTTTGACAGAGTAAGCTGAAGGGTTGAAAGTTAGGAAAAGATCAAGAATGTTGGGCGTGTTTTATTGTGGTTGAAATTTTTGAACGATTTTGCTGATAGAGTAGGAAGTTTCTTTTCTTGCTTCTCCATATTGTATAGGACATAGCCATTCCCTGTTGTAAGGATAGATATATGGTGGCAGGAACACTGATAAGGAGCGGTGTTGCACTGAATTGGAGGTATATAAGTGAGCTGCTACTGTGAATCATGCGCTTCAATAAGGTTACTATCATGATGCCTACAAATCTGCTACTTAGTTGACTAACTCAAGGCAGCTTCATGTATAAGACATAACTTTTCATATGCATTTTCCTGTTTTCCCCCTCTGACCAACTGTGTATACTGTTGGAACAGCTTCACATTTTGAGATGTACACATTGACTCTTTACTTATGTTATTATTAATGCAAGTCTTTGACATCTGGTGCTCATGTCATAGTCCAGGTATTTTTCTCATCAAATTTATGTATTTTGATACATTGTCAGAGGTTCCTCCTGACATATGGTATAAGTGTTTTTATTCACTGTAGATATACTGAATAGTAATATTTTTTTCATTGAAATCTAGTTATGTATGTGTATATATATATGGAAATGGAGTATTGATGATGGTCCTTTTCTTCTACCTTCATCCAGGCACCTCAGAGCGAGTATGTCTAATCACTGGCAACGTAGATGCCATCTGCACAGTACTCTCTTTCATTATGGAAAAAATAAAAGAAAAACCAGACCCAAATGCAAAACCAGCTATTGATTTTGATAACAAGATGACAGCTGAAAGAGAGAAACAGGTAATTTATATTTTTAATTGGTAATTGTAGTTATAATGATTAACCCGTAAACTGTTTAGTACGTTCAAGTACTCTTAGGGAAGTGTTTAGTACGTACTTGTACGTTTTGTCTTTTAAGAAAAAAAATTGCCAATAATTTTTAGTTTTAATCAATTTCTTATTACTCTAGCAGTAACTGAGGATATTTTGACTTGGGAATGCATTATTATATATACTTATGTTGTTTTGGAATGAAATCCTATATGCATAAGAGCTCTGTATTATTTCAAGCATATTTCATGGTGTTTTATTTTATTATCTACATATACATCAGTATGTTTATGTAGTAAACACATTATAATTGAATTCACAACCTTTTGTTTTCATATTGATGAAAAAAAAAAGATAGGCGTACATTTAATTTTTTAGTGGAAAGTGATCTTATTATACGGTGAGTTACATACTCCTGATGTGTTACTTCTTGAAACCATAATCAATAAGGAATACAAAACCAGAAATAAGACCTCAAAATAATTGGGAATGAAAACTGATCACTTTCATCCTCTTTCATTGACCTACCTGGTGAACAAGCCTTCAACTTTGCTATCCTTCATGACCTAGAGCAGCTGGTACAGTTCCCTACCCATATCCCTGACCACCTTGGAGGCACGCCAAACATTCTTGATCTTTTCCTAACTTCCAACCTTTCAGCTTACTCTGTCAAACTTTCCTCTCTGTTGGGCTCCTCCGATCACAATCTTATTTCCGTTACCTGTTCTATCACTTCAGTGCAGCCTCAGGACCCGCCTAAACAGAGGTGCTTCTGGCATTTCAACTCTGCTAAGTGGAAGGACCTAAGGCAGTACTATTCTGAATTTCCTTGGGATGATTATTGCTTCCATGTCAGAGATCCTTCTCTTTGTGCCGAGCGCACAACAGAGGTGATTGTCTCTGGCATGGAGTCATACATTCCTCACACTTTCTCTAATACTAAAGCTAAAAAGCCCTGGTTTAACTCTGCTTGTTCTCGTGCTGTCAAAGATAGAGGGGCGAGGCTCTCAAACGGTACCGTAGCCATCCATCTGCTGAAACTCATGCCCTTTATATTTCTGCCTGTAATCATACCAAATCTATTCTCCAACTTACTAAAAATGCTTTCATCAATAGAAAATGTCAAAATCTTTCCAATTCTAACTTCTCGCGATTTCTGGCATCTAGCCATTAATATCTCCAACAATTTTACTTCATCTTTCCCTCCTTTACTTCAACCAGATGGCTCCATAGCTGTCTCTTCTTTCTCTAAAGCTGAACTCTTCTCTCAAACCTTTGCTACCAACTACCAACTCTACTTTGGATAATACTGGACACATTCTTCCTACTCCTCCATCCTCTGACTACTTCATCCCTAAAATTAATTAAAATTTCTCGCTATGATGTTTTCCATGCCCTCTCTGGCCTTGATTCTCGGAAGGCTTACGGTCCGGATGGAGTCCCTCCTGTTGTTCTTAAAAACTGTGCTTTCGAGCTCGCTCACTGCCTGGTCAAACTCTTTCGTCTGTGTCTCTCTACTTCTACCTATCCTTCTTGCTGGAAGTTTGCTCACATTCAACCTTTCCCTAATCAGGGTGACCACTGCAATCCTTCAAACTACCTCCCTAGAGCTTTGATTTCCTGCCTTTCTAAAGCCTTTGAGTCTGTCCTTAATAAGAAGATAATGAGGCATCTATCAGCTCACAACCTTCTCTCTGAAATCCAGTATGGTTTCCAGAAAGGCTGTTCCACTGGTGATCATCTTGCTTTTCTAACTGAATCTTGGTCATCCTTTTAGTGATTTCTGTGAAACCTTTGCTGCTGGCCTTGACATATCGAAAGCCTTCGATAGTCTAAGGGCACTGGCCAAGGGAAAACAAAAACATGTTAAAAAAATCCTGCTTGTTGCCAGACCCTGCATAGAAGACAGGACAATAGGAGAAAACAAAGTAAGGGTTGGATTTTCAGCTAACATTAGAGGTGTCTTGACACTCCTCTTTTGAAAGAGTTTAAGTCATAGGCAGGTGGAAAAACAGACAAAGGAAGAGAGTTCCAGAGTTTACCAGTGTAAGGGATGAAAGAGTGAAGATTCTGGTTAACTGTTGCATTAGGAAGATGGACAGAATAGGGATGAGAAGAAGTAGAAAGTCTTGTGCAGTGAGGCTGCGGGAAGGGGTAAGGCATGCAGTTAGCAAGTTCAGAAGAGCAGTCAGCATGAAAATAGCGGTAGAAGATAGATAAAGATGCAACATTGCGTCGGTGACTTAAAGAATCAAGACAGTCAGTTAGAGGAGGAGAGTTGATGAGACGAAAAGCTTTTGACTCCACCCTGTTTAATAAGGCTGTGTGAGTTGAACCCCCCCAGACATGAGAGCCATACTCCATACATGGGTGGATAAGGCCCCTGTACAGAGCAAGCAGCTGGGAAGGAGAGAAAAATGGACGCAGAAGCCATAAGACACCTAACTTCTTGGAAGCTGATTTAGCAAGAGTAGAGATATGAAATTTCCAGTTTAGAAATTTAATAAAGGATAGACCGAATGTCTTTAATGTGGAGGAGAGCGGCAGTTGAGTATCATTGAAGAATGGGGGAAAATTATCTGGAAAGTTATGTCGAGTAGATCGTTGTAGAAATTGAGTATGAGGCATTCAGCGGAACCAAGTTTGCTCTGCCCCAATCAGAAGTTAGTGAAAGATCAGAAGTTATGCATCTTATAGCATTTGCCTTGAATCACTTACTTCTTATTGGCTTGGGCATATGTTGTACGACATTGAAAACTGCAAGATAGTGTCATCAGCATAGGAGTGGATAGGGCATTGAGTCAGATTTAGGAGATCATTGATGAATAATAGAAAGAGAGTGGGTGATAGGAAAGGTTTCACCAAAGTCCCTTAAAGTAAGAAAAGCAAGATCACCAGTAGATCGACCTTTACGGAAACCATACTGGCAATCAGAGAGAAGGTTGTGAGCTGATAGATGCTTCATTATCTTGTTAAGGACAGACTCTAAGGCTTTAGAAAGGCAGGAAATCAAAGCTATAGGGAGGTAGTTAGAAGGATTGGAGCAGTCACTCTTTTTAGGGACAGGTTGAATGTGAGCAAACTTCCAGCAAGAAGGATAGATAGAAGTAGAAAGACACAGACGAAAGAGTTTGACCAGGCAGGGAGCGAGTTCAGAAGCACAGTTTTTAAGAACAACAGGAGGGACTCTATCCGGACGGTAAGCCTCCCGAGAATCAAGGTCAGAGAGGGCATGGAAAATGTCAAAATGAAGAATTTTAATTTTAGCGATGAAATAGTCAGAGGGTGGAGGAGTAGGAGGAACATGCCCAATATTATCCAAAGTAGAGTTGGTAGCAAAGGTTTGAGCAAAGAGTTCAGCTTTAGGGAAAGAGACAGCTTTGGAGCCATCTGGTTGAAGTAAAGGAGGGAAAACTGAAGTAAAATAGCTGGAGATATTATTGGCTAGATGCCAGAATTCACGAGAAGAGTTAGAAATGGAAAGATTTTGACATTTTCTATTGATGAAAGAGTTTTTAGTAAGTTTTAGAATAGATTTAGCATGATTACAGGCAGAAATTTAAAGGGCATGAGTTTCAGCAGATGGATGACTACGGTACCATTTGTGAGTCGCCTCTCTATCTTTGACAGCACGAGAACAAGCAGAGTTAAACCAGGGCTTTTTAGCTCTAGTATTAGAGAAAGTATGAGGAATGTATAACTCCAAGCCAGAGACATTCACCTCTGTTATGCGCTCGACACAAAGAGAAGGATCTCTGATATGGAAGCAATAATCATCCCAAGGAAAATCAGAATAGTACTGCCTTAGGTCGTTCCACTTAGTAAAGTTGAAATGCCAGGAGCACCTCCGCTTAGGTGGGACCTGAGGCTGCACTGGAGTGATAGAACAGGTAACGGAAATAAGATTGTGATCGGAGGAGCCCAACGGAGAGGAAAGTTTAACAGAGTAAGCTGAAGGGTTGGAAATTAGGAATAGATCAAGAATGTTTGGCGTGTCTCCAAGGCGGTCAGGGCAGTAATGGGATTCAGCCGGTTTGCACCGGTTCGTAAGAACCTGTTATTTGAATTTCATTAATCCCGAGAACTGGTTGTTGGCTTAAATCAGGGGTTCTCAATCTTTTTTTCCCATGGACACCTTTACTTATAACTTATTTTAGTAGACCCCTCATAGATCTGTTACTGGGTTTTGATAGTCAATTACAAGACTAAAACCAGATTTGATGTCGGGTGGAGCCGAACAGGGATTCAAGACGAACATTAGCTATATTTCCCAAGTTATTTGGAGTTGGTAACACTGAGTCTCAGTGAGGAAGGGGAAGGCAATGTGGCATCACTGATTTGAACATTTTGTTTTCATCTCCATTTCTGTAGACACCACTGTAGCTGGTAGGTTTTTAGTTTTTTTTGAGGCTGTAGTTATTATTTTCTGTAGTCACGCCTTACGACATAAGGAATGGTGATCCTGAATATGTCAAGATCACTTTGATAACCGTTTGAATCTATAAATATGCCATATATAGGCATAAAGCCCAATCAGTAGTTTTGATACATTCTGATCAGCCGTGTAGTTATTGACAGCATTGTAGTGCTGGTGGGTGGGGTCTAATAGAACAAAAAGTGGAAGAGGCAAGGCTGACATGATGAAAATAAAATATTTATTGCAAGTAGAATGTGCATATATTTAACTTTATATGATGATAATAGTGTTAATAATGTTATTTTGTGATGATACAAAAAAAAATTACAAAAAAAGGTGCAACAAAGTGTGGTAAATTTTTACAATAGGACCAAACTGCATTTCGAGAACAAAACTATGATACTCGTTATTGGTTTTATATGTTATAGATATAGACAGTTTTGAGCATAAAACTTGTCAGAAATACTTCATTTAAGTTATGACAGTTCTTAACATTTTTTAATCCCACCACTTGATACGGGTAGGGAACTGCACTAGCTGCTCTAGGTCACGAAGGATAGCAAAGTTGAAGGTTTGTTCACCAGGTTGGTCAGTGAAAGAAGATGAAAGCCAAAGCTGGTGGTGAACATTGAAATCCCCTAAAATGGAGATCTCAGCATAAAGAAAGTGCGATAGGATGTACTCTACTTTGGAAGTCAAACAGTCAAAGAATTTTTCATAGTCAGAGGAATTAGGTGAGAGATATACAGCATAGATGTATTTAGTTAGAGAGTGACATTGAAGTCTTAGCCAGATGGTAGAAAATTCTGAAGATTCAAGATTGTGGGCACGAGAGCAAGTAATGTCGTTACGCACATATGTGCAACAACCAGCTTTGGATTGAAAATGAGGATAGAGAAAGTAGGAGGGAACAGAGAAGGGACTGCTGTCAGTAGTCACAGACAACTGTGTTTCAGTTAGGAAGAGAAGATGAGGTTTAGTGGAGGAGAGATGGTGTTCCACAGATTGGAAATTAGATCTAAGGCCACGAATGTTGCATAAATCTTTTTTGCAATTATTATGTTGAACAATAATTCTAAGGACAATTACTCCTAATACTGTCATAATAGAAGGTTAGAGGTGAAACTGAGTTGAAATTCTTTTTACATCTTTGTGCCCATAAGTAGTGCAGAAAGAAAGTAAATAAACATCCTTGCTCTCTCAACAATCATCTATCAGATTTATTAGAATTAAAGAAAGGTTCTCTGCTTTGGTTCTCTGTTACATGCATCAGTTGGAAGTTTACTTAAGACATTCTTCTGAAGGAACGGACAATCAACTATTTATCCCTGCAACTGTCCCCCTTTTCTAGAGTTTGTAATGTTCTGAAAATTTATGGTGTTGGAGGACAGTTTTTGGCAGGAATTAAGGTGTTTTATAGGGAGGCAAGTGCGTGTGTAAGGGTGGATGGAGAGCCAAGTGAAAGTTTTCATATAGGAGTCAGGGTGAAACAAAGATGTGTGATGTCACCATGACTGTTTAATATTTTTTTTATGGATGGGTGTATGAGAGAAAAGAAAGCCAAATGAGGCATGATGCAAAAATGAAAATTAGTTCAATGAAGTGGGCAGTGGTAGCATGCTCGTTTGCATAGAGTTAAGAGGAATTTCAGAGAGTGGGGGGGGGGTGAATTTTATAATGTATGTACGAGAAGGAAGCTAAAGGTAAATAAACATTTGGAAAAGTAAGATGATGGTCTTTGATGGAGGGAAGTAGAGATGGATGACTTCAACAAACTTTGTATGGTTAGTGTGTCAGCAGTAGGAAGGTGTTAGATACAAAAAAGTGAAGGAATTTATGTATTTGGGAGGCATGGGAGAAGTGAAAAGGGAGAAAGATTGATATAACTATGTGTAGAGAGAGAGTTGGTGGCTAGATGGATAAAGGGTTTAAAAAGAATGCTGAATGAAAGAGGAATGTGTGTGGATCAAGGAAGAATGATTGCATTATAGAAGTGAATGTAGAACAATAGTGAATGCATGATTAATGACCCGGCCTTGGTGGTTCTTGGAAGAAGTTATCTCGCCTCTGATGTGACCCTTGGATCATATCAGGCGTGGGGACAGAGAGGGCATATGTTAGATATGAAATTGCAAGGATAAACCTTAGGACTTTTGTGGATACGTTACCCCTGCCCTCGGCCCCATTTGCATGACTGATCCGTTTAGGCAGGGTGTAGTTCTCTTCTCATATGGAGGCCTAGGGGCTAAGTGAGAGGAGTGAATATGTATGTGTGCATCGGTGCGAGTATGAATGCTTGCCTTGGCTACTCCCCTCTAGGGAATAACAGCCTGGTATATAGATAGATAAATAGCTGTATATGCTTATACTCATTCACAGTATTTAATCTTATTTATATTGTTGAGTATATGCATTATTTTTTCAATATGCATATATTTGTTGGAGTATAAATGAAACCTAGCAGTGATTATAAAGGGAGACCGACTTGCAACAACAGTCAGCACATCTCTAAGAATTGAAAACTAAATTGTCACAAAAATTGGATTTTCAAAAGATTTGAACAGTCTTTGAAGTTTTACTGTTGTGCTGTTCATGGTTTCTGAAGAGATATTAAGATGTTAGGAATGACATTAAAGGTATTTATTTACAATATATGTGGATTAGCATGTAATGGACCCTTCTCATTCTACATAATTCAAGGGATTGTGAGTAGAAACAGAGTCTCTTACCTCCTAGTGTTATAATGGTGGCAAGCTGCAGGGACCTTACTCGTTACATCATGAATTAAGTTGATTAAAAAATGTCATTACATATCATTACTGTAGGTATAAGTATGTAGTATTATATAGTCTTGATCAAGCTAGCAGTAGTGGTCAAAGAACTTGATCAAGGAATAAGGTTATAAATTGATTAATGAAAAAAAGACCATTAATTAATTTTTATAATCAATGAACTAGGTATGTAGTTGTCTATATATAATGGTAGTAACATCGTTGCCATTTGATTTAATGGTTTATTTTATACATTACACTTATAAGACGGAATGCTTATGTAATTTTTGCTGCCCAGTAGTCAGTGGTAGGTTAGTTAGTTATTAAAAAACTAATAGGTTAGATTATTATGGATGATCTTTGAACAAGTTTCCTTCTGTGGTTATGATTCATGTGAGTCTAGTTTTTGAAATTTACATACTCTAGTGAAAGTGGAAATGGAGTTATATGATAATAATAATTGTAACTTAATAGATGCTGCATGGAATATTTTTTCACCTTCTTGCTCCCTCCTTGGCTCAGGATGAGTTGTCAAGACGTACATGCCATTACTCCTTTAGGTTATGCTTATACATCTTATATTCCCCCTATTATTATTGTTCTATTCTATTATGATTCTCAATAAAGGGACAAGATGCACCATATGTATAAAGTATTTTCTAAATTTAGATGAGCTTAGATTCTTAGTGAAAGGAGTTATAATATTTTTGTTTGTTTGCTGCTGCTGTTATATATATATATATATATATATATATATATATATATATATATATATATATATATATATATATATATATATATATATATAATATATATATATATATATATATATATATATATATATATATATATATATATATATATATATATTTATATATATATATATATATATATATATATATATATATATATATATATATACATACATATATTTATATATATATATATATATATATATATATATATATATATATATATTATACATATAAATATATATTATACATATGAATATATATATTTATATATATATATATATATATATATATATATATTATATATATATATATATATATATATATATATATATATATTTATATATATATATATATATATATATATATATATATATATCTATCTATCTATCTATCTATCTATCTATCTATATATATATATATATATATATATATATATATATATATATATATATATAAAGCTGCTGGTAGAATGACTGATATTTGTATTTTCTTTAGTTATTCTTTTCAAATTTTATTTCCTTTTTATATAATAGGGTACATACATGCATCCAGTATTTGTTAAGCATATATATGTGTTTTTTAAGGGAGCTGCAGCATCTTACTTATGCTGAATTACTTTATAGAATAATCCTTGGTTCTTTCACAAAAGGTGATTTTAATCTCCTTTTTACCATATATGCAGTACAACATTTATCAATTAATTTTCATTAGCATGCTGTTTCCTAAGGACTAATTTTTCTTGAGAAATTAAGATTCACTGCTGCCATTTTCACATTTAACAGGTGGTCTAAAATACTGAATTGTAATTTCATAAATGCAGAAAGTGGTTAGGGAAGGGAATAGATGAGTTCAGATTAACATTTGGTAATTTTATTCTTATATTAACAATTGTCTTAAGCACATTATGCTGTGAAATGGCTAAGGTGAATTTTTAATTGCAAATGATTCTGATTCATATGTATACTGTGGTACCTTGATTGATAACTAGATCATTTGAAATTTTTTTTTGTATGACTCATTGCGGTCCTCCATTGAGATAGTTGACAAGGAGAAATGATAGTTCTATTAAATGCCAGTTGATTAATATTCTTAGCTAAAATATGCCACTATTTTTTCTACCTGTTCATTGCATTGTCTACTTGTTCCTTTTCTCGGTGTTTCAATTGATCTTCTCTTGTGCTGGAAGCATGTTGATGCTAGTGTTGATACTAAGATTGGGAAGCTGTAGAAAAGGAAGGGGCTGCATGAATGTCTTCTAGTGTTCATTTGGCTGTATCTGTTTGTAACATTTATGGATCTCGGTAAAGGCAGTATTACACAAGGAAAGTTTCCTTCAGGTAAATGGTTTTCCATCAGCTCCCATCTTTCAATTATGGCATGTAAAAATCATTGCTCAAGAAAATCATCTTTGCTCATGCTAAATGTTCATTACAGTAAACCCTCAATTTAATGAATCCCAATATAACAGATTTTGAATTTAATAAGGCGTATAAACAATATCACAGTACATTTTATTAATGGTAATCATAAAAGGACTAGAATAATATAATATGATTTTAATAAAAGTTAACAATTATAGCAAACGAGAACAAAGTGTCTTAGTAGCATTTGTTTGTGACATTGAAAGTATAGAAAAACAAACTTTCAGGAATTATAAATTGACCAATGACATGTGCTACCCTCTCACACACAAAAAAAGTCCCCATATAATGTGTTGTTGCTGAAGAAACTGTTGAAACTGTTCAAATAGATGGTAATTAACCGGTGCACTCATAAGTGGAAAGCACTTCTGGCCATCATGAGTCAGCAACACAGAACAGGCAGTGTGGGTGGAGGGGAAGGAGAGGTGGGAAGGGTATACATATGCAGTAGAAGTTATTACAACTTTTGTATTTATTTGTTGATTTATGCACTTTGCTTTTGCTGAAATTGAGAGAGCTTTCCTTGCACATGAAGGTTGACTACTTATGTGTTCTTTCATTCAGTCTTTTTCTTCTTTTTTATCCACATTACAAGCCCATTTCTCTAAAATTATAGGCTCAGTTTAACATTGCAATTAAGTAGGGCTGCAGGAATAGTAGTGAGACATCAAGTGTGGGGGCTTTAGGAAGCAATAGCTTTTCTTCTCATATTTCCTTAAGTGATGAAATCTATACCACTAAAAAATGTCTCTTTCTCCTCTATGACAATTCTATCACTAGACCTGTAGGTGCCGTAATTCAGCCTAATAAGTATTCAAGGAAGGAGAGTATCTCAAGCTCCTTGGCTGTGTAGCCATATATTGAGCTTTATGCATTTGACTGGTTGTGGCCATGGCCACAGCAAACAGTTACATGGCTTTGTCTGCACCACAGTGCTGTAAGCTCTCCTACTATCTATATTACTTTCATTAGAAATGCATAAATGTCTTTCAATAGTGCTCATGGGAAGATGATTACATATACAGCATTTATGAGGAATGGACATGACTGGTTTTCTTTTATGGGTGGAAGATGATGAGGTTATAAACTTTCCGTTCATAATTCAGGCTGTCTGCATACTGGGGAAGGAAATAATGGAGAGCAGCTTTGTAAATGTTGGTAATTCATGCCCAAAATAGTCTGTCTGTTTCTGTTTGATATAAGATGCATACTTTTGCATCATCAGGATTAGAGAGTGAGAAAGTGATGCTAGGAGGTTATTTGGACAACAGTTGTAATGCCTTGAGATCCATTACACTTCATTGGCTCATGTCCTGAGCAGTAGAGATATATTTATCTGTTGCTTGACTTATCTTTTGACTGTTGATTTGGCTGAAAATGTAGGTAGCGATAATAAGGTTTATAGTCTTATAGCTACTGAATCAGGACTAGCATGATTCCATAACAGCTGGCGTTTCCTTGAAGTGGCATGTGTTGTTGAGTGGGGTTATTTTTTCCCTGTGCACGGTTAAATAATTTTTTCAAACTGCTACTACAGCCAAACTATTATAGTAACATGCATCATTTAACTCTACATATGTTTTACCTAGCCGAGTATTAGTGTTTCACTGTCTTTCTTGTCATAATGGGAACTTGGAGGAATGTGCTGTAGCTCTTGAGTGTATGTGCTTTTGCAATGAAAAAATATAAAAAATTGTCCGATTTTAAAGCATCTCTAAAAATGGGGCTGAAGCACACATATACTACCACTGTGACCATGATTTTATTTTCCGTAGAATTTTACTACACATAGGGAAGGCCGGGCATGTTAGGTGTATGTTCATTCATGGACAACGACATAAATTTTGACATAGATGAATGAGCACTCATGGCTAGGGGGCCAATGTTACCATTCATGTCAAATGACATCAGTGCCACTCAATTAGTTTAATGGGAATTGCTCTGGATTATATAATGACAGCTGACTGTTAAGGGTTTACACCATCATACAAGGGGAAGCCTGAGCTATGTACTGGAATAAGAAATGGTGATTTTGGCTTGGATAGCACTTCCGTTTTGGGTTCGCAGCACCATATGACCTCTTGTCTGGTGCTTACTTTATTCGCATTAACCCGCACAGTGCCAACCATTCTTAACGTAAATTTACCCCCAGTGCCAGCCATTTAAAATTTGTTTTATTTATATCTATAGAGTCCCTAACCATCTGAAAACATGTGGAAAAATAATAAAAATGATGTATGAGCACTTTAAAGGCATTAAAACCTTCCTTGAAGATGTGAGGGAAGCGATGACGTAATCGCGGGCGAGTGTGGGAGTGTCCCCAGATTGTGAAGTGTCCTCTTGATGTTATAGTGATATTAATAACACACTCCAACACAACATTGATACCTGTGTGAAGCACAGCCGTGTGGAGGAGCTCATATGTCGGTAAAAAAAAAATTATGTCCACGTACGCATCCTCAAGGCCACCCCGCCGCTCATCCTGACGTGTGGTCACGTAATCAGGGATGCGCCTGGCTTGTCAACAAATTCCCAGATGCGTACATCAAGTTTCATCACATTTCATATAATTTTGGTCGAGATATGAATTTCCCCAAATGAGATCGTATATATACAGCGCTGGCAGTACGTGCGGGTTCACCTTTGGACGTATATATACGGTGCTGGCACTGCGTGGGTTAACTCACTTTTGATATTCTCCAATAAACTACACTGGTTTCCACATCTCAAGTTTTTTCCTTTCTCATTCTGTCAAACCTCTCTCACTTTAGGAATTGCTTGCAAACATTTGATTTCCAGCACTTCTCTACTTTGTTTCTTGACGTTCCAGTAGAATGCATACACATACCTCACAGTGACACAAAATTGTTGGCATAATGTCAAACTTTCTTTCTCCCATGCTCTGGTTTTCCTATGCCCATATCATTCTAAGCCAACTCAGCACCACCTCTATTGCCATCTATAATGCATCTTATCACTTTGATCTTTGCCAAAATCCTTTTCTCACACACCCCAAATTTCATAGATAAGCTCTGCAGTTTATCCCTATTTTCTACATCATCCTCAAAACAACTGATTTAAACTTGTAATACCTGCCATATAGCATATTTTATCTTACCATTGGGATTTTCTGCAATATAAGTATCTCACCATAATGATTCCATATATGTACGTGCTATAAATTAATTAAATTTTCCCTTAATGTTTTATAGCTACATTTCCTGGAGCTTAACAGCCTCTAACATGAAAACTCATTACAAATTTGGCACTTTTCATTTGCTGCTGCAATGTATCAAATAATTTCCTTCTATATTCTTAGTAGTTGTAAATATCCAGTCAGGAATATCAAAGAAGATACAAATGAATGATTGAATCAAGGTACCGCTGTATTTTTAAAGAAATGAAAGGATTTTTTAGTGTTAATTCAGCATAGTGGATTAGACTATGATTTATGATTTTTGTATATTAGGTGGAATTTAATGTTAAATTATATTTTTTGGTCAACCTTTTTAGTTGCTGTATTGTGACTTAAATGTATAATTATTTTCTTTGCTTTTATGAGAAAAGCAATATGTTTCCATTAAGTACAATTCATCTACCTTCATCAGATTTCAAGAAGTGCTCATTCCCTGCAGGTGAAGATTTTGGTCCCCAATAGCACTGCAGGCATGATCATTGGTAAGGGTGGCACTTACATCAAGCAGATAAAAGAAGAAAGTGGAGCATATGTTCAGATCTCCCAAAAGGCCAAAGATCAATCATTGGCAGAACGTTGTATTACTGTCATCTGTAAGTTTGATAATACTTTTTTACAAAGTTTTATTTAAGAATACACTCTCATCAAACAGGCAGTGCCTTTTGTTAGTATGATATTGGATACACAGATTCAGTTTGATTTTGTTTCATGGCTATGCATTCAAACAAGACTAGAAATATTTTATTTGTGATTTTTTATTTTGTGATTAAACATGAAAAGCTCGTAATGATAATTTAGTGAACCATTAATTAGTGTTTTTCATCCTCAACAGGTTCCCATAAGTTTTCAATTTTTGTTGCCCTAAATCTCCTTTGTACCACTACAGATTGATGCTGGATTGCAAACTTTTAACCCAATTTAGTATGTTATGGTCCATGAGGTGTATTAGCCATACACATGGCTGATTATCATCTAAAGTGGCCAAACAAAATATAGGAATGACTATGAATCTGAGTAAATCAAAGATCATGGAGAGTTATGCAGTGTTTGTTAATATATCAGGTGCGGGGAGGGAGAGGGCACGAATTAAATATAAAGTGGCATGGATAAACCTTAAGACTGATGTGGACATAATATAGATAGATTATATATTATCTATCTATATACTAGCCTGTTATCCCCCTAAAGGGGTGTAGCCAAGACAATGCATGCATACACACACCCATGCACACATACTTAAACACTCTTCTCACTTAGCCCCTAGGGCTAAGAGTAGTATGCTCTACCCAAACTCTGTGCATCAGGTCGGTCATGCAAATGGGGCCGCGGGCAAGGGATGTATCCACAACAGAGTCCAAAGGTTTACCCCTGCTCCTCTCCCTCCCTGCACCCGACATGATCCAAGGGTCACACCAGATGTGTGAGAACCTCCTCCAGGGCTTGTTAAGGTTGTCATTAATCATGCATTTACCACTGCTCACCATTCACTTCTATCATGCATAATCATCCTTCCCTGCTCCACAGACATTCCTGTTTCATTCAATGCTTTTTTCATACTGTCCATCCATCCTGTTCTTGGCTTTCCTCTCAACCTCACAACTCTTATATTGGATCCCACTATTCTCTCCTCTAACTGGTTCTTCTCCATTCTCTCCATGTGTTAAAACCACCTCAACACACTGCTCTGTTCGACCAGCCAACTCTCTTAACACCAGCTCTCCTTCGCACCTCCTCATTTTTCACTTGGTCCATACACTTTACTCGACACATATTCCTCAACCACCTGATCTCCATTACATTTAATCTCTCCTTCTTTGCTACTCCCATACTACATGTTTCAGCTCCATGTAGTGCAGTGGGCACTGCTATTCTTTCATACAACATTTACATTCATCCCCATCGCTCTACAAATTCATTCTTCCTAACACCTTTCCTACATCATTGATCCTAGACTTCACTTCTGTATCTATTCCTCCATTTACAGTAATCTTGGACCCTTAATATTTAAAGCATTACATCTCGAGCAATTCATCATTCAAGGCAACATTTGTCCTTCTCCAACCAACCCTTTTTGTGGATTTTATTATATACTCTTATTCTTATTCAAATTCTTCCTCCTACACACTCACCAAATTCTTTCACCAACTGACATAATTTTTCCTCCAAATCTGCCACTAAAGCAGTATTATCCACAAACAGTAGTTGGTTTATCTTCCACTCTATCATCAGAATTTTCCAAACTGAGACCCTTACATAATACTCTTACATTAATTTCCCTTACATCATCATCTACTTAGGCATCAGGTGCTGCGTTCGTAAACAAATGCTCTTCAGCCGCTCGCGCTATAGATTTTATACGTGAGTACATGGTGAAAGTAAATTGTAAAAGAGGTAGTAAAACAGATAGATTGATTGTTTTAGCAAAATATCGTAAAGCAATACATCGGATAGCACAGGAGTAGTATATATATACAGCGATCCCTCCAATTTTGCGGGTTCCAATTTTGCTATATTCCAATCTCCATCTCTGCAAGCCCAGGTAGAGTAAAATGGTCATTTAAATTGATTTTCTTATGGATAAGGATAATATTTGTTTTTCTGTATTTTTCTTTATTGTAGGATGTATAATTACATGTATTTGTGTACAAACAAGTGCAAAAACATGACTAAAATCACCATAAGGTTAATGATTTGCGAATTCAAATTTTGCGGCCTACGATGTTGACCAATTTCATGCAAAATTGGAGGGAGCACTTAATAGTATATACAAACACATATACACTCATACCTCATTTTGGACAAAAGTGGGACAACATCGTTCTGTTAATGCTGATTGTCTGTAGTTACCGACACTAAGTCTGTAGTGGCTAATATCAACAATTACGTTGCGAAAGAAAGAGGAATAATATAGTACTGTACATTTATTCAAGCACACTATCCAATCTGACAGTGTAAAATACTTATACACTTTATTTCATATTATATGTCCCTAAATATAATAATAGAATTTTTGGCAAAGCTTTCACTCAACTCCCAATGAATTAGTTTGTGCTGAGATGGGCATTCGTACATACTCACACACATGCTCTCACACACGCTCATGCACTATAATACAGTAATTTAACATTTTAATTGAAAATAAAATTTACTATGGATGGTGAAGAGGTGTTGTTAGTATGCCGTCATCGCATTGTGAGGCAAAGCGTACATTTACTCGCAAGCCTCCTGTGACATCAAGATCAAGATGAGGCTTCAGAAATTTACTCTGAGTCACTGGAACTTTGCAGCTCCAATGATGTACTTTTGTTTCTAGGCTGTGCTGGAGGTTTAGATGTAACAGAAGTACCTGAAATGTGTGAAGTAGTGGCTGTTAGTTCATCAAGTGACAGTAAAGGTGGAGAGGCTGGTACCCTTGGCGCATCAGATGATCGTGGAATCGATTCAAGCTTGAAAAAAAAAAAGCAGCTAACTTTAAGTACTTACCTCTCTGAAATTACAATC
Source organism: Metacarcinus magister (assembly GCA_029783475.1). NCBI lineage: Eukaryota > Metazoa > Arthropoda > Malacostraca > Decapoda > Cancridae > Metacarcinus > Metacarcinus magister. The sequence goes on from JAPQNM010000013.1 coordinate 16,496,142, forward strand.
GGCCCCCCCAAGGATGCAGTTAATGCAGTCCCCCCCCTATGCGCACCCTTGGAAGTAAATATGGGAAATTCACTAATGTATTCCGGGAGTCTTAAGACTTGCCCTTTTTTCGCCCAATAACCCCCGAAATACATGATATAATGAAAGAATATACACTACATATACACAAGTGATTAAATATGATAATAATAGATAAATACTGTACTGGCAGAAGCCATTACAGTATCTAGGATGGAGGAGGAGGAGGAGGAGGAGGAGGAATCCCACATCTGAGAGAGAGAGAGAGAGAGAGAGAGAGAGAGAGAGAGAGAGAGAGAGAGAGAGAGAGAGAGAGAGAGAGAGAGATGACGTCATCACAACATGGCCGTTCGACAAAAGCTGAATTTCTTTGCATATTTCCCACGTCTTATACAGGCGTGGGAAGAATGCAAAGAAAATCAGCATAATTGAAAAGAAAGGACTAATAACATCGGTGAAAATCTTTTTTTGTGTTGCACCTTCTTCCTATTCACTGTCTATGGAAGGATAGAGGAGCCGTAACACCAAGGTAGATGGGACCTACGAAGCGATACAAAGTATAACAGGTCACAAGAAGAAAAAGAAGAGGAGGAGGAGGAGGAGGAATTCCACATATGAAGCTTTAGAATGTTGAGTTCCTTAAAGGAGATGGAAGGAGGGAGAGAAAGACGAATGATGGAGGGGGAGAGAGAGACAAAAAACACAGAGTTCTGTCACCGCACCCTTCAAATTTTTCGCACCTTTGGAATTTCGAACCCTTTCAGTGTGCACCCTTCGGGGGCTGAGTGTATTCTTTTATTATAGCTTCTCGAAGAATTTTGAAATTTCCTTAATGAGCACTGATCTCTCTTTTCTTATTGTGTTCCATAATATGTAGGACAGTGTCCATACAGCTATGTGCCACTGATGTAGAGAAAGTTAGTCGGCTGCAACAGATTTTGTCCGTTGCTTCCGATATCTGTTAAAAGGATGTCCGTAAAACCGAGGTATGAGTATAAAATGGTATTTGATTTGTAATCATATAAATTTAAATCTTGGGTAAACAGGGAACTAGTGTTTGAAACTGGGGTGCTTAGGTGCTAGCCAAGTCCTAGTCCTAGTATCATTAACCCCTAACCCAAGGCCTACAAAAACCTGACGATCAGGGTGTGAGACACTGGTAGATTTTAGAAGTTCCTTTTTTT
>JAPQNM010000013.1:16497443-16499943 GCA_029783475.1 Metacarcinus magister
TAGGTAAGGTTAGCATCATTAAAACACCTTAATTAGAATAAACTTAATTAGATCAATGGTGACAGGTAAATATAAGAGGAGGAGGAGGAGGAGGAAGAGGAAGAAGGTAGAGGAAATATAGAGAAGAATAAAGAGGCAACATAAGGTAGAGGGAAGGAAGGAAGGAGAGTTTAAGGGAAGAAATAAGGAAGTAAGTGGGAAGAGTGATAAGAGTGAATAGAGGGTGAGGAGATAGATGGATAAAGGAAGGAGAAACGAGACAGGAAGAAACAGTGGGGCTAGATAAGCTGGAATGGAACGAAGAGAAAAGAAAGGAAAGAGGGAAGAAAGTGGAAGTGAGATAAAATGGAAAAGAATGGATAAGGAAGATATTTAGAGGAATGGAGGAGGAGGAGGAAGGAAGGAGTGAGGAAAAGGAAAAGAGAGAGAAGATGGAATAGGAGGAAGAAGAGGAGAACAGTCAACAGGATAGAAAGAGAGAAAAAGAAGATAGGATCAAAGAAAGGGAATAGAGTAGAAAAAGATTAACAGCTATAAATGGATAAATCTCGTTCTTATTAATCATTTTACTCTTTCACAAGGTAGAAATATAATCATAAATGTAACTTCTCTTATAATTTACTATTTTCTACATATTATTATTCCTATCTTACCATCCTTAGCTGGAGATCGTGTCAGCTGATGGCTCGGTGTTTATGTCCCGGGCTGTGAACGGCTCAGTACGATCTCTGCGGGTCCATAACCTCACCTTGGGGGACTCCTACCACGTTACCCTCGCTGCCACCACCAACTCCGGACGAGGCCCCTTCACCGCCCCTGTCAGTCTGCATGTTGACCCAGTCCTGCTCCACCCGCTGGCCAAGGTGTGTGTGTGTGTGTGGGTGTGTGGGTGGGTGGGTGGGTTAGTGTGTGTGTGTGTGTGTGTTATAGTAATTATTGTCGTATTCAAACTATATAATTCTCTCTCTCTCTCTCTCTCTCTCTCTCTCTCTCTCTCTCTCTCTCTCTCTCTCTCTCTCTCCTCTCTCTCTCTCTCTCTCTCTCTCTCTCTCTCTAACCCTGCTTTAAAATGCATAAACACGCCCGCTTAACCCCCCTCCCCCCCCTTAACAAGCCTTCAAGTTCCCCTAATTAGTTATCTTTACTTAACGCTTAATTACACTGACCTTAGTTTCCTTCCCTTAAAGTGTTGTTTCCCTTATTCTTTTTTTCCCTTTCTAATTTTTTTTTTTCCTTTCTAATTTTTTTTGTTTTCCTGCCTATCCACTTTTTTTTTGTCTCGTTTTTTTATTTCGTCTTTTTTTCTCTCTCTCTCTCTCTTGTATATCTCTTTTCTTCTCTTTCTTATCTCTCTTTCTTTTCTCTCTCTCTCTCTCTCTCTCTCTCTCTCTCCTCTCTCTCTCTCTCTCTCTCTCTCTCTCTCTCTCTCTCCTCTCTCTCTCTCTCTCTCTCTCCTCTCTCTCTCTCTCTCTCTCTCTCTCTCCTCCTCTTCCCTCCGTCACTCATCTCTTCCCTCTTTCTCACATCTTTTCTTTTCTTTCTTTTTCTCTTACCACTCTCCCTGGTTTTTTTTTCCTCACCTTTCCTCCTCCTCCTCTCTCTTCCCCTCTCCTGTTTTTTTTTCCTCACCTCTTCCTCCTCCATTTTTCCTCTCCTCTCATCCTCTTGTTCCTATTTTTTCCCTACCCCCACACATCACTTTTTTCCCCTCATCCTCTCTTTCCATTTAGTTCTAACACCATTCCCCATTCCCCATTCCCCTTTATTCAACACCTTCCTAATCCCCTTCCCCTTCCCCTTCCCCTTCCCCTTCACAACATTCCCTTTTCCTCCTTATTTTCTACACCATCTCCCATTCCTTCTCCGCCTTCCCCTTCCCTTCTACCCTCCTTCTTTTCCTCTAAATCCTTCCTCCCCCTTTAACTCTCTTCCCCTTCCCTTCTACCCCACTTCTCCGCTATCCTCTTCCCCCCTCCCCCTCTAATCCACTTCCCTTCCCTTCCTCGCCCTCTATACCTACCTTCTCTCCCTCTCTAACCCCCATCTCCCCCTCTAACCCCTTCCCACCCTCCCCTTTCCCCTGTCTCACACTCTGCCCCGTGCCCACAGTCCGGCCCGTCCCTCGCCTCGCTGGACGGAGACGTGTGGGTGATCGGCATGATTGGCGCTGCTGTGTTCTGCATCCTGTTGGTGTCTGTGGCGACGCTGCTGCTGTGGCGCCGACATGCCAAGAACAAGGCGTTGGGACATGCTGGAGGTACGTAGATGTGATAGATAAGATAAGATAATGTAATGTAATGTAAAAGGATAATGTAAAAAAAAAAAATGTATAGTTGTTTGCTGGCCATAACGTTACATTTAGAATTTAGATCAACGTCCACTCAAAGTAATACAGTATAAATTCTGATAAAATGTTGACACCGGATTAAGGAAGAGAGAAAATGTATAGTGTGGTACGTAAATACACATACACATACATACATACATACATACATACATA
>JAPQNM010000013.1:16504943-16529943 GCA_029783475.1 Metacarcinus magister
TGTACTTATAAGGTATGTCATTAGCCCATCTTCCCTTGTCTTACGATGCTTGCTTGTTAATTACGAGTAGTAGTAGTAGTAGTAGTAGTAGTAGTAGTAGTAGTAGTAGTAGTAGTAGTAGTAGTAGTAGTAGTAGTAGTACTTATATACTTATTAACCCACCTTGTTAAGTATATATTGTCTTGATTATCTTTACTATTATATTTTATTACTATATTATTAAACATCAAATTAATGTTTTATTATTTTTTTCTAACACCTTGATTTCAGAGGAGAATTAGATGGACAGTTTTAAGGTTTTCATTTTTATTATTCTCTCTCTCTCTCTCTCTCTCTCTCTCTCTCTCTCTCTCTCTCTCTCTCTCTCTCTCTCTCTCTCTCTCTCTCTCTCTCTCTCTCTCTCTCTCTCTCTCTCTCTCTCTCTCTCTCTCTCTCTCTCGTTGTGGGATGAAACAGCTTTAGGTTATGAGCTTGTAGTGAACTGTGGATCTACGTAGTCTGTAGTAGTAGTATAGTAGTAGTAGTAGTAGTAGTAGTAGTAGTAGTAGTAGTAGTAGTAGTAGTAGTAGTAGTAGTAGTAATAATAATAGTAGTAAAGGTGGGATAAAATTATTTACTACTACTACTATTACTACTACTACTACTACTACTTCTACTACTTCTACTACTACTACTACTACAACTACTACTACTACTACTTCTACTACTACTACTACTACTACTACTACTACTACTACTACTACTACTACTACTTCTACTACTACTACTACTACTACCACTATTAATACAACACTTTGAACAACACTATGAAGACAAATAAACCATAACGGAGTAGTTGTGTTGATATTAGGAGGCGAGGGAGTGAGAGGAGGAGGAGGAGGAGGAGGAGGAGGAGGAGGAGGAGGAGGAGGGAGGAGGAGGAGGAGGAGGAGGAGGAGGAGGAGGAGGAGGTAGGGAAGTGGAATAGGAAGAGAAGGAAGAGAGGAATAGGGGAACGAAAGGATAAAGGAAGAGATGAGGAGGGAAAGGAGAGGTATAAAAGAAGGAAAATATGAGGAACGAATGAAATAAGAGAAGGAAGGAAGGAAGGAAGAAAGGAGAGAGAAAGGAATAGGTGTTAAAGGAAGGAGATAGATATAGGTGGAGAAGATTAGTGTTTTTCTCTCATCTATCCTTCTATCTATTACCCTCCTCCTCCTCCTCCTTCTGTTCCTCTCTTCCCTCTTCTATCCTCTTTTTACTCTCTCCTTCCCTCCCACCCTCCCTCCCTCCCTCCCTCCCACTTACTTTCCTCCCTCCCTTAATGATGTCCTTTCTTCCTTTTTCTTCTTCCTCCTCCTCCTCCTCCTCGATTAGCTTCAACACGCGGATAGCCTCTCTGCCTCTCCTCCTCCTCCTCCTCCTCCTCCTCCTCCTCCTCCTCCTCCTCCTCTGCTTCCTGCCTTTGACTCTCTTCTGGGTCTTTGCTCTTAAAGTCGACTTAGCTATTACTTAAGCTTCGGTAAGATTATTATTATTATTATTATTATTATTATTTTTATTATGTTTTTTTTTATTGTTGTGTACATTTACTTACATTGACCTTTCTTCTTTAATATAATGTGTGTGTGCGTCTGTGTTAGAGAGAGAGAGAGAGAGAGAGAGAGAGAGAGAGAGAGAGAGAGAGAGAGAGAGAGAGAGAGAGAGAGAGAGAGAGAGAGAGAGAGAGAGAGAAAAGTATATAGTTCCCTGATCCATCTTAAATAGTAGATTCTTAGACACACACACACACACACACACACACACACACACACACACACACACACACACACACACACACACACACACACACACACACACAGCACTAACCCCCCCCCCTTTACCCCCCCTCAGGTACTCAACACAGCGGGCCCCCCAGGTGAAGGTGACCCCCCCGCCCCCCGCTCCCTCGTCACCTTCTATAGAGGACCTGACGCAGACGGGCCCTACGCCACCACCTCCCTGCTGGCACCGCACTCAAGGCACTCGGTAAGGCGCACGCAACACACACACACACACACACACACACACACACACACACACACACACACACACACACACACACACACACACACACACACCAGAGATTTCTAAATAATTCCGAAACTTTTTCAAACTATTACACACACTCACAAAAAATTCCCTGTGGCGATAAGAATAGAGAGGAGGAGGAAAAAAAAATATATATATATCTCACACACACACACACACACACACACACACACACACACACACACACACACACACACACACACACACACACACACACACACATATATAACTCCAACAAAAACTTTTCCAAACACCTATAACTACAATAAAAAAAAAAAAAAAAAAGAGAGCAGGAGACGACCTTTCCGTAACTTCCACACACAAAAGAAAAAAAAACGTCTATAAATCAAATCCAGACGAACAATTTGTGGAAATGGACGAAAAACGATGAAATTTCGTACACAATCAGAGTCGCCAGGCAGACAGTCATCAAGAGAGAGAGAGAGAGAGAGAGAGAGAGAGAGAGAGAGAGAGAGAGAGAGAGAGAGAGAGAGAGAGAGGAAAAAAATGGCTTTATTTTCTTTCAATCCAAATTCCTGAACAACACTTAAGTTTCCGTTAATTAAGTACTGCAGAGTGAACGAGGAGGAGGAGGAGGAGGAGGAGGAGGAGGAGGAGGAGGAGGAGGAGGAGGAGGAATTGAACTGTTGTCTAGTGGAGAGGAAGGAAGAGGAAGAGAGGGTAGAAGTGGAGGGAAAATGGATAGGAGAGGTATAGAAAGAAGAGGAGGAGGATAGAAGAGGAGGCAGAGAGAAAGGAAGGAAGGAAGGAAACAGAGATGAGAGGAAAGAAATATAATAGAAGGAAGAAGATGTAGATACTAAAGGAGGAGGAGGAGGAGAGGAGGAAAGGAACAAAGGAGAGGAGGAGGAGAAAGGGGAGTAAGGAAGAGAAGAGAGAAGGAAGAAATGTAAGAAGAGAGGAAGAGCAAAAGGAAGAGGAAGAAGAGAAGAAGAGAAAGGAAGAAGTACGATCTATACAGTAAACACACACACACACACACACACACACACACACACACACACACACACACACACACACACACACACACACACACACACACACACACACACACACACACACTCTCCATTTTCTTTCAGCGAGTGTCAGTAACTAAATCAATGCATAAAAGGTTGAAAAAATTGGTCCACCTTTCACAATTTATACAGATGACTTTTTAAACGACTTGCAGGGCTAATGACACGCCGCCCCCCCCCCCATCACCCCTTCCCTTCCCTTCACCACCCCTTCCTCCCATCACCCCTTCCCTTCATCACCCCTTCCTCCATCAATGCTCTTCACTCCCCTCTCCCCTTCCCTCTTCTTCCCTTCCCTCACTCTTCACCTCTCACTTTCTCTATCATTCACTTCTAGTTTATTCTCTCTCTCTCTCTCTCTCTCTCTCTCTCTCTCTCTCTCTCTCTCTCTCTCTCTCTCTCTCTCTCTCTCTCTCTCTCTCTCTCTCTCTCTCTCTCTCTCTCTCTCTTCCCCTTCTCTTTATCTCCATTATATTCCTTTGTTCCTCTTGCTATTCTTTACCTCTACTCTCTCTCTCTCTCTCTCTCTCTCTCTCTCTCTCTCTCTCTCTCTCTCTCTCTCTCTCTCTCTCTCTCTCTCTCTCTCTCTCTCTCTCTCTCTCTCACTATCATTACTACCAGACATCTCCTTCCTCTTTTCCCCTCCCTATCACCCCTTCCTCCTCCCCTTCCCTTCCCTTCCCCTTCCCCTTCCCTGCCCCTTCCCTTCCCCTTCCCCTTCCCTTTCCAAAACTATAACCAAAATAGATCGAAAAAATATATAGACATACTTGTAGAGACAGTAATCCCAGTTCACCATGGTAATCCTCTACTAATAGTGTGTGTCTCTCTCTCTCTCTCTCTCTCTCTCTCTCTCTCTCTCTCTCTCTCTCTCTCTCTCTCTCTTCTTTCTTTCTTTCTCTTATTATCTATCATTCTTTCTTTTCTTTCATTTTTTCCATTTTCAACTTTCTTTCTCGCTTTTATCATCTTTCTTTCTCCAATCTTTCTTTATTTTCCTTTATGCTTTCTATTTTCTCTTCATTCTTTTTCTTTCTTTCTCATTCTTTCTTGTCTCGCATTCTTTCTTTTTCTTTCTTTCCTCTTCATTCTTTTCTTGCATACATTCTCTTTCTTTTCTCTCAATCTTTCATTCATTTACCTCATTCATTCTTTCTTTTCTCACATTCATTCTTTTTTTATCTCTTTCTTGTCCCTCATTCATTCATTTATTCATTATCATTATCTTTATCTTTCTTTCTTTCTTTCTCCCGCAGTTGAAGGCGCGGCCGGAGGATCACCGTGTAGGGGAAGGCGGAGAGAAGCTGGCTATGGGCGGACACACCAAGAGTACCGGCAGGACCTACCACACGGGTGAGAGAGAGAGAGAGAGAGAGAGAGAGAGAGAGAGAGAGAGAGAGAGAGAGAGAGAGAGAGAGAGAGAGAGAGAGAGAGAGAGAGAGAGAGAGTAAATGAACAATAAAAGTAATTAAGATATGAGAGGAAATCTTGACAGGGAAATAGAGCAAATTATTTTAAAGATTGAAACACTTGATAACGATATTAAAAAAGTAATGGAAAAGAGAGAGAGAGAGAGAGAGAGAGAGAGAGAGAGAGAGAGAGAGAGAGAGAGAGAGAGAGAGAGAGAGAGAGAGAGAGAGAGAGAGAGAGACACTAACTAACCCCTCCTTTTCCTCCCCCTTCCTCCCCCAGACGGAACCAACACACTACGGCGTATGAAGGGGGGGCGGCCCCTCCTCAACGCGCCCCCCCTCCCCTGCTTGCCTCCCCCAGGGGTGAGTGAGTGTGTGTGTGTGTGTGTGTGTGTGTGTGTGTGTGTGTGTGTGTGTGTGTGTGTGTGTGTGTGTGTGTGTGTGTGTGTGTGTGTGTGTGTGTGTCTTTCATGCTGTACTTTCATCAGAGTGAAATATTTAATCACCTTCTCCTCCTCCTCCTCCTCCTCCTCCTCCTCCTCCTCCTCCTCCTCCTCCTCCTCCTCCTCCTCCCAATTCCTCCTAACAACACTCCTGCTACTCTCCTCCTCTTCCTCTTTCCTCTCTTCCTGTTTTCCCCACTTCCTCTCTCCTTTGTCTGGTCTTCTTCCTCCTCCTCTTCCTCTTCTTCCTTCTGATTATGTTTCTATTCCCCTCTTCCTACTTGCATCCTCCTCCTCCTCCTCCTCCTCCTCCTCCTCCCACCCTTGTAAGTCACACAACTCATATTTAACTTGCTCGCGATATTTTGTGACCTTTGAGAGAGAGAGAGAGAGAGAGAGAGAGAGAGAGAGAGAGAGAGAGAGAGAGAGAGAGAGAGAGAGAGAGAGAGAGAGAGAGAAAATGTGACTTTAATATTTGTGGTGGTGATGGTAGTGGTGGTGACTGGTGGTGGTGGTGGTGGTGGTGGTGGTGGTGGTGGTGGTGGTGGTGGTGGTGGTGGTGGTGGTGGTGTATATTTTGTGTCACATGTCAGTCACTCTTCCAAGTTATTTTTTCTTTCTTTTTCTTTCGATTTTTTTTCTTTCTTTTTTCTTTCATATTATTTTTTCCATGTTTCTTTCTTTCTTTTTTCTTCTTTCTTTCTTTCTTTCTTTCTTTCTTTTTTCTATTTATTGAGTGACAAATACGAGGCTTGCTTCTTTCATTTTTTATTGTGTAACTTTTTCATAAATTCACTCAAAAAAAAATGTATAAGTAATTGAATAATGAAGAGGTGATGGTGGTGTGTGTACTGTACTTGTTTTTCTGGATGTGTACTTGTTCAATACATCTATTAATTATCTCTCTCTCTCTCTCTCTCTCTCTCTCTCTCTCTCTCTCTCTCTCTCTCTCTCTCTCTCTCTCTCTCTCTCTCTCTCTCTCTCTCTCTCTCTCTCATCCATCTTTCAATCTCCCCTTCCCTTCCTCCATTCATTCATTCACTTTCTCCTAATTATTCCTTTTCCTCGCATTATCCGTTTCTCCTCCTCTTTATCTTTTCTTCCTTCCTCTTCCCTTATTTACTGCATCATTCCTTCCTTATCATTCTTGCCATGCACTCTCTTGTCTTATTTGTGATTCCTCATTATTCTCTCTCTCTCTCTCTCTCTCTCTCTCTCTCTCTCTCTCTCTCTCTCTCTCTCTCTCTCTCTCTCTCTCTCTCTCTCTCTCTCTCTCTCTCTCTCTCTCTCTCTCTCTCTCCCACAGCTGCCAGATTCCAGGGTGGGATCTTCTTGTTATTGCTCCCACGTTGCCCACCCCCTCCCCCACCCACCCTCCCGCAGTGTGAGCGAGTCTCCTTACAGCGAGGCCCACTACACGCCCACACTCGCCGCCCACCACCGCCCATGCTACCTCTCCCACGCCCCGCACGGTCCGCCCTGCAACGCCCATCATCTGTACTCCTCCACCACGCCTCTTCCGCCCCCACACCCAGATGGCCTTTCCAGGTAAGTGTGTAGTAGTAGTAGTAGTAGTAGTAGTAGTATTAGTAGTAGTAGTAGAAGGAGGAGGAGGAGGAGGTGGCAAGCAGATTATTGAAGAGTTTACCAGCGTCATATCAAGTAATGTTAAGCAAGTATTGGTTAACATTCACATCAGGAAGTTGGACAAGAGTGTGTGGGATGAGAACGTGTATCGAGTTGACAGGCCGGGGAGGGGAAGCAAGGCAGGCAGGCAGGCAGGCACAAAGTTAAGATCAGTGACAAATGACTGTGAATAGCGACAGGCAATGCGGCAGTGAGCGATAGGAAGCATTTTGTGGGAGGGGGAAGGGAGGAGAAGGGAAGAAGAAGAAGAGGAGGAGGATGATAATAACTATTGTTTATTTATTTTACATTCTAAATACATCCTTGGTGATTAGTACCATGTATCTTACGCTCATTTTCGTGTCTTTAATGAACGGTTTTGAAAAATGTAAAATTAAACAGTGATAAGATACAAATAAAAAAAAACATTACAGATTGACAAGGGAAGGTAAAGTAAAGGTAAGGTAGAGTAATTATTAAGTGTTTCTATACGTAGTAGTACATCTTTCCACTTAAGTACAGTACCTATACATAACCTATTATAATCAGTGCTGGTTTATGTATGTGTCTCTCGTTCCTGCAGTGAATAATGGAGGTTTTGTAATAGTATATGATGATTAAGAAAAAGTATATCAAGGAAGAGAGAGAGATAAAGGGAGATGAGATGATAATATAAAATGATCTTGTTAAATACTACCTTTTATCTATATATTAAGTCATCTTCCCTTAAATCAGAGCGAGTAAGATAGAAATGATAATCAAAATGAGTATCTACAGGTCTTCTATCCACACAAATATCGATTATTTACTACCATCATCTAACACTCCTTCATCCCTTCCTTCCCTCCTTAGGCCGACCCTCTCCTCCCCCGCCACGCCGCACCACCACCTCTGCCGCACCTCCGCTGTCTATGAGTCGGCCTCCTTGCAGTACGCCGCAGCTGGGTACTTCCTCCCCACCTCCCTCGCTTCCTCCTGCACCTCTAACACCTCCGATGCAGCCTCAGGTAAGCCGATCACACCTGTAGAAGGATCATAAGGTATTGTTAGTGTTAGATTCTCTTACTTTGGGGATTAATTGTATTGGTTGTATGGAAAGTTTGGTTATTGTAGATTTGTATTAATGTGTGATTCTGTTTTTGGTTAATCTATTTCTATGTTCGTGTGTGTGTGTGTGTGTGTGTGTGTGTGTGTGTGTGTGTGTGTGTGTGTGTGTGTGTGTGTGTGTGTGTGTGTGTGTGTGTGTGTGTGTGTGTGACTTAGCTATGTGGAAGGACGTGTTTTCCGGCTAAGAAGTGCTGTGGAAGATGGAAGAAAATGGATGGTAGGGTGGAGGGAAGAAATATTAGGGTGAAAGAATTTTAGATTTCCGAAAGAGAGAGAGAGAGAGAGAGAGAGAGAGAGAGAGAGAGAGAGAGAGAGAGAGAGAGAGAGAGAGAGAGAGAGAGAGAGAGAGAGAGAGAGAGAGAGAGAGAGAGAGAGAGAGAGAGAGAATGCAAACCACAACCCTACCACAAACACCATTATGATATACCGTTCCACCACACTCCACTCCACCCTTACCACACTCCATCCCACTCCACCTCACTCCACCGCCTTCCCATCCCATCCCATCCCATTCAATCCTTTCCAGCGACACTCCATCACGCCCCCAATCACTCTATCCACCGCCCCGCCCCACAAACTACGCCCATTATCGCCCCGCGCCACACACTCCTCCAGACTCATGCTTCCAGTGGCAAAATCACACGCTTGAAAGAGAGAAAAAGAGAGAAAGAGAGATAGAGAGAGAGAAAGTCAGGGAAATTAAGCATAATTGACGGACTGGCTCTGGAAATTTGTCACCTAAAATACCGAGAGAATGAATGTCACTTCCCCAATTTTCCCCAAAGTGAACGAACGCATAGCAGACAGCCTAAAAAAATAATAAATAAAAGCGCATATGGATGAAATAATGAAGCCAATAGACCTGTAGAATAAATCTTTGCGTAACTTCAAACTTACTTATTTCCCGCTCGTAATATAATATGGTTTTCTATGATTTCTACGAGTCCTTTTCCCTCCCTTAGATATACCTCGTCTCCCTTCCCTTCCTTCACCTCTTTCCCTTCCCTCCTTCCCTTCCCTCATCCCCTTCCATTTCCGTCTCTCCACCAGCCACTAACACCCCTTCACTCCCCTCCTGCAGGCGTATCAGTGGGTTCCGGCGTAAGTAACATGGAGAGAGGCGTACAGAGCTCCTTACCTTCCCTAACCTACGAGGCGATCAGGGCGTTGGGTGAAGACATACAAGCTTTCAGGCAGCGACACCAGATGGCGGGTGAGTGGTGGTAGTAGTGGTGGTGATGGGTGATGATTATGATGAGGGTATAGTTAGTGGTGATGGGTGTGTGATGGGTGAACTAGTGATGGGTGATGAGATATGGGTGATAAGGAAAGGGGATAGAGTTGTATTAGTGTGAGTGAAAGGTGTGAAAAGGGTAGAGAGAGAGAGAGAGAGAGAGAGAGAGAGAGAGAGAGAGAGAGAGAGAGAGAGAGAGAGAGAGAGAGAGAGAGAGAGAGAGAGAGAGAGAGAGAGATAGAGATGGGGAGGGCGAGGACGTGTACAGGACAGGCAGACAAAGGAATGATAGACAGACGTACTTAAGTGACGTGACATACAAATTGACAGGTAAGGAAACGGGCGCATCAGGAGGGAGATAGACAAACAGTGCTAACGTTCCCTCTACCACTTTATAGACGAAGAGTCCCACGCGAAAGGAGGAGGAGGAGGAAATGGAGGAGGAGGAGGAGGAGGCAGCGTGAATGGAGGACAAGGAACAACTACTACCACAACAACAGTAACAGGAGGAACAGGAGAGACAACAGGAGGAACAGAGTCATCCAAAACAGCAAATTTTGAAGTGCCTCGCCCTCCTCTCTCCCCTCCTTCACCCATGCCATCAACAGCCCCGCCCCACAAGGCACCCCAGGCCGGCACTCTGGCACCTGGGGGATCGCTGCCCCCGCTGGAGATCGCCGTGGCACCCCTGGAGGAGGCTGAGAGTGACTGCCTTGAGGATGATGAGGAGGGAGGTGATGGGGACGCGTGTTCGGTGTGCTCCTGCTGTGAGGCCGAATCGTCTGTTTACGCCGAAACCGACTTCGCGGAGGAGGTGCGAGCCAGCCTAGAGGAACCTGAAGGGGTAAGTCAGACATAGACACACACACACACACACACACACACACACACACACACACACACACACACACACACACACACACACACACACACACACACACACACGCACACAGATAATGTATGGTTTGCAGTGAGCTATGGTTCGGTGACTTTAGTGATGATTGACAGAGACCGGGGTGAGGGCGGGGCGGGGCGGGGCGGGGTAGGGAGAGAGAGGAAGAGAGTGAGTGAGTGAGTGAGTGAGTGAGTGAGTGAGTGAGTGAGTGAGTGAGTGAGTGAGTGTTAGCCTGCCTGACGCGGTAATGATCTGACCCAACCTATTAATAGTGTCACATTATAGTTTACTGGACCGTAATTAAGCAATCAATCAATACGTGTCATTTATGCAGGAACAACGCACACCACACACACACACACACACACACACACACACACACACACACACACACACACACACACACACACACACACACACACACACTTTATTTTTGTTATGTATGTCAGTGTGCATTCATTCATACATACACACACACATACATACACTGATGATATGTATGTATGTATGTGTGTATGTAGTCATGGTTTGATAAGTTGTTTGTTTGTTGGTATTTTCCACACCGCCAACTTTGCACGCGTAACATAAAAAAAAAAGGTAGTACAATATATTTTTTTTTCAAACACATGCGGTAAACATTTTCTGACATTCTCCCTTTCAGATGTTTGTTTAACTTTTCCTTCTCTGTATCTTCCCTCGCTCCTCTCCCTCCTCCACTCACTCACTCACTCTTCCTTCCTTCCTACCCTCATCTCCCTTTCTTTCCCTTTCCCTCTTTGCTCTCTCCCCTCTAATTCCTCTCACCCATTCATCACTCTTTCTCGTCCACTATATACTCTCCGTTTTTAATCTTCCTTACACTACTTTTCCTTTCTCTCTCTCCCCCTATCTCTCTCACTCCATCCTGCTCCTGCCCCCCCCTCCTTCCCCCTCCTTGCCCCCGCCCTTCCCTGGTAGCAGGTCGCAGGGGGCGGAACACGCAAACACAGGCATAAGAGACGTCCTCGCTCCACCTACAGCACCGACAGCCACTACCTCCACCTGCCTGACCACCACTGTCAAGGTGAGATGCCCCAAGGGTAGAAGTGACCTGCGATTATCTACAAGTACGGTAATTGAGTCTAAAGGTACGATAGTGTGATTTATTTATTATTTATTTCGTAAGTCCGTCCCTAGCGCTATAAATTTATGGAGAATATAGTATGTGAATAATAATAATAATAATGATGGTAATGTAAGTCCCTAGCAGTTTAAATTTTGGTAGAATACAGTATGTTAATGTTAATAATAATAATGTAAATTTATTTAGTACGTAAGCCCGTCCCTAGCGCTTTAAATTTATGGAGAATAGAATATGCGAATAATAATAATAATGATGGTAATGTGTGTTCAGATAAATCCGTTCCCCATGGCTGGCAACGCTGTCTATCACATGTCTTTCAAAAGTGCAACCCCATTGTCGAGAGTGACGGGCTGAAGCGGTTTGCATAAATAGCTTTTCCTCCTCGTCCTCTCCTCCTCATTTCATAACGCCCTCACGTCCCCTCCCTCACGTCCCCTCCCTCACACGTCCTTCCTCCTTTCCCTCGCCTCGCTCCACCACCAGACAATATACTATTATTATTATTATTATTATTTTATTTATATTTTTTTACCCTTATAACTGAAGGTCCATCTTAAATATATAATGGGAGTGAATATTATTTTTTTACGTACGTGTGTGTGTGTGTGTGTGTGTGTGTGTGTGTGTGTGTGTGTGTGTGTGTGTGTGTGTGTGTGTGTGTGTGTGTCAGAGTAAGACTTCGCATAGACCAAATCCAAACCACTAAGGCCCAAAACTTTTTCCTACGCAAACTTTCTCTTTCTTTTTCTTTTTTCTTTTTATTCGGAAAATTCTCCCACACACGCTCTCCTCTTCTCCTTTCCTCTTATGTTGTTTTGTATTTACGAGAACTTCATGACGCAATCCGATGTAGTTTTGTTTTGCAACGGATTTCCTGACTGGCAAGTTAATTTATTCTTCCATAGTGATATACGAGAGAGAGAGAGAGAGAGAGAGAGAGAGAGAGAGAGAGAGAGAGAGAGAGAGAGAGAGAGAGAGAGAGAGAGAGAGAGAGAGAGAGAGAGAGAGAGAATGCCATTAATACGTATAATTTTCGAAAACAACTTGGAATTTGCAACAGACAGATTTCAATTTGCTTCCCCTTCCCTTCCCTTCCCTTCCCTTCCCTCCCCTCGCCTCGTATTCACAGCCCCTCTTCACCCCATCCATTCAGAGGTTATAGGAAAGAGTGCACTAGTGTGTGACTTAATATTTACTACTACTACTACTACTACTACTACTACTACTACTACTACTACCACTACCACCACCACCACCACCACCACCACCACCACCACCACCACCACCACCACCACCGCGGGCGAACACCTTTTCAAAACATACCGTTGGAATTAGGCATTATAACCTTTGTTCAATTACCTTGATCGAGCTTAATTTGTGACATTTTGCTGCTAATCTGGTGTGTGTTGGCCCGTTGAATGGTGTCGTGTGTGTGTGTGTGTGTGTGTGTGTGTGTGTGTGTGTGTGTGTGTGTGTGTGTGTGTGTGTGTGTGTGTGTGTGTGTGTCAATGTTTGGGATTGCGATCGAAATAATTAGAGTTTTAGTGTTTGATGATTTTCGGTTTGTTGCCAGTGCGGTTACGTCATGCCTTAATTCTCTCTCTCTCTCTCTCTCTCTCTCTCTCTCTCTCTCTCTCTCTCTCTCTCTCTCTCTCCTCTCTCTCTCTCTCTCTCTCTCTCTCTCTCTCTCTCTCTCTCTCTCTCTCTCTCTCTCTCTCTCTCTCTCTCTCTCTCTCTCTGTGATGTGATGGCTCGTTTCCGCTTGAGATGAAGTGAGAAAAAATCGATTTACTAACATCACCACTACCACAACTACTACTACTACTACTACCACTACTACTAACTACTACTACTACTACTACTACTACTACTACTACTACTACTACTACTACCACTACCACTACCACTAATACTACCTGTCTGTCTTAGTCCCAAACTAGTCTTTCCCTTTTTCAACTAAACTACAGAGAGAGACACCAACAACTTTCTGCTCATCGCCTTCTACCCTCTCTGTCCCCTCCTTCCCTTCCTTCCTCCTCCTCTCTCCCCCTTCCTTCCCTTCCTACCCTCCTCTCTCTCTCTCCCCCTTCCTTCCCTTCCTACCCTCCTCTCTCCTCTCCTCTCCCTTCCTTCCTTCCCTGCTGTCAATACGGAGGCAAGACCATACATTACAAACTTGCTCCAACTTTGAGAGATGTCAGGGGAGGGAAGGGAGAGGGAGAGAGAGGGAGAGAATGAATAGAGGGTAAAGGAGGGGAGGGACAGGAGCAGAGGGGAGAGATCGGAAAGAGAGATACCGAGATGAGAGAGAGAGAGAGAGAGAGAGAGAGAGAGAGAGAGAGAGAGAGAGAGAGAGAGAGAGAGAGAGAGAGAGAGAGAGAGAGAGAATAGGAGAAAATTGAGCCAAAGTAGATAACATTTCGCGAAGATAAAGATGAAAAACATGAAACTTTTTATGAATCTTATCTCAAATTTTCTCTCTCTCAGATCACTTCCCTCATTCGAATTCCATCCTGCTTTCCCTCCCTCCCTCCTTCCCTTCCCTCTTACTCTCCCTCCCTTCCCTCCCTTTTCCTTCCTCTTCCTCCCTTCCTTCCTTCCCTCCCTTCTTGTTCACGCTAGCTATGAAACAATTGAACTGCCATAAAGTCTACATTCCCTACACTCTCCCCACCCTTACCTCCACCTGCTACATCTCTCTCTCTCTCTCTCTCTCTCTCTCTCTCTCTCTCTCTCTCTCTCTCTCTCTCTCTCTCTCTCTCTCTCTCTCTCTCATCTCGGTATCTCTACGTCGCTCAAATAGTGGATAATGCATTTTAGATTAGCTAGAATGTAATTTGAGAGAGAGAGAGAGAGAGAGAGAGAGAGAGAGAGAGAGAGAGAGAGAGAGAGAGAGAGAGAGAGAGAGAGCATGTTTTACTTGTTTACTTTAGCTAATTAATGTTTTGTTTCAATTAGTTGACAAAGCCGAGTTACCAGATGACGGTGGTGTGTGTGTGTGTGTGTGTGTGTGTGTGTGTGTGTGTGTGTGTGTGTGTGTGTGTGTGTGTGTGTGTGTGTGTGTGTGTGTGTGTGTGTGCATTTTTACATTAACTGACATGAACAAAGAGAAAATTACATCTCCATCACCTCATTACTGCACAGTCTCTCTCTCTCTCTCTCTCTCTCTCTCTCTCTCGGGCCGCTCAAAAAATAGAAGTAAATAAAAAAATAAAATAAAAATAATAATATATATATAAATAAAGTTACAGAAAGATAGGGTAGGTACATCCCAACATTTTTAGGTCCATTCCTTTGATATTCGCAGCTTTAGAAGACTCTGAAGGCTATCACGGGAGTTCTGGCCGGCGCGCGCGTTCCAACAATTTAGATAACGTCACAGTCAGGCCGGCGTCCCATTACTCCCCCGCGGCCTGGCTTGGGCTTAGGCGTTTCATACTCCCCTTTGTCGCTATTTTCCAATTTCACGTTTATTTTGCTGCTTATTTTGCCGTGGAATCGGACGCCGTGTCAATTTTATTCATTTACTGTATTTTAAAGGGGGGTTATTTCTCCCCTGTTTTACCTCTCACCCCCTTTCCTCCCTCCCCTCCCCCCCCTTCACCTCTACGTCCGATTTCTAAGATGGTGGTGGCATTGGAAAGGTCTTTTTACGATTATTTTTCTCTCTTATTCTATAGGTGGCGAAAGTTTCTATAGAGGAGCCACTTAGAGAGATGGCGCCGTGATGGGTGGCGGGGCAGGGAGGGGATGGGGAGGGAAGGGAAGGGGGAGGGGAAGGCTAATGGAGGGAGGGAAAGGTGAAGAAGGAAAGTAGAGAAGTAAGGAGGAGGAGGAGGAAGAAGGCATTAATAAAGGAGTAGGTGAAGAGAGAGAAGTTAAAGGAGGGAGAAATGGAGGAGGAAAGTAGAGAAGATGAAGGAGGGAGAGAAGGAAGGAAGGAAATTAATAAATGATCAGATGAAGGAGAGTTTATAAAGTAAGGAACCAAAGGACGAACTAACACACACAATCTCTTCCCCTTGACAGACGTCCCTCCTTACCAGCGGCCCTCCTACCCCAACGCCCCCTCACACGCCCCCCACCAGGCAGCCCCACGCCGCCCAAGATGCCCCGGTCCCCCGCTGAGACCACGACGGGGCGGCGGGGCTACCGGGGGCCAGCGGACAGCTACGTCGAGCCACGGCCGGCCGCTGAGAGGGTGACCTGAGGATGTTGACCGTGTTGCTACTACTATTACTACCATCACCACTACTACTACTACTACTTCTATTCAGTGCAGCACGTAACAAGTCCCCCAGCCCCCCAAAAAGTCCCGCATCGACCCCGTCAATAGCCTTAAGTTCAGTGAAACAGTAAATCCTTGAACCCCGATGAGATGTGAGACGAGTAAGTGAGTGACCTTGAAGCCGAGGAAAGTGAGGGAGTGAAACATATCAGACGACGACGACGGTTTGATGAACGTTCGCCTAACCAATGCATATCATAACAGTGAGAAGAGAATAGGAGAGGAGAGGAGAGGAGAGAAGAGGAGAGGAGAGGAGCGACTGGAAAATATTGCCCACTCAAAGATGCTGCGGACAAATCATATGCAGACATACACACGTACATATCAGAAAATCAGTTAATATGAAGAAAAAAAAGTGAATATGTTGCCTTAACTTAACTATCGTTGGGTGAGTTAAAGTTACAAAAAAAACTTAGTGTATATGACGAAAAGTTATTGGTGATTCATACACTACGAAAAGGCAAAAAAAATAATAATAATAATATAAATGAATGTTAGCGAATCTGATGAAAATTTAAAAAATGATACACAAAGAAATACATGATGAAATTACATGAAAAAAACCGAAAGGAAATTAAAGATAAAAAAAATAAGTCGTTTACGAACACAAAATTTATAAAAAGTAGAGAGGAGAGGAGAGGCCAACCGCCTTTCTTATGCATATCACCCAATCAAAAGTAGTGTTAGTCAAGTTTCCGTTGGACTCTCCCCCTCTGGTGTGCGTGCGGGAATGCGATCCTATAACAGTCACACCCTCCCCTTGAGAGAAAAAAAAGAAGAAAAAAAATAGAAAAAAAAATTTGGTCCTGCAACTTTTTTTTTTGTGTGTGTGTATTCATTTGTTTATACATATATATTTTACGTACAATACAGAAAACAAACACTAAAAAAAAAATGGAAAAGAGAAGCAGCAGCAGCAGCATCACGAGTTGTTTTGACAAGAAAGAAAGTTAAGTGTTTTGACGTTGGTGTGACGCGCCGGAAAGATCACACACACACTAGCTTTTGTTTTATTTACAAGTGCCCGGGGGAGGAAGTTCTTTTTAAGTCTGAACATATATTTTTCTTTTCATAACAAACAATTGCCACCAGTTTGCTCCGCCCGCCCGCCCACCCACCACCCTCGCGCCCGTCAGTCAGCGCCGCCCCCCTCTGCCCCCTCCCACCGTGCCACCCAAGCCACTGCAAGCCCTGTAAATAAGGCTTCCTCAAGTCAGCCAATGAGGGGCCGTCCTCATCCCCCGGGATACCCAATCAGCGTCCAGGATAGACTTGTGTCCAGCCAATCAACATCCAGAATCTCTCCTATCCAGCCAATTAGCGTCCACATAGTTTAGCGATTAGCCAATCGGCTCCAAGAACAATCATTAATCCAGCCAATCAGCATACAAGTGGCCCCTCCTCCCCCACACCCCCCTCGGTACCACCAAGACGCCCATTCGCTGCCGGAGGACCTGTGGTGTGCCCCGCCCCGCCCCGCCCCGCCGATGTGCACGGGGTGGGAGTTCGCGGCGCACGGCTTTTTCTGAATCAATTATCAGTTAATAAAAAAAGTTTCTATAGGCAATACACGAACTTTCCTTCTTGATTAGTTACAAAGTTGTGTAATATATTATATATTTTTTATTGTTTCACGACTTGTGACCTGGTCATGTAACTTTAGGTCTTCCAAAGACTGCTGTCAGCCACCAGCCCGGCGGTCCTCAGCCTAGGCCTCGCGGTCCCCCTCTGGCTTGTGACCTTCCTGCCCCCCCCACCCCCCCCGCCGGGCGCCGCGCCTGTCCTGGGCCCTCCCCCCCCACCCCGGCATTATGATTACGTTGGAACACCCTTTCCTGTGACTCGAGTCTAGTCCAATACTGTGAGATATGTAAATACTGTAGTGTAGGTGAGGTCAGGTCAGCCCAAGGTCAGCCCCGCCGCCACGCTGACGTCACCATCCCTGCAAGACTGTGAGGCAATAGTGTGACCCTGTACAAGCCGGTGACGTCAGCACAAAGGCCGGAAGTGACCCCAGGCTTCGTTTACATAAGGTGGCGCGGGGTGGAGCGGGGCGGGGCAGGGCACATGAAAACTCTTCTTGGTCGCCCCGCCCCGTTCCGCCCCATCCCGTCTTAGTGTTAGTAGCACCAGGCCGCGGCGCCACTCCCAACACCGCCCCCAAGGCCGCCAATACGCCCGGGTCAGGCCGCTGCGGCGAGGCTGGGAGGGGCGCCGCGGTCCGTTTCCGTCATGCACAACAAGCGTAACTATTGCATGCAGGGAGGAAGGAAGGAAGGAAGGAAGGAACTGTTATCATTTTGTAAACTGATACAAACAAAAGGTGACTTCTCTGGCCCGAATTTGAACGACAATAAACTGTAGTAGTGCTTACCGAGCTCCTCTGCGCTGACTAAACTATAGGGAGACGCTGGGTTGTAGAGGAAGGGAATCAGTCAGTCAGCCTGTCGATGGTGGAGGGCGGCTGAGTGTCCCATAGCGTAGCAGCCAACCCACACCGCCGCCCGCCCGCACGTCGGTCATTGCTTTGTAGACGCTGGAGGCCGCCTCATACCTGGCTGGGAACATATCAGGTGAAACATATCGCAGGAGGGAAGGGAAGGGATGAAGTAATGATAAGGTTGTACAAGGAAGGAAGGAAGGATAATGTAAAGTCACGTTAATGTACAATGAGCAAGAGGAAAGAAAGATGGTAGAATAGAGGCGGGAAAGAATGTTATAGGTACAGGAGAAAGAATGTATAAGGACAATAAGGAAGGGAAAGATTAGAGGAATAGATGAAATGAATGGACAGAGAAGAGATGAAGGCCAAACTAACTTGCCATGCATACAACAAACCAAAGACAAAATGAATAAAGTTATGCAGTTACTTATTCAATGTATAAAATAATGATAGTAATAATGATAATAATAAATAAATAAAAGCTAATACAATAATAATAATAATAAACTAATAATAATGCATACCAAAGTGACAAGCGTTGTATTCTGTTACCCAGCCGTGTATAACGATGTATTACGCATATTTTTCCATATTGTATAATTTTAAGTCATGTATATTATTTTGTAGGAGTGACTTAAGGTTGTGTATGTGTATGTGCGTATGCGTGTGTATGTGTGTGTGTACATTAGGCGTAGGTACTGTACGTGTGTATAGTTGTTTTATGTGTGAATATGTATATCCTGTGTATGTATATTGACCCCCTTGTGTGTACGTGTGTGTGTGTGTGTGTGTGTGTAGATATATGTCTAGTGTGAGAATATTGAAAGTCTGAAGGTGATTGTAATTTTTTTTGTGTGTGTGCGTGTGTGTGTGTGCGTGTGTGCGTGTGTGTGTATGACTGTCCACTTCCTTCCCGTTGTGTACCTGTCGCCTGCCCTGATTGGTCCGTTGTTCTACCTGTGTCCCTGGTTCTCTTGTCTCGTCCCTTCCACTCACTCACTCACTCCTCATCTTTAGTCTTTACTTTCTCTATTATTAACTTTCTTGATCATTGTCTAAATTATTTTCACTTTTTTTTCTTTCTTTTATTCCCTATCTTAACTTTATTTCTTATTGTTATTGCTATTTTTATGTAATTTTCTACGGTTTGTTCATATTAATTTATTAGTAAAGAATTTCGATATATTATTTATTCTGATAAAAATCATTTGTTATTCGTTGTATTTATCATTCCATAAGTTTCGTTAAGAAAAATATATATATATATATGTTAAACGTTTGTGATGATTATGTATCTCTGAATTCCACTAATTATTATTATTATTATTAAAATTATTATGTATATAAGTTATTAATTAAGTTGTTCCGGCGATTCAATTAAGTGACCCGTTAAATAATGTTTTGTAACATTTTCTTCTTAATAGCGGCTCAGTGCAATATGTTGAAAGCTGTACTAATTATTATTTTATTTAATAGATGACCCCCATTTTTGTTAGTTCCTCTATTTCCCCTTGTTCTAATGGGAGAGAGAGATGGAGAGAGGGGTAAAGGAAGGGAGAGGAAGAGAAAATGGTAAGGGGGTAAAGAAATCTGGCCGGGGCGGGGCGGGGCGGCGTAGGACAAGGTAAGCATCCCGCGTAGAAATGTAAAAGTTTATAGACTTGTCACTTTTTAAACTACATACATAACGTTAACCGGAAATTGATATAAATTAATAAAAAAACAAAAGTGCAAGGCAAGTGTAAGTATGTATAAATAAAGTTAATTTTGATGATGTATTCTTGTTCATTGAGAAAATAATGATTAAAATAAAGCAAACGATTAAGTAAAGAAAACATATTATCGTCTCCCCTCCCGGCCAGTTGGGTTCTCTCTCTCTCTCTCTCTCTCTCTCTCTCTCTCTCTCTCTCTCTCTCTCTCTCTCTCTCTCTCTCTCTCTCTCTCTCTCTCTCTCTCTCTCTCTCTCTCATTCCTTCAGTTCGATCATTCCTCAATTCCTTCTCCCTTTTATATATACAGAGCCCCGCGGCCCTTTTCAATAAAAAAAATGTTGTATTTTTCGTAAGTGTGGTTTTATTATCCAACATTGTACTCGCCACTCATTATTATTATTATTATTATTATTATTATTATTATTATTATTATTATTATTATTAGAAAGTCAGTGAAAGGAATGCAAAGGAAACTGTGAAGAGAAAAGCAGCAGAGGAGGAGGAGGAGAATAAAAGGTAAGAGGAAAGAAAAAACTAAAGGTAAAAAAAAGAGTAGAGTAAGGAAGAAAGAGCAGCAGCAGTGCGGGAGGAAAGGAGGAGGAGGAGGAGAAATATTAAAAGGAGATAAAACAAAGAGAGAGAGAGCAAGGGAAAGGCGAAAGATGAGTAAGGAGAAAAATAGAGACAGGAAAAGTAGGAGTAAACAAGGAACACGAGAAGGAAAAAGAAGAGAAAGGTAAGGAAAAGTATGCAACAAAAAAAAAAAAGGACGTAAGGTATAGGAGGAAGAGGAAGAGGAAAATGAGGAGAAAAGAGAGGAAGAAAACTATAACTAACTAACTGACTTAATTAACTAACTAACTAACTGACTGACTGACTGACTGACAACTTCTTAACAAACTCGTGAAAAAGTTGTAAGTACACTCACAATAAAAAAACAAAAGAGGTAAGGCTTATACAATCTTTCCGTGATACGTTTATGATAAGTGGACGAGAGAGAGAGAGAGAGAGAGAGAGAGAGAGAGAGAGAGAGAGAGAGAGTGAATGTGTGTGTGTATGTGTGTGTTCCCTCACTTTGTTTCCCCTGCAGTGGACCCGTCAACACCCACCACCACCAGTAACATGCAAACTAAGGCGAGTAACAGCCAGGAAGTCAACTCACCGGTGGGTTTCTGCGGGACACTTAACACCTCCCTTAGTGTGTTGTTCCTCTTCCTTGCAGAGGGCGTCGTGCAGGGACTTGATATAAAGCAGCTCGTAGTCTAGTCCTTTGCCTGTGTGGGAGAACGAAGGAGTTAGTGTTTTGCTACGAAAGTGTGATAATATTAATACTTTCCGGTGTAGATATATAGACAGTCACGTAATGGATTTATAAACACAAGGTTACAATGGTGAGTGATGGACAGCGAGGAAATAAAAAATGCCGCAGAGCAAAATTAAATTAAATAAAAAAAAAAACTCGCTCTAATTACATTTCAACACTATATGGGCAACGTCTTTCACTTCCGCTGCAAACCACACCAAGACAACACGTGACCTTGCCTTCCACCAACACAGTGAAGGTCCGTCAGTGGATGTAAGTGTTAAAAACGTAGAAATACATGAATGAAAGAAAACCGAAGGAAGATGAGGGCAAGGAAAGGGACGTGAAGGAGACGCGATTCAGTACACCAACAGGAGGAAAGACAACACCAAGAACGGACACCACGCAACACAACACGAGTGAAATCAACAACAGGAGGAGGAGGAGGAGCAAAGAGAATTAAGGAAAAGATAACACCAGGAAAACAAGATAACAAGACCAAGGTGTTGTTTTACTCCTTGAGGTTCATCTTGCAACCTGTTTTAGGAGCCTTCACCTTCAGATTAGTAGTGTAATTTATCTCTAACATCCTAATAGGGGCCCAACATACCTACTGCTGTTTGTTCTTTCTTTGTATTCCTTTCTGTTGTCCTACATACCCCTGAAGAAGAGGAGGGAGGACAGACAGTTGGCTACGTGTCAGGTGTCTTGGCCAAGCATCGAGTTCGAGCGTGGTTGGTCCTTGTAATCAGGAGTTAGCAGCAGGTCCGACACTTCATCACCGCAACACTAAAAGGGCGTGTGGGTAACGTGGGGTGACCTTGAGTCTTTGGTCTGTGTGTGTGTGTGTGTGTGTGTGTGTGTGTGTGTGTGTGTGTGTGTGTGTGTGTGTGTGTGTGTGTGTGTGTGTGAATGGGAGACACTTGTACCAGAGTCATGGAACGAGGGACGGCGGCGCTAGTCCAATAGTGTTTTTGTTTTTTGTCACCACCACCACCACCATCACCACCACCACCACCACCACCACCTTGCTACCTTGCCGGGGCTGGCGGACAGTATACAGTGAGTGGCAAGAACAGTCCCTCAGTGGATGTCAAGCTACTCTGTTCAGTAAACCTCCATGACGCAGGGAAGGGAACCAATGTTTTGTGTACACTAGGAGGAGAGGGATCTGTCGAGGTGCTTGTAGACTTGATGTAACAGAATGACAGTAAAGGAAGGTTATTAACTCTTCCGTTGCTAACCATACACACGTAAAGATAGAGAAAATGTACTTGTCTGGTTAACATTGAGAGGGAGAGAGATTCTTGAGAGCGAGAAGGAAATTGCCACATTGTCTCCCTAAAAACATTGCTGCAAACTTTCTGGTGCAGCGGCGGCCGTCCAGCTGCCGGTTATTCTTCAGGTCAGGTTAGGTTAGGTTAGGTTAGGTTAGGTTAGGTCTACAGTCACCTCCATATTCCACCTTATTGCTCCCACATCCACGTCATGTCACGCCACGCCCTTCCTACCTACTGATGATGCCTCTTGCCTCTTGTCCTATCACAGAAGGAAAAGAAATTCCTTTGCGCCTTGTAGAGAACAGTAATAAAAATTTAACAAAGACCATAGATTAGCATAAACAGCTTGTCCGTCGTATTTATAAACCTAGACGAAAGGGAAAAAACAAGAATTAAAGTAAAACAAAAAAAATAAATAAAGAGGGAGGAAATAAAGCCGTTTTGCAGCTGCCGGAGGACAAGATTGAGAGACGAAATTGTTAAAAAAAAATAAATAAAAATAAAAATAAAAAATTTAAGAAAATCGCTTTAGTGCAGGGAAACAAAGAGCACAGAAGGAGGAAGGGAAAAAAAGTATGAAAAAAAAAGAAAATACTTAGAAGAGGCTTTTGTTCTGTTGTGCGCAAGTAATGGCCTCCAATGAAGATGATAATGACCAAGCCAGGACGACTCATAGGCCTTATAATGAAGGAGGAGGAGGAGGAGGAGGAGGAGGAGGAGGAGGAAGAAGAAGAAGAAAAAAATAGGAGGAGGAGGAAGAAAAAAAATATATGAGGAGGAGGGAGAAAAGGTAAAATGGATGAGGAGGAGGGAGAGAAAGAAAAAAAAACTGAGGAAGAAAGAGGAGGAGAAATAAGAAAAAACGAGGAGGAGGAAGAAAAAGACGAGGATGATGAAGAAGAAGAAAAGAAGATAATCAGTAAGAGGAGAAGGGGGAAGAAAAAGAAGAAAAGAAAAGGAGGGAGAGGAGGAGGAGGAGGAAGAAAAAAAGACGAGAATGAAGAAGAAAAAGAAGAAAAGAAGAAAAGAAAAGGAGGGAGAGGAGGAGGAGGAAGAAAAAAAGACGAGAATGAAGAAGAAGAAAATAAGAAAAGAAGAAAAGGAAGAAGAGGAAGAAAGAAGAAAATAATAGGAGGTGGATGAAGCGATAAAAATAAAGAAAATAATTGAAGGAGGAGGAGGAGAAGAAAAAAAGTCAGAGAAAAAAAAAGAGAAAGATTAAGAATAAGAAAAAAGGAAAAAGAAATAGAAAGAAAAAAAAGAGGAGGAGGAAGGAGCAGAACATATGTATTTGCACCGTCAAAATAAACTGTACAACACAACACAACCAAACTCAGAGCCCCAAACTTTACATGTAAGGGACTCAAGGCCAGGGCGAGGCATACATTGTTGATCGAGGCGAGGAAGCAAAACTGACGGGGCTGAATGCAGGTTTTTCTTGTTGCAGTACCAGTAGAAGAGGAGGAGGAGGAGGAGGAGGAGGGAGGAGGAGGAGGAGAGGAGGAGGAGGAGGAAAAGAAGAAGGAAAAGAAAAAGGAGGAGAAGGAGAAGGAGGTAGAACAAGAACAAGAACAAGAATAAGAACAAGAATACAAGGGAATACAACGGAACACAAACAGCAACAGACCGTAGAATCCCTGCGAGGGCTGTTTGATATAACTACTCTACACTTACTACTTGAAAGAAGGATGAAGAGGAGGAGGAAAAGAAGGAGGAAAAGGAGAAGGAGGAAAAGGAGGAGGAGGAGGAGAAGAAGAAGAAGAAGAAGAAGGAGGAGGAGGAGGAGGAGGGAGGAGAAGTAGGAGGAGGAGAAGGAGGAAGAAGAGAAAAAGAATGAAAATGGACACACACAAGATACCAGTACAAATCTAACTCCCTACTGAGGCTCTCTGGTATAAGAATAACTTGTTGGTATAGGAAACAAGAAAGAAGAAAGAAAAAGATGTAAGGTGGTATAAAGCCAGTACAACGCAAGGGGGAAAAAAGATAGGAAACAAAAACTAGATTTCCTTCCCAGACACCATTGCACTTGAGGGGAAAAAAACTAAACAATAAGGAAAACTAAGACAGAATCAAAAGTAAAATAATAATGATAATAATAATAATAAGGGAGAAAAAACAACTACTTTTTTAGGAGAACAGATATGGAAACTTTAGAGTAAGGAATGAAGTTACAGCAAAAAAAAATATACTAGATTGCTTACTTTACAAAGGAAAAGAAGGAAGAAGAAGAAGAAGAAGAAGAAGAAGAAGAAGAAAAGATAAAAAAAGAAATAGCAATAGAAAAAGAAGAAGAAAAAGAAGAAGAGGAGGAGGAGGAGGAGGACAACGACGATCAGGATAAGAATAAGAACTTGGACGAAGAAGAAGACAGAAAAGGTGAAGACAGAGAAGACAATAGAAGAGAAGAAGGATAAGAAAGAAAACAAGAAACAAGAAAATGAGGAGAGAAGCCAAAATCAAAACGACATCAATTCGAAGGAAGGAAAAGCAGGATGAAGACAAGAACTGAGGGAGAGAGAGAGAGAGAGAGAGAGAGAGAGAGAGAGAGAGAGAGAGAGAGAGAGAGAGAGAGAGAGAGAGTACCACCAGACACTACCACCACAAGAGAGGAAACAAAGAGGACATAAAAGCAAGGGTACGCAAGGGGAAAATAAGATAAACGAGAAAGAGGAACAAGAGGGGAAACAAGAGAGAGAGAGAGAGAGAGAGAGAGAGAGAGAGAGAGAGAGAGAGAGAGAGAGAGAGAGAGAGAGAGAGAGAGAGAGAGAGAGAGAGGGTCAACAATTCAAGAGGAAAGAAAGAGTTCAACAGGAAAGAACAAAGAGGGAGCCAAGAGGACGAGAAAGGGAACACACACACACACACACGCACACACGCACACACACACACACACACACACACACACTACAACACATAAGATCCTCGGTATTAATGGTTATAGTGTACTGACCCCTCCCTCCTCCCCCCCCTTTCCCTCCCAACCCCCTTTCCCTCCTCCAACCCCCCCCAACACCCCTCCCCCCC
>JAPQNM010000013.1:16534943-16602443 GCA_029783475.1 Metacarcinus magister
TCTCTCTCTCTCTCTCTCTCTCTCTCTCTCTCTCTCTCTCTCTCTGTGTGTGTTGTGAATGTTAATCTTTATCTATGGAAATCCGTCCGACATGTTGATGTATGAATCCCATTTTCTATATGCCTCTATGCGTATCTTTATCTATTTACGAGCCATGTGTCAATCTAGTCTCTCTCTCTCTCTCTCTCTCTCTCTCTCTCTCTCTCTCTCTCTCTCTCTCTCTCTCTCTCTCTCTCTCTCTCTCTCTCTCTCTCTCTCGGGAATAATTTAGACAGTATGACAAAATACATACACACACACACACACACGAGAGAGAGAGAGAGAGAGAGAGAGAGAGAGAGAGAGAGAGAGAGAGAGAGAGAGAGAGAGAGAGAGAGAGAGAGAGAGAGAGAGAGCGGAAAAAATGGAAAGAAGAGAAAAGGGAGGGAAACCAGGACCGGAAAATCAGGTGTCAGGACGACCTCGTGAATACTAAGCTGGAGACTCACCCTCCTCCTCCTCCTCCTCCTCCTCCTCCTCCTCCTCCTCCTCCTCCTCCTCCTCCTCCTCCTCCTCCTCCTCCTCCTCTTTCGCCTCCTCCTTCCACTTTCTTCCCGTCGTTCGTACCTACTGTCTCTTTTCCTCGCCTAACATACGTACCTCAACGAGAGAGAGAGAGAGAGAGAGAGAGAGAGAGAGAGAGAGGAGAGGAGAGAGAGAGAGAGAGAGAGAGGTACAGTATATGCTTTTCTATTTCTCGTTCGCTCCCTCTCTCCCTCCCATATATCATTCTCCCTCACCCTAACACACACACACACACACACACACACACACACACACACACACACACACACACACACACACACACACACACATGCACAAAATCAAACTTGACCTGACACTCAAAACTTCCCTCTCTCTCCTCTCTCCCCTTCCGTCCTGCCTCCCCCCCAGCCCCTTCTGCCTGCACTCAAACGCTCCTAGGCAATCGAGGAGCAAAAATCTTATTCCAGTGAGCCTCTTCCTCTTTTATTTCCTCCTCTTATCTATTTTCCACACGTTTCAATGGCAAAGGGAAGGTGTGAGAGGTGGTCTTATTTCTTACCCAAATGTTACGTTTCAAACTATGGGTATGGACTAGACGTAGGACTTCGGAAATAGTATAAGAAGTAAAGTACGTGAAGATTGGTTTAGTAAGAGGCGCAAGTCAGGTGAAGAAATGAATGAACCCATTTTACATTTTCTTAGGCTTGTGAGTGTGTGATTCCTGTGGCTGTTCGTGGTGGTGTGGTGGCGCTGTAGAGGCTGTGATCAAATATAAACGAAGGTAATAATGATGAAAGTAATGCTGGGAGGAGGATGCTGTAGTTTGAACGGAGATGGGAGATTGGATAACGAAGGCAGTGTGTGTGTGATACGGTATAGAGAAGTGATGGGGGGATAAAAAATAAAAAGTGAATGATGAGAATGATAACGTAATTTTTCATAAACCAGTTGTTCTATGCCAGGTTATTTCTATTTAACTAATAACTTATATCATCCGCATCTATAAGTTAACGTATCTAACCTTCCCTTCCCTTCAACGCTGTTCTCGAGTCTCTCCGCCTCAGTGTTAGCCTCGCGCTGTGTTTACTCGTACTCTTGAGGTAAAGATTTTCAACCCACGTCAACTGATTGGATTTAGTTTTGTGTCAAAAGTTTTACATCAAGTTTTCTGTGGTTTCAGGTAGACTGCCACGCCTGGGTTCAATCCCGTAGTGCTCCCAGTCACGTTCTATCCCGTTGTGCGTTACAAGGCTCTTCTATATAGTGAGTAGGTGTATGGGACGAGTGGGAGGGAAAGAAGGAAGCGGGAGAATTGAGAAAAATAGGTAATTCAACTTGTTTCCAGAATAGGTCACCTTCTAAATGTATTGATATATATCCATCCCATTGCACTTTTTATGCTACACACGCCCATGCCCCACGCCCACGCCCACACACTACGGGGAAACAAGGCAGCATGTGTTCTGGGCGGAGTCTCGGTCTTCCTATCACTAAACCATTTATCTTTTGCATCTGAACCACAATATAATGATCAGATGTATTATTGTCCTTTTATCAACAATATTTGAGGTGAATAAAATCGCGTCATTCCGTGGGTACGTTAGTCTTGAAGGTGTGAAAATTACAGAAAATATCATGAATGTCTGTCGTTAAATCTACCATGTCCTCACACCTCATGCCTCTCTTCCAAAACCCATCCATATCTTCGTCCCCAAAAAGGTCTCGGTGCATCATGGAAATCCCTGACGCTGGGAGAAGGTAATTTACATTTTCTAATAAAGCAAAAAAAACCTTCGAGTGTGTTGTCATGGGATGGGATGGGAGGCGACTGATGCAAATCCTGGCAGTGTTGTCTTCAGGTGAGGAATGAAAGTAAAGTTGAGAGTGGTTGTGTTTCCTTCCCTAAAGTCAGAAGAACAACAGTTATTTCCTCGACGCTTTCGAGAATCGTATGTTCCCAGCAGGGCGAGGCGGAGCGTGGGCTGGGTGGGGGGAGAGGAGGAAGGGGAGGGCTTTTGGGGGAAGGGATTGGAGGGGAGGACTTTGGCTAGGGGGTAGGGAATAGAGGGGGGAGTTTGGGTGGGGGGAAGGGAAGGATGGGAGGAGTTTGGATGAGGGGTAGGGAATGGAGGGGGGGGGGTGAGTTTGGGTGAGGGGTTGATTCTAACGAGTTCTCTTTCCCTCCACCCTTCACGCCATGCTGTCTGCTTCTCTAAAATAATAGTAATTGGAAACCTGCGCGCGTTCGTTCTATTAGAAATGTTACTAAATAAAGTGGTAGTATTATGTATGTGCTTTGTATTCCGTATATAAACAAAAAAATAATGCTAATTAATTTCCATAATATATTTTCAAAGGTTTCAGTGAATAGTGTGAATTCATTCGTGTCTGGCGGCCAAACAACCATAAAAATGTAAAAATATGGTTTTGTTTACGTAATATCTATTTTTTTTCAGTAAGCGGTGACGCAATGAAAGATTCATTGAACCATCCTGGGGTTAGATACTCCTACTCACGCCGCACCATTGACACTGCCTGCATGCATTACGACCAGCTAATATACAAATTCTACCCGATAATGTCGTTCAATTCTTCCTTCGTTATATGTTTTCTAAAATGATCAGAATGTCTCACACCAGAAATATACATTACTTTCGGTTGTGCAAAAATATAGAGATAAATGAATAAAGATTAGAAAAATAAATAAATAATAATAATAATAAAAATAATAATAATAATAATAATAATAATAAACGAATGAATCAATGAATAAATAGAAGCAGGTCCTATCAGGTGAGTAACAGGTAAGTAGGCAGTCTAAGAATTACATAACATTTACACTACTAGTCTACAAGTTCTAGGACAAAATAATAGATGAGAAATGGTGATTAAAAGACGACCATCTCAGCTGTGCCAATAACAAGTAGAATTAACCCTTAATTGGACAGTTCACATCACAAACCTTGCTAGAAAGGAACATTATCAACAAGTAAAAAGCTTCGCAAACACCAAGAACACAGCTGTCAATCCTTCACCACGATCATGATGTTTCAAAATTATTCCACCTGATATTTACACTTAGATGATTAAGGTTTGAACTTTTATGAAATGTCTGAAATGTCTTTAGATGCACTGAAACTTAATTAATGCACGGAAAACAGTTAAGACACCCATAGCTGTAACTTTACTGTACTATTGAGTAGCCGCTCCCTCTATGGTACGTATGAAAACACGAAGCAACGCCGTGCTAACCAGGCGCAGCGGCGGGGCGTCAGGGGGTGGAAATGTGGGGGAGAGTTGAGTGGAAAATAGAAGGACGAGGGTTGGGAAACAGGGTGAGGGAAAGGGGGAAGCACTGGAATGTAAGGACAAGTGACAAGGTCAAAGGTAAGGTTGGGAGGGGAGACTCGTGTAACATGACAGCGTGAGGCAGTTCTGGATGTGTGGGATGTAGAGAAAGAATCAAGTATCAACAGGAGAGCGAGACAGGTGTTGCGTCAGGGCTCACCGGTGCTGCAGGGACGACAGACGCTGAAGGATGCACCTCAGTGACCTCACCCTCTGCTGTGCCAGACTAACATGTCCTGCAAGATGTAACACCGTAACATTATCAGTCTGGTAATACCTCTACGGTCTTGCTGTCAGGCGAAGGAGAGAGGGAGGGCAGGCAGGTGGCTCCTCCATGCTGTCACTTCCTACAGCAGTACATTCTCCGATTGGTTGTGCTCCAAGCTTTACAGTGACGCCAGATTACCACAGGCTGAAAGATTTGACTTTATAATCGGCCAATTCACGACAATAACGGGCGATTGTAACGTGGTACAGACAACACATACTCTTGTTCCTTCCACGAGTCTCCAGAAGAAATAGTGCTAAGTGGCCGCCACCTTAATTAACAGGAAATTAATGGCAATGCTTGCTTGGCATCTACTCTAGTGATTGCCTCGGCTGTAAGATGGCGTCACCTTAGTCTAACACTCCGCTGCTCGAGCCGTGTGAGTCAGCTTCAAACCACAGCTCGAAGCGTAGTTAGGTATAAATTTTCTACTGCAAATGTGAACAAGCTAAGGGCTGTAGAATGAATTAACCAAGACCTTACTTAAAAAGGACGCTCATTTACAGAAGTATGAAAAGAAATGTCAAATACCATCCGCCTCCATAATGAATGTACCGCTGCGGCAGACTGTTCAGCATCGTCCGGGTTATTACTGCTGTTCCACCATCGTTGAGTAGTTCAGAATTATCCGCTTGTTACCCAGGAGACAACAAAGGCCCCCGCACATTGCAGCTCCTTCTCCCCACCCCCCCCTCCGTCACACAGCCACTCCTGCCCCGCCCAGGAAACACAGATCCTCCCTTCTACCACAAAAAACGACCCGCCACTCCGCCACACAGGTTCTCTCTCTATCGTCACACTTTCAAACTCACTCTATATTGCTTTTCCATGTTGTGACCGAGAAGTATATGTATAGAAAAAAAAAAGGCAAAGTAAAAAACCGGTTAATATACATATTTTTTCTTTGTTTTCGCGTTTAGAAATTTGTGAAAAGTTTGAAAAATAATAAGATAAATGTTGTCCCTGAAAACAAAATTAAAAAAATCCTGCTCTACGTAACGCGTAAAGAAAATGTGTAAAAATTATAATATTTTCGTCATGATTTTTTTTCCCTCCTACTACTACTATTTTAATTTTTTCCCTCACCATGCCCTTAATTTTTCTTTCTCCTTATCTTCTTCCTCCTACTCCTTCGTAACTTTTAATTCCCTATCTTTCCCCTCCTTATTACTTTTCTTCTTATGCATCTCTCTCTCTCTCTCTCTCTCTCTCTCTCTCTCTCTCTCTCTCTCTCTCTCTCTCTCTCTCTCTCTCTCTCTCTCTCTCTCTCTCTCTCTCTCTCTCTCTCTCTCTCTCTCTCTCTCTCTCTCGCTTCCCCACTGGCTGCCTGAAGTTGCAAATTTGATGACTTCATGTTTACAAAGCATTAATTATTAACACCCGCACGCTGCTTAATCTTGCAAGTTCTCTCTCCTCACGATCGACAGGATGAAGAGCTGAAAAAATATATATTCAGGACTCGTCGCCCACGTTCACTACTGGAAATATTTCTCTCCCTTCCCAGCCCCTCTTTCCCTTCCTCCTCCTCCTCCTCCTCCGTTTCCTTTCCTCCTTAATTCTTCCCACTCACCATTTTTTTTTTTTACCAACGTATCCTTCCCATTTCCTCTTTCATGTGTTTCTATAATCTTACATCTTTCGTTTTTTCTGTCCTACTTTTTATTTTTTTTTCTCTTCTCCTCACATCTCACTCCCAATCCCTTACTCCTCGTCCTTAGTACATGCAGCTTAACCTAACCTAACCTAACCTAACTTATCCTAGCCTAGAGGTGATTATACTCTTAGATAATGCTTTGTTAACACGACTATTACATCCACAACTTCCCACTTTCCCTCAAAAATCGTATGGAAATTATTGGAAGCAAATTCATATTTCGTAATGATATTTGTGATGTGGAAAAGAGAGAAGGAAAGGAAAGGAAAGGAGCGCGTGCCTGATTTTCTTTTCTATAAGTTACATTAGAAAATCTCTGAAATTAAATGATGAAGGTATTCGTCCGCCTCGTTCCGTATTTTTGTGCAAACACTGGTTAGGTTAGGGCGGGTTAGAGCGGGTAAAGACAGTCACCTTGGAATATGAACTGGTGAGAGGATTAAAGTTACCAAAATGAATAAATATGATTAATAATTGCCGTGCATGTATCAATTTTGTGCTTATCTATATTTTTTTTTCTTACTCAAACTATTTCTTTGTTTGTAAGTGTATGTTCTGTTTCAGGTCATTCTCATAAACACATGAATATTTATATCATGAACTACTTTTTGATGAGATTATTTTCTTAAACCTTATATACATTAGTGTTTTTTCACACCTAAAATTCGGGTTCAACGCGAAACTTAGTCGAGACATTTTAAAGCCGTTGAAATCCAAAGTGAACGAGCCTCACCACGCATAACTACACCAATAATTGTACAGTGTTATAAAGTAGTTATGAAATAAGTACGTATCATAGTCTTACGAAGCTGTCACCCAAACATATGATCCTCGTAACAACTATATCATCTAAAGCCAATGTTAGAGACAATATAGTTATGTTAGGGTTAACGAGAGTGCTACCCCTTCTCACTCTCTGGTTAACCCTAACAGAACTATATGGTCTATAGTTACCTAATTTGGGGGGATTATTTAATCACCTAATCCTAATACTTCGCCCTGAGGCACGACAGCTCCTCTCATCTCAACTTGCCGCCCCGCACCACCAACACAACAACACTACCGCCTCTGTCCCATAAGTTGATGAATCCTGTAACTTCTCTCGATGAAAACGTTCCGGATCCTTCATTCTAAATAATTTCGTATTTGTATTGACATTATAACATTGATTTATAATATACTTTTTACCAAGATCATATACGTTTGGGTGACAGCTTCTAGTGACTGAGAAGGCGCTGGTCATGCCTGAGGGTAATGTATTAGTAGCAGTCAGCCCCTCGCTCTGCTAAGACCTTTTTGTGCCTGGAGGGATTGGCAAAGACGAGTGGAGTAGAATCATCATACAGGCAAAGAGGCACCGCAAGCCAAAAACCATCTCGTATTCCAGGCTGCAGGCAATTTTCAGGGAGACATACCCAGCCCCCTCGCGTGTAAAAGAGAGTGATGCTGCCATTGGTAGGGTGGAGGGGGGGAGGGGAGGAGGGGGGAAGCTAGGGACAAAGGCCATGTTTATCCTACGAATAAAAACATATATTGGTGTGATTTCCAAGCAAATGTGTGTGTGTTGAGCGTGTGAACACCAGCGGAGCGACGCCTCACGCCCATGCACCGCCGCCATAGCACAGCAACGAGCAGACCAAACTTGATTACACAGCAAAAACTAATAGTGTGCCTCGCCGGTGCTCGACTAAAACGAAAAAATGGGACTGCAGGAAGGTAAAGAGCAGCGGTGTTCCTAGTACTCAGTTGGCTGCTCTCATGAAAGGGGGTATGGAGGGACACACACACACACACAGACACACACACACACACACACACACACACACACACGTAACTATCAAATATACAGTTAAACAACCATGTACTCAACAGTAATTATATCCCCGCCTCCCTCCCTCCCTCACCCCTCCTACTGGTTCTAACTGGCGGGGAGACGACTGTTAAGCGGGACTGGGGGATCCTGCGCTGGACTGCCCCAAGGGACGTGTAGGGCGCTAGGCATAACTCAGGCCTGTTTGTTGATGTCTTGTTAAACTTACACACCTCGTGAATATAAATGTTTTAAATGCCTCTAATATATTTTCTTAACTTGAAACAAAATACAATCTTCACTCATTACTGTTGTTTGACAGTAGTTGCTTTTTAACGAGTGATTGAATACTTTACTCAAGCTTAAGAAATAGTAATGGAACTCACAACTGAATATTTCTGGTATTATTTATAGTTTTATTCCACACTAAGTATAATGTCTAGATGTCTTACTACTGTTTCGATGCTCACCCAAGTGACACTAACCCTTCAGTCTTACTTCACTGTAAACAAAACCATGACTACGCACTCAGTCCTAACATCATTGCAGGTGTTTATTCAATAACTTTTCAAGGCAGCAAGATGTGAGGAATGAATGATAGTAAGTAAGGCAGCACCAGCACTGCCAAGAAGGGAATCACTCACCAAGATGGACCTTGCCTACCTCAACCCACATATGGATGCAATATACAACTATTCCTCGATATCCCGGTGCTCAATTAGGATATTTCTCCGGACCAATCAATTAGAGAAAATGGCTCACCTCTGTGGCTGGGACATCAAAGGTCGAGGGCGGCAGTGACCGAGGGTTGAAAGGCAAGCCGTGGCCTTTCTCGGCGTCCTGGCCTTCTTCTTCTTGTGACCTCTTCCACTTGGTAGGTCCTCGTCCGCTTCGCTGCTGCCCTGCCAGACGGCTGGTACACGCATGCGCAGTAGGTCCTCGCCAATGACTCTCTCTCTCTCTCTCTCTCTCTCTCTCTCTCTCTCTCTCTCTCTCTCTCTCATCTCTCTCCTCTCTCTCTCTCTCTCTCTCTCTCTCTCTCTCTCTCTCTCTCTCTCTCTCTCTCTCTCTCTCTCTCTCTCTTATAGTTATTGCCCTCGCCACACTTTATTTTCAAGTTTGGGCTTATGACAAAAATGTTTGTTGTATATGTGTGAGCGTGAGTATACAACACACTGTCTTGAAGGAACATTCTAAAGCATTACTTTATCATCAGCGTCTATATGAGTCTACTGGAGGACAAAAACGGCCTTCCCAATTTTTCCCATTCATCTCTATCGGCTGTTGTCTATTCCAGTATATAATATTTCACAGTTTGGTATATAATTGCTGAAAACCAACTT
The DNA here is from genome assembly GCA_029783475.1 of Metacarcinus magister. Taxonomy (NCBI): domain Eukaryota; kingdom Metazoa; phylum Arthropoda; class Malacostraca; order Decapoda; family Cancridae; genus Metacarcinus; species Metacarcinus magister. Next base: position 16,543,892 of record JAPQNM010000013.1, read on the forward strand.
TGTTTAATCTCTAGAACAGCTTGTTTGACTTTCTCTCTCTGAATTAGCAAAATCGTCTTTTGTAGTTCATCTAAAGATTGTAGATCGCTGAGAATTACTTATATTGTTACAAGGGACAAATACACTACAACATAAAATCAACAAGATGGTTTTAAAGGTTTGAGGCTTCATAGCTCATAACTCGTTGATTCAATTCATTCCTTCAGTATCATTGGTGAGCCTCGTCCAGAAAGGGACCCGCGCTCTCACCCTGACTCGATTTTGATGACACATTATGGCTTGCAACTTTGTACTGGATTTGTGCGTAGATATACTGTATCATAATGTATTAATGTTGTATAATAGTAATAGCAAGGCTGGTGGAGAAAAAAAAATACAGCATCCTTTCTTTCTTTCTTTTTTCCTCCTATAACCAAGATCAGCCAGACTGGTCCTTGAGGCTGTCGTGGTTTTCCTTGAGGTTGTCGTGGTTTACATTACTACTTCAACACCTAAGAGGGAAGGAAGGATGATAAGGACACACCAGGTACTCATGTCAACGTTTATTCCACATGAACAGACAAAGTGACGGAGTGTTGGAGATATACTAAAAGGAGACAGATTGACAGACGGGCAGACAGACGGAGAAGGAAAGATGAAGGCGACAAAAGATAGCTACCAAATTGGGTTTTATCCCATTAATTAGACTCGACCAATCTATTCAACAACTTGACGCACGGGCCACACCGGGTCAGGTCGCGGGTTACCCCCTTCCTCCTCCTCCCTGCGTGATGTCACTACCATTCAAACAAACAAACAAACACACAAACATCCAATAAGTGACCAGTAGGTACAATTTTTTTTAACATGTATTCTTGCAAATCTTGTGGCTCATCCAGTTATACTATTAATATTTTTCTTCACCGAACCTTTTGGGAACTGATTATAATGTTTTAAGTGCTTGGAAAAACACTGTCACAACCTTTCCATCCAACCCAGCGTCCCGGCAATGGCCACAGCATCACCACTTCTACTACTTCTTCTTCAACAGACAGTAAGTAACAGCAGTCCTCTCGCTGTACAGATGTGAGTGAGGCTACGTAAAGCTGCCTCCACACCTGAACGCCAATAACTCCTGCTGCTGCCTCCACCCACGGCACGGTACAGCACGGTACAGCACGCCCCCAGCACGTCACAGCATCACAACCCACACAGCAAGTGTTCACGCGGCCCATGCCATGCCACCAGATCAAAAAGCCAAGTACGACCCCGCAACACCAACCCGTTAGTTTTTACATTTATCTTTTTTTCAGTTGGATGAGATTTTTTGTCCAGGGCCGCGTGAATAGAACAGTGGGAAAGAAGTAAGTCTAGGGCCCTGACATGAGAGAGGAGGGAGATGTGCCCAGGATTTTTTAAGGATAGGCAGATAAGGAGGCGGATAAGGAGCAGAGAAGATAAGGCTGAAGGTTGGATAAGTAAAGGGATGGAAACTTTAGTGGAAAGAAAGGAATTCACTGCTTGCTTGAGCCACAAATGTCTGTTAGAATTGAAAAGAGAGAAAGAGAGAGAGAAAGAGAAAGAGAAAGAGAAAGAGCGAATATATTTTTTTTTTAAGTGAATGTATTCCCTTTTTCACTCACAAGACAATGCTTAAAATGATCTTTATTACGATGTTAAGTAGTTTATTATTAACATTACTGGTGGGAGGGAAGGAGGAGTAAGGGGGTGGGTGGAGGAAGGAAGGAAGGAAGGAAGGAAGGAAGGAAGGAAGGAAGGAAGGAAGGAAGGAAGGAAGGAAGGACGAAGGATAGTAAGGAGGGAAGGAAGGAAGGAATGAAGGAAGGAAGGAAGGCAGAGACAATAGTTAGGACATCACCAAAATATTCACCATCAGAACTCGACAACACTGACTTAGATTAGGACTTTTTTTTCTCTCACTCAACGAAAAAAATATCTCTGTGAACACTGAAAATCTTCCCCCACAAAATATAATGTCAAAACCAAAATAATAAGATTTATCTTTTTTTTTTCCCCTCCCTTCCCTTGCACTTAAGCATTACATCAATATAATTTTTTTTTTAATTTATCATTTAACATTATTATTACTATGATTATTATTATTTATTATTATTATTTATTATTTATTATTATCATTAACATTATTATTACTGTTATTCTTAAACATAGTAATCATTTAGAGGAAACCTGTCCGTAGGGTGTCCTGTCACGAAAAAAAAAATTGAAAAAAATAAATAAATAAAATAATAATATCTAACATTATATCGCAGCACAAGAAAAATAAATAGCTAAATAGAAATGAACTTGGTGCTGGAATACTCTCTCTTTGTCAGGCAGAGTGAAGGGGTAAAGAGGAGAGGGAGGGCAAAGCACTATTCTCACTGGCTGATTGTTACTCCTGCTGTAAACAAGATCAACTCCATTACTTCCTTCCTTTCCTCCCTCCCTCCCTCTCTCCCACCCTTCCTTTCTCTTCCAATAGTCATCACAATCATTGCTTAGTGTTTTATAGAGCACATTCACTATAAATGGCTCTTGGATTAAGCTTAAAAACTCACATTTAGGGTCTTTTGAAATCCTTCTGTACCTAGTATTTCTACATTTCACTTCATTCACACCATTCCAGAATCACCTTTGTAATTATGACTCACCAACTCTTAGCTAACTTATACAATTCTTCTCACAGCTTCCTGCCAGCCAATATTATGACTCAGACCAATTCTTAAGAAGCAACTTATACAAAAGGGTTTAGACATGTAGATCATACGACCAGACAGACAGTGCCTTCCTTCCATCACGACCCTTGCACGAGCACTGACTGAATCGTCGTGTCAGCCTCCTGCTCAACACTCAAGAATAAGGAAACAGTGCAGCAGCAGACACTCACAATGATCTCGGAGGCATTTTTTCTTCTTACTTATGTCTTAACTGTCATGGAGAATGCTTGGTATGAATCAATGTAACAAAAGAAGGAAGAATTAAGTAAATGCTGGAGAAACCTGCACTCCCTGAAGGGCGAGTGACTACCGATGACCTATGTACATTGTTGTCACCTTTGAAGAAATAAATAGGAACACACAAAGTGCAATTATGTACAACACAAGGTAAAGAAAGGAAGGAAAGGAAGAAAGGAACGCATAATTACAAATCTGTAGGGGTAGTAATCCTCCTTAGTATAAGTCTTCAAGTGCCTACATAACTCTGATCAATATATATATAAAGGCTACAACATTTTAGTAGAGATAAATTCTTCACGGGTAACAATTACTGTCACACTGATCCACCCGCCACGGAAGCTGGACACACCTGGCACCGCTGCCTGGCACACCTGGCACTGTTGCCTGGCACACACCTGGCACCACTGCCTGGCACACACCTGGCACCGCTGCCTGGCACACACCTGCACCGCTGCCTGGCACACACCTGGCACCGCTGCCTGGCACACACCTGCACCGCTGCCTGGCACACACCTGCACCGCTGCCTGGCACACACCTGCACCGCTGCCTGGCACACACCTGCACCGCTGCCTGGCACACACCTGGCACCGCTGCCTGGCACACACCTGGCATCGCTGCCTGGGACATGCACTACAAAATAGGTAACAATGTAAAAAAAGGGTCACCTGGAATGAATCTCAAGTGTACATAATAATCTCTCTCTCCTTAAGTAAGTCTAACACGAAACTATGGAGAAGGCAGAATGAATAAACTACCACGCAGAACGGCTCCCTCACGGAGAAGGTGACATGTTGTGCCTTGCGGCGGACAACACAGGAAAAGTAAAGACTGAACCTACTGAGTGTGACTGTCGGGCACGTGTGGGCAGCAAGACACAACCCAGCAAACCAAACCCAAAACTTGGAAGTAAGCCTCTTCATCACCTACTGGGAGAGGCGGACACCTTGCTCACCAAGGCAGACTCACAAACATCCCCACAAAAAATGCTTCATATATATATATATTTTTTTATGTTATATATATATGTATAACAGTGTTCTTCATCAACATCATCATGAGAGACACAAAACATCACAACATCACATTGCACAACGAATGGCTGACTTTCAAAGACACTAGGATTCAAGAAAAGCTTAGAGGTGTCTCAGGTTAGCACTGGGGCTTTGGTGGGTCCTAATGAGGTGGCTCCCCACACCCCCCCCAGTGCTGGCACCACTGCCTGCCACACCCTGCCACTGCCACTATGCTGCTGCTCTCTATGCACCTGTTGGCTTTAATCTAAACATCATGATATAACTATGCATCATCTACATAGACTTAAAAACGTTTTCCTTAGATTCAAATTCCCTGCTATTGAGGTTTTTGTCAACTAATTGTTGTTGTCTGTGGACAAAGTTTAAATCCCAAGAATATGCAAAAGAATAAAAGGTTCAGTGTTATGAGAACAGCATCACTGATGAAACTCTGATCACCAGAGAATAGGGCAGCAAGTTTGGCTTCAAGTGGCTATGCACATGCAAGGAGGGACTGATAGGCAACTGCAGCTGTATGGCACTACTTGACAGTTTCACCCTCCATGGTGCCAACCAAAGGACCAGAATAGCAGTTGTAACATTGCTTTCTACATTGAATTCTATGTTATTTTTGGTGGCTGTTGGCGACACAGGTATGACTGTTCACTACCTTGTGTGTGGAGGGTACAGTGGTGCGTGTTTCAGCCTGACTAACACCGCTTGTTCTGTGATGCACAACCCTTGACCGACGGTTGTGTCTGTTCCTGTACTTGCTGGTGGCTGAGGGAAGGTGTGGCTGGTTACCAAGAGCTTAGCTTTGAATTTCATTGGCAACCATTCACATGATTCCACAGTTCAGCTTGGGCAAGCAAGAAACACACAGGCTTCCTTTTGTCTGCGTGTTTGTGTGTGTTTGTGTGTGTGTGTGTGTGTGTGTGTGTGTGTGCGTGTGTGCGTGTGTGTGTGTGCATGTGCGTGTGCGTGTGTGTGTGTGTGTGTGTGTGTGTGTGTGTGTGTGTGTGTGTGTGTGTGTGTGTGCATGTGCGTGTGCGTGTACGTGTGTGTGTGTGTGTGTGTGTGTGAAGAGTTTGTATGACAACAGATGCTTATTCTTAAAATACCATCACATATGTTTTGATAAAAGTCTCGAGAGAGGGCAATGTATCAAGCTACCGAGACAAGACAAAAAAAGGAGGAAATGCTGCTGGGCCCTTCATTAAATTTGCAACAATGCTTTGGCGCAGAAGAAAAAAAAAAAGAAAAAAAAAGAAAGCCGCAACAGCCCAGTTTGACTCTTGAACGAGTAAAAGTTGTGGTTGTCTACTTGTGCTACGATGGCTGGCTGACCTACAGGTAATATCCACCTTGTAAGTAATGTAAAGATGCGACTAGGACTGTGATGGGAGAGTGTGCTGTGTCTGTAAGATATCAGGAGTGGGAGTGTGTGGGTGTAGGTCTTTCAACCCCACCAACCTCACCTACCCCACAAAGGCAGTCTCCTACCCCTACCTCACCCCTACCTCGTCCATAAAATTACAGGACTCTCATATCCTATTGTCTTTACATTTCCACTGGCAGTTCATGGTTAAAAGTTGTGTTTTTTCTTTCTATTACCAACTGTTAGCTATGCATAATACAGTATTCAATGTATATTACCATTAGCAGCATCTTTGGTTTGGAAGTGAAATGCTTACTTCCTTATATTCAAATGACTGAGACCGATAATTAATTAGTGAGAATCATATCAAGAATGTACAGCAAATATTATACTGCTAATAATTGTTCACTGGTTTGCTTAAGATGACAAAATGTGATGCTGACTTGGAGAGAATCATGCAAGGACAGAACATCAATATTGTTACCTTAAATGTCTCTTCTGCAAGGCTACATAAACAACTATAGTGACTACCGATAGTTTTGAAATGATAATGCAATCCCTCGTACTCTTGCAGACAACTATAGTACTTGTATGTATGGAAAGTGAAGTGCTGACCACCTGTCTGTATACATAGTAAGGAAATAGCTGTCCTTAAAGTCATATATAACAATGCAAGTATTACCAACAGCAACATTCTGGACTAAAATATTTCTGACACCCAATGAACTATGTCATAATGAGAGGGCAAGATTGGATTTCCATGTATTCAAGATCAGATGTCAATGATATCATTTTTGAGTGCTGGTTCAAAATAGTTTATGACGATGTGTATTTTTCCAATGTCCATTTACTTATAGCTTCTTGAGTTTTCTAATTGCCAAATATTTTCTAAGACACCTTCAAACACTCTTCAAGGTGAATGACTGACTTTTACATTGGCCAAACAAACAGCATACACATAAAGATCACATACCAAATTCACATCAGTCAGATTACTTATTCCTTTTTAGCACGTAACAACAACACTACTTAGTCACCATCATAGCCTTGTATAACCATGACAATAATAATAATAACGTTCAGTAACACTAACACACACTGTCCACTGTTTCCTTGGCTGGCTGGGTATAGGAGAAGATCAGCCACGTGCTTTCACTGTCTGTGTGGGGCAGGGCAAGGCAGGGTGAGGGGACTGCAGCAGGATAGAGCTGACTTAGGGCAGAGGAACAGTTACGTTGACATAGCTGACAGGGAAGAGGCCAGTCTTGCCGTTCACTGTGCCCTCAAACCAGTTTTCATCAATCCTCTGCTTGAGAGTAATCGTGTCTCCTTCCTGCAAAATAGTATGATAAAAAGTGAAGATGTAGGGAAGGGAGGCACTCGGTACTTATTAATTAATGCTTCTAACTTCCTACATGAAGAATTGAATACCTTCCTTATAACTAGTATATAGCATTCACCACACACCTTCCAAGTCTTCAAGTACTCACATTGAAGGCCAATTCTCCGGGGTTTTCAGGCTCGAAGTCGTACAGAGCCGAAGCAGCAGCTGTCTGAAGCATGGGGGAGCGTGCAGGGCTCTTCATAGGGGAGGGCAGAGGGGAGGCTGTGGAGGGGGAGGGAGAAACAACAAAAATAGGATCAGCATCTTAGTCAGGATAATTTCACTGAGGCTTACGGACAATGGTAAGTCTTATAGAGGAGTGTGAGGAGAGCCGCACCACACTAACCTACAAAAAAAAGGAGGGATTTAGCTAGCTGACTCTGAGGTAAAGCTTGGTTGGATTATAGAAGGTCAGGCAAGACTAGTTTGGGTGAGACTGTTGAAGGATGGAGATAGCAAGGCCTGAGACATGCTTACTAGGGTGGATGGTAAGGGGAGTTCACAGTGTAGTTTAGTTCTGAGAGTTTATTTTATTCCCAAGAAATGTGAGATTACTGAGAGCTGAGGATGAGTTCGTGTTGTTATTTTTTTCAAGTATGAAGATGCGACTCTCCTCAATCTTGGGTACACGAGGGAGACGAGTTATGACTCCACGCACGCACGCACACACACACACACAAGCATACACACACACACACACACACACACACACACACACACACACACACACACACACACACACACACACACACACACACACACACACAGCCTCGTTCCTGCCGCAGCTGCCTTACCGAGCACAAAGTAATGCAAGAATGAGCATGAACAATCATCTTATAATATCATAACTCTTAATTAAGTTGCTTATTAATTGCCAATTACAATATTTTCATTAATGCACTTATGAAATTTCAGGCACATATATTCAACTTGAGAGGCGTGTGCACTGAAACTCCAGGACAGCTAATGAGGATAAAAAAAACTGGTTGGAATTTCTCATGTTAAAGATGATGAATTCCTGACGTTATTACTACTTGGTGCTTGTCCTTGGGTGTGGGAATGGTGCTGTGCTTCCCAACCTACAGCGTAATACATGGCAGGAAGACTTCAACTTCATCACAACACCTTACTTAACTATGAGAGGAGTGCAAAAAAAGGTGTGTCCGTGCAAACTGGCAGGCGAAGGGAGAGAGACGGGGGGGGAGGGAGGACACGGGTGGTGCTTGTTAGGTAGATTGGGGCAAGGGGGGTAGGGAGGGTACGGGGGGTCTTTTTTAATGAAGCAAAACAATTCTACAAAAAGCTCCTGCTGTTATGTATCCTTCAGGAGGGCACGAAGGACTCACAGGATCCTCTATGTTCAGGCGGCAGGTGATGAGGTAGTGAGGGTAATTTTTTTGGACCAAACGGCAAACACACACAGTCATTTGTACGTATGGACTCTCAGACGTGAGTGAGTTAGGTTACAGTTATGTTTATTAGGGTTTGGTGCTTCAGATGCCTTATGGTATTATAGCAGACAGTGTGTGTGTGTGTGTGTGTGTGTGTGTGTGTGTGTGTGTGTGTGTGTGTGTGTGTGTGTGTGTGTGTGTGTGTGTGTGTGTGTGTGTGTTGCTCGTTTCTGACAATAGCAATAAAGAATTATTATTTTAATGGTAAAAGCATTAGCTATGAAGGATTCAGTAAATGATGAGTTACACACCTTTGCTTGATCTCAAATTATTCTATTGAAATGGCATAAGTTTGCATTTGTATCTCTTGGGTTGAGGCAGACATCTACATGCGCTCCCACTAGAAAAATTATCTAGTATTTATTTCTGAACTAATAGTTATGTAAAATCCAGTCACCTCTCAGCATAGTCTTCACATAAGATCAAGTTATCATCTCTCACAATGCAGTAAGACGAACATAAATTTAAGGTGCATAACAAAAATGCTAATTTATGGTCAACCTGAAACTCCAAAATTTCTTTACCAAGCATCAAAAACCTATGCATGAAATACAGCCTTTGTAGTATTTAAGTCCACCATTCCTATTTAGCAGAGTATACACAGCACGAAGCTTAAACAACTTGACAGAAAAGCTCTATATAAGTCCCCTCTCCACTTGGCAGCTGCCGGTCTGTGCATTATACTTCTTTGACAATACTAATGTGACCGCCTTGAACACCATCTGACAGCAGTGAACAGTAATGAGAGCAAGTTAAATGTTCCTCAACAAGACACGAGCATGGACTTTTTTCTCCCTTTCTGGGGATTCTCGACAAACCGTGACAGACTGATTGACTTTAAATTCTTGTTACACACACTTGATGCAACCCATAATGATAACTGAGAAAATTAACTGTGTGTGTATGTGTATGTGTGTGTGTTTGTAAGTGTATATAGTGTGTGTTTAGTCTATCTTAAAAACAATTTATAATTGCTTAATTTTTAAAACATAAAAAAAAATGGTACAGTTAATGTACTCAATTTTACTTAATTTACCAATTTAATAACATAACCAAGATAAACACATGAGAGAGAGAGAGAGAGAGAGAGAGAGAGAGAGAGAGAGAGAGAGAGAGAGAGAGAGAGAAAAAAAAGAGAGAGATATATAACAAGAGGAACAGGATGAGAAACACAGCTACAAGGTCACGAAGGAAGAACAAGAACAAGAACACCTCGAGGAGAACAGATCAGGAGTTAGTGATGAAACGCAGAATAAGACGAAGACTGAATATAGAAGGAGGATCAGCGAGGGAAAGTTACGACAAACTTACGACGACCATTCGCGATGACAAACAAAAAACAGAGAGTAGGAAGAAGAGGAAAACAGAGGAACGTTTCAATCACCACTATTACATTTCTAGTGTTTTTTTTACCATTGGTCGAGCGTGGGGGTCCGCCAGGAGGGAAGAGGGGGTCCCACGAGGGCGGGGCTTGGCTCATGGGGGAGGGCAGGGGGGAGGAGCCTGCTTCACCACACCACCACCAACACACCACCACCACCACCAACACCACCAACACCACCACACACACCAACATTCAGGGCCAGGAGAGAACGGGTTACAGAGATGAGGGGAGGGAGGCGTAACATTTGGCACGGGAAGGAAGGAGAGAGAGGGCAAGGGAGGGAGAGAAGGGGAGAAAGAATATTATGCTTATAGGCTTAAAAAAGATTGAATTAGCTTATGTCTACTGTATTATACAGTGATCAACATTACACCAAACACCTTAACAGCTATGAAAGGTTGCAGGACAGTTTATATTACAGGGTAATGTATACTGTATAACCCTAGAAAGGCGATGCATGATGTGTTTCATGTTCCCGGGAAATACATCTCATCTCATCACTGCCTGGTGCGTGATGACTAACTGATGCATGATTGTAAGTAATGATGCAATAATGGAGGGAAAAAATTTGAGTGGCATGACAAATGATGTTATGTTGGTGATGTTTGTTTGTGGTTGATGTTGCATGTGCATGGCTGATGTGAAATGGCAGTGGTGTTAATGTTATGTGTCTTTGGATGATGTGTGAGGCTGTGGGTGGAGTGACCAACACATGACCTGCGGCACTCTGGTGATGACAAAATACCTGTCCTGTTCCACACACACACACACACCAGGTGAGGCCTTGGGAAGGGATGAAACTCATCTCTCTTATCCCTCTGTCATTTGTCCTTTTATTCACAGATCTCAGCTGGTGAGGCAACTCTTGTGACCTGACCTAGTCTAACCTGCTACCTGCTCACCCTCACCTACACGCTACACTGACAAAGTACAGGCGTGTTCACTGTCTCCAAAACAATCAGAGTACAGTTAGAATTGGTTTCTCAGTAATTTGGAAACAATTATTGTTAGGATGAACATTTTTTTCATAACTTCTATACATCTTTCTGAAATACATTATGCTTATGTATTAATGATGAGAGTAGAGGCAATGACATCATTACTTAAGGAGTAAAGATTTGGGGACACAATGAGTCTCCAGAACCAATGGGAATGAATCACATAAGGAGACAGTTGAATTAAGACCCAACAGTGTGTGTCTTCAGCTGTCCCGCCAATACCTATAACACCTACAACCTCACCACCCCTTCCACCTTCCTCAACAGTAAGGTGACCAACACACTACTACTCATGTCTGTTCCTTCACATCATGTCCTACCAATTATAAACCCTTCTTTATCCTTAAACTTAATAAGGTAAAAGTAATGAGTAATTATGCCACTCTATGAACATGAAAACCATGTCATTCATGATTATGATCTATAGTTAGAACCTAAAAGTATAATATCACCATTTACTGCTCTCGTCAAGATCAAATTGTATCAAAAATATAAATAGCATGTGATACAAGATGAATTCATGAATTTGAACACTTAAAAGCAGAATTTGTTATAATTTAGTATAGAAAAATTGTTTTTAAATTACATAATTTGGTGGTCCTTATTTGTGATGTAATAAGAGACCTGCATTCCACGAATAAAATCAAATGATTGAAAAACTATTTGATATTCAATCATAAGAAATATAAATATGTATTTAATACTGTATCTCAAAAATACAAAACCTACAAAAATATGATTTAAATTTCATAAAAAGCTACAATGGTCAGCATCTATTATCAAGGTGATCAACATTAATTGTTTACCAAAGCATCTTTCTGTTTGAATTGATATCCAACACTTTGTTCGGTGTGGGAATACATGTACAGTACGGGTACATCTTAAAAAACATACAAGGCACTTTAACTTCAGCTTTCCCAGTGTTTGGATGGTTAGCAGTAAGCAAGGATTACAGGCACAACATGAGGCTTAAGAATGGTCATATCTGCTACACCAACTTTAACCACTGCTAGTTTTATAAATACATATAACATCTTTGCACATAAAATGCATATTATGCTATATGTACTTTTTATATTTTTTTATCCTTAACCCGTGGCGCTGGTAGACTAAATGGAGGCCTTAGATGGTCAGCCTCCGCCCGTTAGTAGCGTGGGTTAGATTTAATAAGTGAAACCTCGTTTCTTATTGAGAGGCAGGGCATAGTAAGTGTAAATATAACAACAAACAGTATCAGTGTCTAGGTGAAGCTTGTGCAACACTCTGGTTCTCTTTATCATGAAGCCACACACAAGTGAAGCTAATGTGAAGCAAGCAAAGCAAGTTATTCAAAGCATTGATTCCAGGTGGTGGTGAGGTGTAAGTCCGTACAGGTTGTAGTGTACGTAGTAACACCACAACAAGGCTCACGTACTTGGTCTAAGCCTTCAGTGACCACTCATCACTTCACCAACAATGTTCATGTGCACTGTCTTCTTGGTTAAGGCTTGAATCTCAGCAGCCTTTACTGGGAACATTTGCCTCTCATCACTCACTCCAGATTAGTTTCGCCATTGCTTGAAAATTAATACTTCCAGCAGATAAATATTTCACTGCCATTCAACACCGCCTTTATAGTGCGATGAAAATATGATTAGTTTTCTGGTTTTGCCAAAGTATATATTTTTGTCTAATTTACATGTACCAAAAGATTTAAAGAGGTTATTTTACGTCCAAGTCCTCCATCCTACATGAAGCCTACGAGTTGCACACTTCACTTTCCTCAGCACAATGCCCACAGTGTGTAAGGCAACATGGAGGTGACTTATTACTTCTTAGGGAGTAATAAGAAGTGATGGTAACTGACCTGCCTCTCAATGTACTATTAGAAAAATGAATAAATAAATAGTGTATATAGATCACTTGTTGCTGCCTCCTTAATTATATGCTTTAATACAATTTTTGATTATGTTTTAACTTACACATACTCATACATTTAATCCCTATACATTAATTCACAGAGATGCACTAAGAACCCACCCTTACAACCTACACAACCACCACCACTACTATATACACACACCCTCACCCTGCCTTAGCCTAACACAACCTGGACTCCTCGAGGCTCACCCTATGTCTGCCACACCACCCTTCCATAGCCACTAGGTAACAGGGAACAGTCACTAACACAAACACCTTTCTCATCAGTATACCTGTGAATGAGACCTGATTCCTCTCAAGAAGTTCCTCCTCAAAGAAATCCCTTTTGTATATAGCAATTCTTAACTGATGCATTTAATCAGTTACTATTGAATATAAGAAAAGATGATTTCCATGAGCAAATATTTCACCGGAGGAGTCGGGAAGCACTCACAGAAATGGTGATGGAAATACAGTTTGTGTTGAAAATGTTCCTGCGTAATGGTGGCTTTAGGGGTCAACAGCCTTATTAAGTCTACCACCCACAACCACCATGTAACTTAATTAATGCCTCTTGGGTGGGTGAGATAAGCCTGAATCTTAACACTACATGGGAAGCTACAAAAAGGCTGCAGGAGAAATCCTTAGAAACATACAACTACAGAATGTCTGAAAATGGAAAATTATTCTACATAAGTGATGAGACGCATGCACACGTATACACATCATGCATCAAGGGTGTGTGCAAGGCAGGGAGGGTGTAAGGGGAGGGAGAAGCAAAGGGAGGAAGGGCACAAAACAGCCACTTGGGGAGGACAACAAACGACGAGGATGAGGACAAAAGCATCCCCGAAAATCACGAGGAAAAACACAATTGTCTCGTTACAACCACAGACAATGTTGTGTTGTGTTTTAGCCTCTTGCTGCTTGCTTGCGTCCCTCGGCAGAATCAGCAACAACGAAACAACAACAACAACAGTAATGACAACAACAACAACAACAACAGCGAGACAATGACACCGGTTATTAACTAAGCTGAACTACGACTTACAACACAGGAGAGAAGTAACATTACATTGGAAATAATAATGTATCATAAATCCAAAAAAAAAAGTCCAAAACAATATAATTTCTTTTCCCAGGAACTAAAAAAAAAAGGAATCACACAAACACACACACACACACACACATACACACACACATACACACATATACGCACAAAAATAACATAAATCATGGAGGGTTGGGTTAACGGGAGATCCTGTCGTACACTTCCTCATTAAAAGGAAGGTAGGAAGGGAGGAAGGAAAGAAGGAAGGAAGGAAGGAAGGCAAGGAAGGCAAGGAAGGCAAGGAAGGAAGGAAGGGAGGAAGGAAAGAAGGAAGGAAGGAAGGAAGGCAAGGAAGGCAAGGAAGGCAAGGAAGGCAAGGAAGGCAAGGAAGTACAGAACGTATGGCTTCAAAATACTGACAAAAAAAAATACATATAATAAAACAGGAGGAAAGAAAATGCTGCTTTGATATTGACATTCAGGGCAGTCATTATTGTTTTTTGGGTTTTTTTCCGGTAAGGACTGCAATGAGAAAAAGAAAAAAAAAGATAAACTAAAGTAAATGAAAATAAATAATAACTTGAAAATAATAATCAACTTTAAAAAAAATAATGGAAGGTTTACATAATAGGGAGAGAATCTTATTTGGGCAAAGGGTAAGTGAGGAGCAGAGAGAGAGAGAGAGGAGATGGGGTGGAAGATGATTAGGAGAGAGGAGAGGAGGAAGGAGGAAAGTGAATAAATAGATGAAAGAGAGAGAGAGAGCAAGAGAAAATAGATTAGAAAGAAAGAAGACGGGAATGGGTGGACCGTATTAGTGCTTCCATGACATCCACAAGCAAGTGCATACAAACCGTCTGTGTTGAGTGGGTGGGTGGGTGAGTGGGTGGGTGCAGGGGCGGTGAGGGTGGAGGGAGAGGGGGTGAGGGGTGAGGGGAGGGTGCTAGCTAGGGGTGCAGTTGTATGGGGGGAGGAGGGGGGTAGGGGTCAGTGATGGTTCACAACACATACTTATTATTATGTAAGTGCACTCGTAAGGACAGGGTGAGGTTACGGGACTTGGAGGTTTGTATATGTGTGTGTATATGCGTGTGTTAGGTGTGGATAGAGGTGCGTATCTGCGTGCTGGGGGGAGGGAGGTAGGGAGGAGTGGGGGAGGTGTCGGGGGGTGACCTGTGCGCACCTGGGTACTGGGGGGTGTGCGTGGGGGTGTGGACCGGAGACCGAGCAGGAGAGCCGTAGGGGGACCGCTGGGGGGTGGTGGCTAGAACGAACCACACCCGTCAATTAGGCTCCACACCCATTAGTTAATTTTGGCCTACACTTAAGGGTTAGTCAGTGACACATCAACATCTCTGGCTGACTACAGTTTACAGCCAGGATGAGGTGCTTCTTAAAACAGCTACCAACAATACTCCTCTTTTTGTATTCTCCAGGCGTGGGAATGTCCTCTTATAATCGCTAATCCCTCTGTAGTTCAACAGCTAAATTAAGATATAACTTGATTGCTATGTGCTTGGGGATTATTGACAACTCTTTGGCCAATGAACTACAAAGTCTTATGAGAGGACTTCTGACTACTGAAAATAGACTACAGCAACCTACATCCTGCAGTACCAGTCAGGGTTACAACCTTTACCTCCTCTATGCGGACTTGCAGTGAACCTCAACATCTGCTGTTGTTAGGCTCTGATAAAAGTTGTGAACATGTGTAATAAAATGTGACCTTATAGGAGGAAGCAATGGAAGTTTTTTTTTATCTTATTTGATACTTATACTACTATTTTTGTGAAGTGTTTGTGCAAGGAAGGGAAGAGAGGATGTGGTTAAGCTGCTGTGAAGAACAAGAACTAAGGGTAAAAAAAGGCATTGTGGTGTGTGGGGGGAAGACATAACTTATGATTTTACACTTAGAATTATTATAAAAAAAAACATTTCAATGCAGAATCTCATGATGGATTTTTTACTAGAATTTCACAAAACACAAATCTGAGAACAGTAAACTTATAAATGTTGAGGTTCACTTGCATTGTTCTGCCTTATAATCTATGCCCTTCTATTTAAGATATGTAAGTCTTCTTAGAGCTACAGATGCTTAAGTAAGTCTGTGTTATCATCCACTCATACTTGTCAGTCAATTGTCCATGTCAAGTTCACTCTCACTGCTGCTGCTGCTGACTGTAATACCAGATGGATGATGGATGATGGTAATACAGGTTGACCATCGCTAATCCGGCAGTCCTAAGGTCCCGTGGTTGCCGGATTAGTGATGGGCACCTGTAGTACTTTCTTTCTCCTTTACAAGAATTAGGCAGAAGATATATTATGAGTTGTCTTCAGTGGTGGACAGATAAAAGTTTCATCAGATCACTAACTGAGCATCATTCTACTTTACACTCACAGGCAGAAGTGCAAGTGATCATTTACCAAGGTTCAGTACACATTAAATATACACGTAACAAATGTGAATGAAAGTGGCTGGAAGACTGCCTTAGAAAGCGATTCGTTTATGAAGTGTAATATACAGGTAAATAAACGATGTAAGTACCTGATTATTAGTAAGATATTGAACTTTATGAAGATTCGTTGCTTGTAATGCCTCGTAGTCAACATTGAGAAATCATTAAAATTCTCATTATGTTTGGATAATTTGGAATGCAGCAGGAATTTATGTGACTTGAAATAGTAGGATGGATGGAGAGCATTGAGTCATGTTACTGAGTCATTAGTGAGTAGTTCTATCAATGAGTAAATCTGAAGTGAGAGGATGAAAGTGAGTGAATGAGTCAACCAATCATAATGTCAGTCACTCGACCAATTCATATGTACAATTAAACAACTAATTACTGAGTCATGCAGTCAGTTCAAATGTCAGGAAGTCAGTCAATCTAAGCTTATTGTGGCAAAATAATGCACAAGTATTGGCTATAATTACTAGTGAAAACATGCATCAAAACCATGTGATATAATCTACTAGATGATATTTTATAAACAGATCAAGAAAAAAATAATGCCAATTGGATGAGAATGAACAGCCTATTCTGCTTCAATATCTATCAGTACAACCAGAAAACTTAAAACTAAAGAAAAAAATCCTTACATTAAGAAAAGCACATGAAGTAATTTTTTTGTACACTTAAATGAGATTATTGTATAGATCAGTTATCCGTAATATCACCTTCATGTGATGTAATTTTTGCCATGATACAGCTTCTCATGTAATATCAAATCAATAAATCCCTTTAAAAATTACAGCTCAAATATATGAAGTGACAACACCATGAAACAAAAACAAAAACAACTTTCAAAACTAGTCTCTCTTTGCTGATAAAAAAAAGGATCATGGTTTGTGGTGAACAAATTCTGAACATCTTAAGTCCAATAGTAGTGCAGACGGGATGTTCAATGCAGGTTGGCAGCACCAAGACTGACACCAGACGGCCTCAAGTATTACAGAATAGGTCAATAGGCCTATTATTGTTGCTACTTCATTACATTATCTATAATACTATATCTTAGTTTCGGTAATAGTGATAAAAAATCCTCCTAAGCAACAGTATTCAAAAATAATAGTGATCATATCTATACTAACTTTTGCTAATGGCAAGGTGTTGTGTCTTCATGCCTGGGACGCGATCGCAAAGGTTTCATAAATAACTCACATATCATTTGCAGCAATGAGCAGATACTTGTGGACCAGTGAAGGGCCTATCATAAATACTTGCCCTGGATTAAACCACAAAAAGAATCATTGAATGGGTCTGAACCAATCTTACGACCCTAGTCTGAATTAGGTGACAGCTTATTGACGCATTGAATACCAACACCGGTGCCTGACCCAACCCTCCCTCTAGTAGTGAGTAAGTGTGCCACCAGGAACATGGCACAACTTGGCACCTCACTAACAGGGAGCCACTGCCTCTGCCGCCCCCACGCAAACCACCACCTCACTCTTCAAAGACGTTCATTTTTTCATTTCCGTAAAGTAATTTGTTTCAAGCACAATTTTCTTCACTGACATACAGTACTTTCAAAGGAATTGGACAAAAGACATTTATATAGTATATACAAAGCATCATAGTATGGGGAGAGTAAAGAAAGAAAAGTTTAAGCTAGAATAACATAAAACAAAAATCATAGATAACGAAAGATATTGTTTTTCTTGTATAAGGCTATGCTGTATTTATAATTAGCATATGCCAGCGTGGAGACAGAGGGTGTTCCAATCCTCTGCCAGCCAGCCAAGACAGTGATGGTGGAGAAACAGGACAGAGAGTCATTTAAGGCTCACAGCTTACAGTTACAAGGCAGGCAGCAGGGGGGCATAAGATGTAAGCAAAATAGGACTGTAAAGGCTTGTATATAAAGGCTTGTAAAGGGGAGGGTAAACTAGGGGGCCATTGTGGGCTTCTGCCACTCTATATCAATCTGTCTGGCTCCTCATCCCTAAGCTACAGTAAGAACGGTCACCTTGTATGCATCTGAGTAGCCATAGGTTGTATTATTATCAAATCCTCCCACCCCAACAAGATGCACAGATCCCTTGGCTAGTTTGCTAATCCACTAAAAACACAGAGAAGTATATTATAGTATGCGTCTTCATTCTCTCTATCTTTTTGGAGCTGGCAACACTGTCAACACTATCTTTGCAACTCAGATTAATAACTACAAATAAAATTTAAACTGAATAGCATTGGAAGAATTAAGGGAATATATTAAGAAAACATTTTTATATCCCACCTTTTATGGTTTTCTTTACCTCTTGATGATGATGATGATGATGATGATGATGATGATGATGATGATGATGATGATGATGATGATGATGATGATGATGATGATGATGATGATGATGATGATGATGATGATGATGATGATGATGATGATGATGATGATGATGATGATGATGATGTTATAATGATGATGATGTTATATGTGCACAAAGTCTAAGGATGTTGATATAATAAAGGAGAGTGACTGATGGCCTTAAAAAAAAAAATATATGGTTCTTATTCATGGGGGGAAAAAAAAGTGAAGGTGAATGAATAAACAAATGACCATATTAAACAAAAAAAAAGTTGTCCCTAAGAAGAAGAAAAAAAGAAGAAAAAATATATATATAAATCAGCCAATAAAATTGTTGCTATAGTACAGTACTTAATTTTGGAAAATATACACATTATCTGGAAATTAATTTGTCATTAGGGAATAATATTGTAAATTCTAACTCTAAAATCAGATTAAAATAGTAATGATGCAGACAAACAGTTCTGAAAGTTTGCAAATCAGAAGAGTAATTAAAAGATAGAGAAATGATAGACGAGAGAGAGAGAGAGAGAGAGAGAGAGAGAGAGAGAGAGAGAGAGAGAGAGAGAGAGAGAGAGAGAGAGAGAGAGAGAGAGAGAGAGAGAGAGAGAGAGAGAGAGAGAGAGAGAGAGAGAGAGAGAGAGAGAGAGAAAAAAAAAGAGTAGCACTAATAGCCATGTTAGCAATATAGAAAGAGCATAACATATATATCTTGCAGCAATAACAGCAGCAGAAGGACTAAAACAGCGCTGGCACTGAGTAAATAAAACAGATATCCTGGGAAAATATATATCAATCAATTCAGTGCTAACAAAAAAATAAATAAATAAATAAAAAATACATAAAAAAAGACATACATAGCAAGAATAACAGATCAGATGAAAACTATATCAATCAATACCAATAGTAAATACATCATACACACATATATACTAAAAAAAATACTTAAAGCTACCTTAGAATAGCACTCATTAGGCAAAGGGAAAAAAACATCAATGAAAAAAATATATGAATGTAAGTTAGCAAAAGTTGTCTAGAGGAGCCATCATCACCAGTAGCAAAATAATCTACCTTTACAAAGAGAGAGATCATGAACACCACTCACCATTAACAGTAGGAATTGAGTGGAAGGGGGTAAAGAGGGGAGCAGGGAGGGATGGGAAGAAGGAAGGAAGAAAGTATGACAGGGAAACGAAATAGGAATATCAAAACTAAACTAAGCTGAAAGTTGAAGACTGAATGAACACTTAATGAGAATGAATAAGAGATACTGGGATAAAAAAAATAAATAAATAAATAATGTTGACTGAGAGTAATAAAAAGAATGAATAATGACATGACAAGGAGTGAATATGCATAAAAAAAAAAAAAAATTCAGTTTGAGATATCGTAAACAAGATTAAGGAGTTTTTTAAGTATAGATTCCCTGAGTGTGGGTAAAGGGATACAGGGGTGAAGTTTAGGAAGGTGTGTTGACCAAGGTGGAGTGTTGAGGGAAAGAATAGGTGGAGGAATATAACTTACCCGACACATTAGTGGAAGGCAGACCACCGTTGAGGGTGTCCGCTACCCCGAGGTCCGAGAGAGTCTTGGGCACGAAATCTGTTTTGGGTTGGGTGGAAGCCTCGTTCTTTCTGTAGAGTGTTGTAAAAGTGGTGAGAGGTGGTAGGGATAAATCACTTTCATTACTACTAAGACTACTCCTCATTATTATCATTATTATCGTGGTGTGGTAGGGTTTGTATGGTAGGTTGTGGTACTTGTACTTACTTCTCGTTAAGTGTGGTGACCAGAACGTCCAGAATTTCAGTGCACTGTTTGTGGTAATCCAGCAAGTTGTCAGCAAACGTGGCCAGCTGTGAGATCTGTTCCACCTGTAACACCAACACATCCACTCAAGACACCCTTATCCTTGACGTTAATCTCCTTCTCCTCCCTATAACTCACAACACAAGTACAAACTCTAAACTTATACTCTGTAAAAAAAAATATACAAAAAAATAATGCTCTATGTAAATATCATCAATTTTACATTATTTCAAACACAACACAAGGCACCACCACTATGCTATTTATAGACTAACTGACGAAATTAATGGCAATTACAACCTTAACAGGCGCTCGTGATACACCAACATGAAAACCTTGTTCATCAAATCTGTACATGACTCATAATCACCAACCAACAGCAAACTTACAGTAGGTATTCTGAAACCATGAGTCCTCTGTAACCCCTAGAACCAGGCATTTCAAACACGACAGGTTGGAAGGATTAATTATAGACATTAACTCTATCAGTGGGCTTTGAAGACCTATGCCAAACACAGGTAACAAACACATCAACACAGCTTACAAACCGTCAACAAAATCAAACCTTCTACAGAATGGTACAATGAAACTATGATGGAAGCAAGAAACAGGTATTAGGTTGGAAGGACACACTTCAGGTATTGGCAGGAACAGGAACAATCCTTCCATCCCCAACACCACTCGAAAGCCACTGATCCTGCCCACATACTTACATCATTCTCCAGCAGGTTGTGCATGCCCATCTGTGCCAACTGGAGAGACTCTGCAAACTTGTCCTCAGCCATCTTGATCTCGTCGTCAGTGACATGGGAGCCAGCTGAGTGAAGGGAAAAGTGGGTGTGTTAGTGTGGCAGTGTTGCACCCATCACCACGTCACCTCCTGTGTGTGTGTGTGTGTGTGTGTGTGTGTGTGTGTGTGTGTGTGTGTGTGTGTGTGTGTGTGTGTGTGTGTGTGTGTGTGTGTGTGTTCTTACATGACTGTATTTGACATGATTGAGTCAATCTCAAAATGTTCAATCCTATAATAGTGCACATCATATCATATGCTTCTTTAAATTTGTGTGTACTTCTACCATACATATATTCATGTATGTGTATTTACCTAGTTCTAACATACAGGAAAGGAGCTACGCACACACTGTCCCGTCTCCATATCTACTGTTATCCAACCAGATTTTAAATTCTTCAGCATTCTTAGCATGAGCCACAATGTTATCTTCGTTGTTAAGGAGTGTGTGCCATTCACCACAGTCTTTCCTCATGGTCTTGAGGATCACACGCTGGACTCATGATCACCAGCTATTACCCTCCCGGAGAGGGCTTACATCTCATTAAAGCCCAATCTATGGGTAAGGCTGTGACCTTTCACACCACACACCCCATCCTCTTGCTCAAGGACGACAGTAACTGCTTGGTCATCAGTGAAAACTTTGCACCTTGAACGAGGGGCAAACACAGCCTGCCAAGTGACAGGCTGCGATGCTACAACTGATTGTGTATTTAACTAGTTGTATTTACCTAGTTGTAGTATACAGGGCCTGAGAAACACTCGTGCAGTCCTGTCTCCATATCTATATTCATTAATTTTTTCCTTCAGATTTGTAAACCTTTTGCCATTATCACCTCTTTCTTCAGTCCATTCCAAGTATCTCTCTACTTCTCTGGTGAAAGCTGTACTTTTTTGTAGTGTTCAAGCATCTAGTCTTTCCTTTTCTTTTCATTATTAGAGGTTTTCTATCTGCTTCCTCCAGTTGTTCAGCAATTCATATAATGTAATTAAGTTTCCCCTTTCTCTTCTTTCTTTTAGTGTGTGTGTGTGTGTAATTCACTATGATCTGGAGGATCACATGCTGAACTCATTATCATCAGCCATTACCCTTCCCGAAAGAGCTCAGAGCTCATAGAAACGGATCTAAAGGTAAGGCTGAGACCTCTCACACATCACACACACCCGTATCCCCTTGCTCAAGGGAGACAGTAACCATGACCTGGCAGTGGAAAATCCTTAGTGACCTTAACAGGGTTCAAACACATGCATTGCTGGGTGACAGACAGAGTCATTAATCACTGAACCACAGGAGAGAGAGAGAGAGAGAGAGTGTGTGTGTGTGTGTGTGTGTGTGTGTGTGTGTGTGTGTGTGTGTGTGTGTGTGTGTGTGTGTGTGTGTGTGTGTATTCACTGTACAGTCTGCTGCTGGTCTCTCTTGAGACAGCCGGCCGTCCCCCTATGGAAAGAGCTCAGAGCTCATACTGACCAATCTTCGGGTTGGACCGAGACCACTCACACACAACACACCGGGACAACGAGGTCACAACTCCTCCACTTACATCCCGTACCTACTCACTGCTAGGTGAACAGGGGCTACACGTGAAAGGAGACACACCCAAATAATCTCCGTCCGCCCAGGGGATCGAACCCTGGCCTCCTCGGTTGTGAGCCGAGTGCGCTAACCACTACGCTAGCGGACCGTGTGTGTGTGTGTGTGTGTGTGTGTGTGTGTGTGTGTGTGTGTGTGTGAGTGTGAGTGTGAGAGTGAGAGTGTGAGTGTGTGAGTGTGTGTGTGTGTGTGTGTGTGTGTGTGTGTGTGTGTGTGTGTGTGTGTGTGTGTGTGTGTGTGTGTGTGTGTGTTAATAGGCATGAGTTCTTTAATCTGTCTTACTGTATGGGTGATCAGTGGTGAGTTTTCAACACTTCATGTTAGGTATAATTATGTACTATGGTATATTTTCTTACATGTATCTTATTATTTTTTTTAAAGTTGCATTATAAAAATTCTTACTGAAAGTATTTGTACATTATTCTATATTTGTAAACTTATATTAAGACTTGCAGGTGATTTTTTTTTTTAAACTTTTATAGTATTGTGTTATCTGAAAACATGCTGGTGACATCTGAATAAATCTTTAAATGTGTAGCTTCAATTGTCTATTTACTTGGACTGGTGTAACTTCTACATAATGTGAAGTGTACCACCATCATGATACTCCATAATATTTCATGATAATTAAAATGAACTTGGATGATTATCTCGCATTAGTGTGCAGACATGCTTGTGGAAAAGCTGATCATAGCAAAGTGATTGAATTGTTACAAAACAAATATATATTATTTAATTTTATTATGTCTTAGCAACTTCTTAACTTCATTGATGTGTTTGCAAAAGTGACAACAGTGCATCTTCCTAAACAAGTGACTGAGGAGTGGGTGACACTAAGGTTTGGGAACACTGCTGTGCCCAGTCAGTCTGCATGAGAACACGGGGTGGAGGGGAGGGAAAGTCCAACACACAGGGAACAGGAATACAACTATTAATTCTCGATTCAGACAATGAAGCTGCATAAATTTTCAATACTCATAATTTTCATTTGTATGTTTTCAAGTCTTAGGCAAAAACTATGATTAAAGGCAAACAACATTCTTGCTACTAAGCCAAATGGTCTCCAAGGCACTACAACAAGACAGTCTTGACATCAGCTGCTGTTATATTACTGCCACACCCTCAACACAAACTTGAAGAGAATGCCTTGCAAGCCAGATACAGTAATTAGATTCAAGTCATTTTACACCAAGACTACCTTCAACATCAAAGGTTTAAGCTTTTAATGATAACATCTTCCAGCAAATGAAAATGAGGAGGAAAAATTAGCACTGTACATGTCATCCCTTATTACTATTTGTCATGTGTATCATAATCAACTTAACAAGGCAGCCAATTAGACATGACTCTACCTCATGGAAGAACAGAATCACACAGAAACAAAGCAGAGTTGCAAAGCCCCTCTTTCAGTCTTTCTTGATCTTGAATCTCTTTCAAGCTGGAATACCTAACTCAAACCTAGTTCAATCCGCTGCCCCAAAAGTATTTAATCTTCCACTGCAGGACACAAAAGACACCTTCACAGTGGCCTTGGCAGCAGTCAAAACCCACTCAACACTCCATCAACAAACTGATCCACTTCTCAAAGCCTTATATATATATATATATATATATATATATATATATATATATATATATATATATATATATATATATATATATATATATATATATATAAAGAAATAAAAGAAAAAAATCTTAAAACTGTAGTAGGAACTGTGGAGAATTATACCTTTCATAATTTGTCTTTATTCTATCAATAAATGTTCACTCATTCTTTAAATTATTCATTAACTAGTATCTATTCTAACTTAAATCTGGTCTCCTCTTACTAGCATTGTCTCCACTAAACCATAATGTGTCATATTTGCCTCAATACAACTATGGAGTCCATACACAAACAGGGGAGCGCACAAGGATCAACAAGCAACAAACTGTACAACAGCACATGAAAGCCAAAAGGGAAAAAAAAATCTACATCAACATTTCAAGAAAGCAATTCAAGTCTCAAAGTGAGGCGAGCCCCAACATGGAGTGTATACACAGTGTGGACAGGAGTGTACACTTTCCTGTGTGTACCAACTCCTATGATGTGAGTGTGTACAGTGCCTTGGTGTACATACCGCCCCAGCCTGGGCTACGCGCTGGGCTGCCGCTGGGTGAGATGGTAAGAAGGGCTAGAATGCAAACAACGCCAAGTCAAGCCTCTCTGTGCCACTGCTGCCTCAGAGGCAGCAACATGGCGCACCAATTATATCACAGCAAAATGTAACAGGGATTAACTTAACACAGGAAAATGCAACACTAACTGATATAAACACAACATAATTCAATACACAATATATAAAGTTAAGACAAATTCTTATGACATCATAATATAAAAATGCAGAAAAAACTAAGTAAATATGTCAGTTGATAAATAAAATATTACAGATCTGTAATATAAATAAATACACAATGAATTATTAAAACATGCATTATAAGGCAAAATTCTGATAACCATCCATGCAGCATGACAAGTAGTGAAGCAGAAGATTGTCTAAGGAAAGAGAAGGGAGAAGAGGCAGAGGACTGATTAGCCTGACGAGCTCAAACAGCCATGGCACAGCCTTGATGTGATGTTTGACACTGTTAAACACATAGGTGGTGCCAGTGAAGCAGATGCAGAGTGCCACCTCCAAGGTGAACACTGGTCAGCAACAGTGACAGGGAGAAGGAACCTTCCTGAAGAGTGTGTTGAGCTGCGTCATGACATGGGTTCCAACACTCATACCCGCACTGGGCACAGGACTAAGAAATAATGATAAAATAAACAAGAGGTGCATTGAGGAAGGGCAGCGTGACTGTGAATTGCGTCTTGTATTGACCCAGGTAGTTTACTGGAAACCATTGTGTTGAGTCATGAAGTACAGTATTGATTTGCATCATTCTCTACACTTCCCTTAACTAAATTACAGTGAGAAATTTTATTAGTAATGATTGCTTTTGCTTCCAGTCCAACGCAGACGTGGCAGGTGGTTCCCCTAACACACTATTGATCATTATGAGTTCCCAACACTTCTTTACGGCAGTGTAAGTGTATGAACCAAAATGTGTCTGAGTAAAGCTGTGAAACTTAATTTTGAACCATTACTTTGATTATATCACCTCACAATGTGTTACACAAAGTGGTTTCACCAATTTTCCTGATTAAAACTCATCTTCATATATTATACATCATTGCAAAACGTTAATAAACACATTGAAAATAAAAATAAGTTAAAAGTGTTTATATATTGCAAGTAACATAATGCCAACCAACAGAGTGAGTGTGAGCCTTGAGCCCCAGTCCTCCACGGCCCTCAACCCTTGTCCCTCCACCGACACTCTCCATCACAACACCAACACCACGCAAACGGTTTGGCAGGAAAGGTTATTTTTTTCAACAAATGCTTACTGATGTACCATGTTGTAAAAAACAATAAAATCAATATGTTTCACAGCTTACTGAACTAGCAGCGTGTGTGTGTGCGTGTGTGTGTGTGTGTGTGTACAGTCTATGATATAAAAGGGCATGTATGCACACAACACCAAGGAAATCTTTGCATACTACACACACATAACCTGACTCAACACTGTCTTTATAAGGAACAAGTGCAGTGCAACATAAAAAAAAAATAACAAAACAAGATGCAGCAAGTATTACTGCATCCACTATTGCATTCCATCCGCAGCTGTGCATCTAAATATAACATTGCACATCAACAGAAATGCATTCCCCACTGTCAAAGGAATGGAACACTATGAAGAAAGTGACAGCTCATGGGTGGGACGGGACAACAATTTCTCACACATGTGTTGACTTTTGAGGCTGAAATTATAATGACTGAGGAAGTGGCGAGGAAATGTTAAGCAGTAATTAAAATGAGGGTTGGTTTTTTTTTCCTTCATGGAAGAGAATTAAAACATAAATGTCAAGTAATAAAAAAAAACCAAAGTGTTTAGTCAGCTTTAACATTCCTTTCCTGAATTCACTGCTAAGGGAAGTCTTACAAAACTGGGGAACAACACAGCGGCAGGTTTTTAATTCATTATAATTTACATGAATTTGAATAAGAAAACAAGAACTCTAAGAAAACATTGATGACCTAAACAGCAAACATCAAGACCTGTCAGCATGCATCAAGTGAGGTGAGTCAGGTCATGCAGCAATGGGAAAACACAGCACAGCACAGCACAGCACAGTATAGTACAGCCAGGTCATGCAGCCCTTCCATCACCCCTCATCAAGGCCATGCACCACTTCACAAAGGCAATAATAACAGCACTTCCCCTCCTCACTGAACTCACATACACTCTCATGCTCCTCCTCCTACCAGGCTACCACTGACACTAAATGATTTATATTTCACTTCCTCTTCCACCCAAGTATCACACACATATTCCTCTTCCCTGTGTGTATTCTTTACCTAGTTATATTTACCTAGTTATAGTTTACAGGACCTGAGCAAAACTCGTATATAGCCCTGTCTCCATATCTACAACAATCCAGTCTTTTGTTCAGTTTATGTACACTCTTTGAGGCAACTATCATCTCTTCTTTAAGTTCATTTCATAGACGAATTTATACTTCTATATGGGAACCTGTACTTTTTTGTTTTATTTAGTGTTGGTTCAGCATCTTCCCAGTGTGTGTGTTTGTGTGTGTGTGTGTGTGTGTGTGTGTGTGTGTGTGTGTGTGTGTGTGTGTGTGTGTGTGTGTGTGTGTGTGTGTGTGTGTGTGTGTGTGTGTGTTTGAGAGAGTGTGTGTGTGTGCGTTGGATCAGTCCCGGGAATCTAGGTCAGTGGATAACTTTAACCTTCTCAACCAGACATCACCTTCAACATTCTCAAAGGGAAGGAAGGAAAACGCGTGCCCACCGTGGGAATGTGATGGTGATGGTGATGGTGATGTGATGATGATGATGATGATGATGATGATGATGATGATGATGATGATAATAATAATAATAGTAATAATAATAATAATAATAGTAATAATAATAATAATAGTAATAATAATAATGCATTAAGTCTCTCCAGCAAAACATAATAAAAAAAAAATATTACACATCACTACAAAAATTCAAACGAAATAAAATAAACAAAAAATAAATAAATATATGAAAGAGCCTGCAGTGAAAAAAATAATAAATAAATAAAACACTAACACATTACAAGATAATAAATAAATAAATAATAATAAACAAAACAATGCGCGTGAAATAGTATGTATGTATGTATGTAGCAAAATAATAATAATAATAATAATAAAACATCGCCATTGCAGGGTGAACACACACACTCATGCTGACAGACATTAAAAAAGATGAGGAAGGAAGAGAACAGGAAACATTGCTACTCACTCTTATCTTTTTTTCTCTTCTTGCAGTCGAAGTCTAACCGGCGCCCTTGAAGCTTCTTGCGGTGGTGCTGTGGTAGTGGAGGAAGGGGGGAGGGGGGAAAGAAAGGACAGGTAAGATATACAATTATGTAATTATCACCTGACGTTACCTAGACTTGTTCATGCACCTCTTTGCTTTGTTTTTGCCTATTAATGCATGTTGTTGTGAAAGGCAGGTAACATACATACATACACACACATACACACATTCACGCACGCACACACTTCTTGTATGCATGTATATTCTGTCTGTTTGTGTGCTGCAGTAATTTTTTATTCAGAATGTGTGTGTGTGTGTTTTATGAAATGTTGCACCAAGGTTTTGCGCACATAATAACACACACACACACACACACACACACACACACACACACACACACACACACACACACACACACACACACACACACACACACACACACATTCCATAAGGCAGGCAGGCAGGCAGGCAGGTGTGTGTATGCCTGGTTAAATCTTTCATTAACTGGGGATATTAAACCAACGAGGAAATGCTTTACCTCACTTCAAGGAAATCTTAAGTGGGAGGGAAAGAACTATCTCTGTCTATCTCATTTTATCTATCTATCTAACTATCTATCTATCTCTAAGTCTATTATTTTCTCACCTGTACTTCCTTGAGGTCTTTAGTGCCCAGCGTATGCATAGGTTCCAAAAAGTTCATCTTCATATTGTCGTCCAAATTGTACTTGATATCTGCAATCTGCTTCATGCTTTCTCCACTCTCGATCAAGGCGAGTCCTGCCGGGGAGAGAAAAGGAGGTGAGATGATGCTGCTGGGTATATGTATGTATGTATATGTATGTGTGTGCTGAGTGAGGGAGTGTGAGAGAGAAAAAATAATACATGAGAGAGGAATGGGATACTGAGTGAGGGATGGTAAGGAGGGGGTAAAAAAAAAAGGGGGGGAAGGAAAGGGAAATGAGAAATGGAAGGAAGAGTAGTGTGCGTTTTAATGGGTTTAAGGGAGGAACATAAGGGAATTACATCATAAAAAGTGGAAAAATAGATAAAAATGAGGTAATGTATTAAGAGAAATGAGAGAGAGAGAGAGAGAGAGAGAGAGAGAGAGAGAGAGAGAGAGAGAGAGAGAGAGAGAGAGAGAGAGAGAGATTGAGTGCGTGTTTTAAGAGGAGGGACTGAGAGAGGGAGGGAGGGAGGGAGGGAGGGAGGGAGGGAGGGAGGGAGGGAGGGAGGGAGGGAGGGAAAGAATGGAGGGAAGAAAATATTTAAACAGAGAGGGAGAGAAGAGAAAACATGGAGAGGTGGAGGGAAGGAGAATGAGGGAGTAGAGGAAGAGGGAATAAAGAAGGAGAGGGACATAACACAACGAAAGAAGAGAAAGAAGAGAAAGAGAGAAAAAAAGTAAGGCAGTGGAGGAAGAAGAAGAGGAGAGAGGAGGAGGAGGAGGAGGAGGAGGAGGAGGAGGAGGAGGAGGAGGAGGAAGAAGAAGAGAAACACAAAAATATGAAATGAAACTTGTGATATTACTTTCATCTTCCCTTTTTTTTCTTCCTTCTCTCTCCTACCTTTCTTCATTTCCTCCCTCCCTCCCTCCATCCTTCCCTTCCCTCTCTCCCTAATCCTCCTTCTACCTTGCCCTCTCTTCTTCTAACTTTTCTCTCTACTTCCTTCTCTTTCATCTTCATTCTGTCCTTCCTTCCCTCCCTCCCTCCTTCCCTCTCTCCTTCCTTCCTTCTTCTCAACTTGGTGACTCAGACCTCTTAAACCACAACTCAGGAGGAGGAGGAGGAGGAGGAGGAGGAGGAGGAGGAGGAGGAGGAGGAGGAGGAGAACGAGGAGAAGGAGGATGATAACGAGGAGGAGGAGGAGGAGGAAGAGACAATGGAAGAGGAGATGCAGGATGAAGAGTAATACGAAAAGTAAAAGGAGGAGGAGGAGGAGGAGGAGGAGGAGGAGGAGGAGGAGGAGGAGGAGGAGGAGGAGGAGGAGGAGGAGGAGGAGGAAGAAGAGATGCAATAAGTGGATAAACAAAGACGCAGAGAAAGGGAGAGAATGTTAGTGGTAATTTTTCTTTCGCCTCTAGCATTTTATAAACACACACACACACACACACACACACACACACACACACACACACACAATGCAAGTGTGTGTGTGTGTGTGTGTGTGTGTGTGTGTGTGTGTGTGTGTGTGTGTGTGTGTGTGTGTGTGTGTGTGTGCGTATCGGGTCATCACCTCACCTCGTTCCCATTACCTGGGCTCACCTAACTAATTAGCCACCAGTACGTAATTAGAGAGAAACAGGAGGAATAAATTAGTTTTGCACGATTTTTATGCACGGACAAATTAACTGTTCCATTGGGGGGATGCTCTCTCTCTCTCTCTCTCTCTCTCTCTCTCTCTCTCTCTCTCTCTCTCTCTCTCTCTCTCTCTCTCTCTCTCTCTCTCTCTCGGTACTAATCTTATTAAACAGAATATATGTGCTTAAAAAAGTGAGGGAGACGCAGGGAGGCAGAGGGAAGGAGAGTGGCTAGGAGGGAGGAAGGATGAAAGGAGGATAGATGTTTATAAGGCGAGATAACCAGCATCCTAGCCGCCTCCTCCTCCTCCTCCTCCTCCTCCTCTTCTCTTCCTTCTTCCTCCTCCTCCATGACCTACCTTGACTTCACCGTAACGTCACCATTAACGAGGTCATGACGTCATACACCGGTGCCAAACTTCCTCGATAAACGTGGCACACCAGCAGCATACGCCTCCCCCTCCCCCCCCTCTTATTCTCTCTCTCTCTCTCTCTCTCTCTCTCTCTCTCTCTCTCTCTCTCTCTCTCTCTCTCTCTCTCTCTCTCTCTCTCTCTCTCTCTCTCTCTCTCTCTCTCTCTTGAAACGCCCCCTACTTTCCTCCTCCTTCTCTTTCCTCCTTCCTTTCCTCCTTCCAGACACTCCTCCCCCCCTTTCTCCCCTCCCCCCCACACCACAAGTCTATCTACCACTCCATGTCGTAACACTATCCTTCCCCTCCTTCTCTCCCTCCTTCCCCCTCCTTCTCTCCCCTTCCTTCCCTCCCGACGCGCACCATGTCTTATCAAATTTTCTTTCTTCACGCAATTTATGTGTTCGATGCCGCCTCGACTCAGCCAGGGTTCAGCACGCTCTACCACCACCACCACTACCACCACCATCACCGCCGCCGACGGTAGCTATTGAGCGTCGCTGCTGCTCTCCCTCTCTCTCTCCTTCCCTCCCTGCCTCCCGCTCTGCCTCCTCAATGGGCTAATCCCCCTCAATATATTGCCGTTCCGCCTCCATTGCCATTGCCACCTATAGATGTCATTGAGTGAATGCATAACTATCGCCATTACCACCACCATCGATATCATCATTATCATCATCCTCATTATCACTATCGTATGTTCCTTGATAGTTAATGTCCGGTAATGATAATAATGATGATAATAATGATGATAATAATAATAATAACAATCATCATAAACGATAACGCTACATGTATCTCTATATTATTATTAGATCATAATTATAATTGCAGTAAGCTCGTGTCTCGCCCAGCCAGTGTAAAATAAGTAGCATATATTATAACACCCAACAAGCCTCCTCATGCCGTGTTTTCACCTAGTTTCCCCTTAAAACCTGGAAGAAAATGGGGGATGGGTTCACTTTCGGTTTCTTGAGATCCTTAAAGACCAAGAATACTTCAACTTCGGTAGGACAGGTCCACTGCTGACTCTAAGGATTCTTGGCATTGAAGTCCTGAACTAAATTATTTCAACCTTGCCCAAGATATCGTTCTATAATATGTCAGTTGATTTGGAAGTTAATATTTAGTGTATACTCTTGTAGCGCCATTTAGTAGTAGTAGTAGTAGTGTTAAGTTAGGTGAGGTTAGGTTAGTGTTAAGTTAGGTTAGGTTAGGTTAGTGTTAAGTTAGGTTAGGTTAGGTTTAGTTAAATTTGGTTAGTTTAGTTTAGGTTAGGTTAGGTTACAAGAGTATACAGTAAATATTAACTGGCGTCGTTTTAAGGAGGATTAATGTAAAGCTTAACTCTGTCATGAGGATCAGATTCTAAACATTATATACGACACAATCTGGGTAATCCATCAACGTCTGAGCTCATCATAAAACGTTGTATAAATAAATCTCTTAATCGACCTCTTGCACTTTGTAATCGTTAAATATAATGGCTAAAATTCGTATGTTTTTTCAACCATTACGCTCACAAACGACGCTCTTTCCTGAATTAAGATAAAGAATGATATATTAGTCTGATATGATTTAATGAAAAAAAAGAATTGTTTGGTACCGTAAAAAATGCAGTCAGTGAGGACAAACACACACGTACAGACATACATACATACATACATACATACATATATACATAAAGATAGACAGACAGACATACAACATGGCTGCTAATCTGCTATTACAGTTATTATCATTAGTATTATTAATGTTGACAGTGCATACGTGGTGTTGCGTCACACACACACACACACACACACACACACACACACACACACGTCCTCCTTATCTGTGTTATCAACGGTGCATGATAGAGTCTTTCTCACGCCTTTGTCAACGTCGATCAAATAGTTTTATATTCTTTATATTTAAACTAACATTATTATTATTATTTTTGATGATTTATATTAACTCATTTTTTTCTCTTTTTTCTCTACTGTCTCATAATTTCATCACCAACTAAATAGAATAGAAATACACAAGAAAATTATCATACCACGTAGCAGGCAGCCTTTTATATTCTTTTCCCTCCCCGCCTTGCTATGAGTTGCGATTCCTTCCTCCTTACTTGGCTTCCTTCATAACAAGACCTCGTTAGAGCTCTCCCTTCAACCTCACATTTTCTTCACAGGGAGGCAAATTAAACGTTATCTCTTCCTTGTGTATATAATTTTTTTTCTCTCTCTCTCTCTCTCTCTCTCCCTCCTTTCGTTTTCTTTTCAAGGCGTTTCTCTAGTTTTTTCTTTTTTTTATTTACTATTTTTCTTTAGTTTGTTTTTGTTATGCTTTCGTTGGGATTTACACGCAGAAAAGAGAGAGAGAGAGAGAGAGAGAGAGAGAGAGAGAGAGAGAGAGAGAGAGAGAGAGAGAGAGAGAGAGAGAGAGAGAGAGAGAAGATAATAAATAGTCTGTCTTTCTCCTCAGCATCTTTATCAGCACGTCATCATCACCATCACCATCACCATCACCATCACCATCATCATCATCATTATCATTATCTTATCATTTCTATTACACACACATTCCATCCTTATTAATATGCATCATCATCACCATTATCATCACCATATATTACAATCCATCCCTATCAAAGGCATCTTCACTTCATCACCATCACCATCACCACCACCACCACCACCACCACCACCACCACCATCATCATCTTCATCACTATCATCACTATATTCCGACCTCCCGCCAAGTCCCAAGATGGAAATGTCCCACTTTACTCTCTCTCTCTCTCTCTCTCTCTCTCTCTCTCTCTCTCTCTCTCTCTCTCTCTCTCTCTCTCTCTCTCTCTCTCTCTCTCTCTCTTTTCTCTCCTCTCCTTCTTCCTCTCTTCCTATCTTCTCTCTTTATCTCTTTGTCTCCTTCCGTGAACGCGATTCTGCCAAACCCTTAAGAGAGAGAGAGAGAGAGAGAGAGAGAGAGAGAGAGAGAGAGAGAGAGAGAGAGAGAGAGAGAGAGAGAGAGAGACCCCCACAATAGCATTACTCAACAACAGGCCCCTGTCTGGCCGCCATCTTTATAGGTTTGGCCCCTTTCCCCTCCTTTCCCTCCCTCTCCCCCTTCCCTCTCACTCTCACTCTCCCTCTACCTCTCCCTCTCACTTCATTCAGATTGACGCTCTTCTTTTTTTTCTTTTTTCTTTCCTCTTTTGTTTTATCTTCTTTCTTCTCTTCATTCTTTTGTTCTGCTATTATTATTATTATTGTTATTATTATTATTATTATTATTATTATTACTATTATTATTATTACTATTATTATTGTTATTATTATTATTATTATTAACATCATTACTACTTTATTAATTATTGTCTCAGTCTTTCGTTTTTGTTCTCATTTAATACTCTCTCTCTCTCTCTCTCTCTCTCTCTCTCTCTCTCTCTCTCTCTCTCTCTCTCTCTCTCTCTCTCTCTCTCTCTCTCTCTCTCTCTCTCGTTTTCCCTACTGGCAGAGATTTGCTCACATCCTCCCTCCCCCTCTCCTCCACTTTCCTATATCCTTCTCTTCTCTTCCTGCCAGTGTCCTCCCCTCCCCTCCCCTCTTCCCTTCCCCTCCCTTCCCCTCCCCTTCCCTCTTCCCTCTACCAAGCACAGCATCTAAAATTCTTCTTCGTTTTCCCCCTCAACACCCCTTCCCTCCCCTCCCTCCCCTCCCTTCCCTCCCTCCCCTTCCCTCCCCTTCCCTCCCTTCACTGGCTATCCCCTTAAACCTTACTGAATCCGTTCCCATCTTCTCGCCCTCAATTCATTCTTTTTTCTTTTTTCCTTATTCCTCCTCCTCCTCCTCCTCCTCCTCCTCCTCCTCCTCCTCCTCCTCCTCCTCCTCCTCCTCCTCCTCCTCCTCCTCCTCCTCCTCCTTCTCCTCCCTTGTAAATCTGATCATGTTTCTTTTTCTCTTATTTTCTATTGCAGTTTCTACCTTGTTGTGTGTGTGTGTGTGTGTGTGTGTGTGTGTGTGTGTGTGTGTGTGTGTGTGTGTGTGTGTGTGTGTGTGTGTGTGTGTGTGTGTTCTTTCATCTCTGTCTCTCTCCTCTTCTTTATCTTTATCTTCTTCTACCGTTTAGTAAAGAGCTTCCTCCTCCTTCTCCTCTTCTTTTTACTTCCATTCACTATTGAGATACTTTTTTTTTTTCCTCCGTCTAATGTAAGGGAAAAAAATGCTCTTCTCTTTATCCGTCCTCCTTTACCACCTCCTCTTCCTTCTCCTCCTCCTCCTCCTCCTCTTTTTTCTCCCTCATTATGGAAAACCCCTTCCTACCCTATCCTCCTCCTCCTCCTCCCTTCTTGTCTTAATCCTCGTTCTCCTCTTTTCCCTCTTAACAGAATTCTCGTTTCCTCCCACATCTTGTAGTAAAAACCTCCACTTCGTCTTATTTATAGTCCTTCTCCTCCTCTGACACGCCTCTGTTCTCCTCCTCCTCCTCTTCCTCCTCCTCTTCCTTCTAGCCATGCATCACTCACCATAGTAACTTTCCTCGCCGAGTTTCTTGCCGTGACCCACCATCGCCTCACCCAGCACGCCTTCAGGTTGCGGGTAAGTAGACGCCTTGGCCTGCCCTGATAGCTTGCCAATGCCCTTCACCGCGGACATCTTAGCGCGGGAGGCTGGGTTCGGGTGCAGGAACTCCTTCGTCTTAATCTGCAAGTCCTCCACCAGCTCACACATGACGTCTGTTTTCTGTAATAGAGGAGAAGATGGTTAAGAAAGAGTGTGTGTGGGTGAGTGGGAGTAAAAGATTGAGTGAGAGGCGTGAAGGAAGGCAGTAAAGGACAAGGAGTTACTGGGAGAGTGAAAAAGGGTAAAGGTGAGAGAGACAATAGGGATGAGACACCAGGTAGATAAATCTCGACCCTCTTTTGTTTTTTCAGGTGAAGTGACGAGACGAGAAAAGTTATACATATACAAACAAAAATGGAAATGAGTAGGAGAGAGATGAGACAGGCGGACAGGTAAAGAAGAGGATATTTACGTGTAAGACAAGGTGTGGGACGTGATAGAAAGGTAAGCGATGAGGCATATAAGAAATAAATAGGAGTAGGAGGAGTAGGAGGAGTAGGAGTAGGGAGTAAACATGACACATACTAATAGTTTGTACGTGAGGGAAACAGTGTAGCGAGAAAGACAAGACAGGGAAGAAAGGGTAAGGGTGAGGGATGGGGGAAGGGGGAAGGGGAGGTAAGGTAGGATGGGATGAAGGGAGACTAGCAGAAGAGTGATGGAGGGAAGGGAGGGAAGGATGGGAATAAAGGGGAATAAAGGAAGGACAAAGGATGAAGGGTGAATGGAGATAAGATGATATATGTAGTGAATGCAAGGTGAAAGGATTAAAACAAAGGGGTAAAGAGAGAGAGAAATATATACTGAAACAAAAAAAAACACCTCCCCACACACACACACACACACACACACACCAATCAAGGAAGACACAGAAGAACAAGAACAAGAACAAGAACAAAAACAAGAAAAAAAGAAGAAAAAGAAAAGGAAAAAGAAAAAGAAAAAGAAAAAGAGAAAGAGGAGATAAAAATATTAGGAATGACACGGGAATCTAGTTGAATCGTGAGGGAGAGGAGAATATTGACACACTAACTTATAGAGTCAGGTCACGCGCGAGGCTCTTCGTTTTGTCCATCCCTGACTGACGCAACACAACACACACACAAACACACACATACAAACACACACCAGGAAGAGGAAGAGGAAGAGAAAGAGGAAGAGGAAGAGGGAGAGTTCAAGGACACACTGATTATTTTCTTCGCACGGTCAATCAAGGATGCTTATTCTCCGGCACCTTAACGAAGCCATCTCTGTTGAATGGCTAGCTGTGATCTGCTCCTAGAGTGACGCCTGACTTTCTAACAACGATAGCTGCTTCGTCTTCACTTGTTGTTGTTGTTAATCTATTTAGTTTATGAAGCTTAGTGTAGAGTATATTAAAGTTGAAATCTACGTTGTTTAAACCTGTGTTATTTTTTTGTGTGGTATATTAAAACAGGTTAGGTGGGTATCGTATTATTTTTTTCATTGGTCGTGTCTTGAAACCGAATATATAAGTAATTTCAGGTCCCTTTTCATTCTTATACCTTTCCTAACCTAACTTTTCCATTGCTTGTGTTGTAAGAATATAACTAATGTAATGTCCTTTTCTCCTTGTAGTGTTAGTTAATGAAGGAGAGGCAAGGTAGTGTACTCTCTTTCTGCTGGTCGCGTCGTGAAAACACTAGTTAATTCCACCCGCACATTCCTTTCATCACACACAAAACGTAATGTCGTCCCTATGATGAAGGCAGACGTATGTGTAATTGCATTAGACTATTCTTGCATCCCCGGTCACGCAGGAAAGGAAAGAAAAGCATCATTTCCGTCCCTTCTGAAGTTAAAGTAAATGCAACGCCATCACACTTTACTCTTACCGTTTGTTAGTGTGTAAAGGATATATGTTGCAGAGAGTGCTGGGATGATATCACTTTCACACTGCATATATATTCTCTCTCTCTCTCTCTCTCTCTCTCTCTCTCTCTCTCTCTCTCTCTCTCTCTCTCTCTCTCTCTCTCTCTCTCTCTCTCTCTCTCTCTCTCTCTCTCTCTCTCTCAGTGAAGAGCGGGAAACTAATATATCATTGCATATTCCAACTGTGCTCCAACTCAACTTTTTGAAAGCTGTTAAAATTGTACCGCTTCTTTTACAGACCACAAGTTACCATGAACAAGACCAGCTAGACTCATGACTCTCTCCTCCCCTCATCTCCTCTCCCCTTATCCCCTCCCTTCCCTTCCCCTCCCCTCCCCTCCCTTCCCCTTCTCTCCTTTCATCACCAAGCTAAGTAAGGTGGGTGAGGTTTAATTAAAATTCCTTCATTTCACATAAATACGACCACGGACAAGACTGAGGATGAGGAGAAAAAAAAATGTGAGTATCGGAAAAAAAAAGGTACAATTCACAGCTTAACAAAAGAGGAGAGTGTGAGAGTTAAAGGAAAACTATAATGAGTGTATACGTGTATATGATATAATAATAATAATAATAAAAACACCACGATATGCAGATAAAAGAAAAGAAAAGACATGTAGGAATGTTAAGGAAACACATTTATAAGCTTACTTTTACGAGGGGAGAGGGAGGAAATGTGTCCACAATACACCGCTCGTAAAACAAAACAACAGAGGATAAGAAACATGATACAAAAAAACAACAACATATTATTTAAACCCCCCCAAAAAAATAAAGATAATAAAAATAAAAAGTTTCACATACACAAACACACACATAAAAAACACGAAAAGAACACGAAGAAAGAAAGAAAACAACAGAGAATAAGAAACATGATACAAAAAAACACATATATTTAAACCCCCAAAAAAAGTAATATAAAAAGTTTCCACCACACACATATAAAAAACCACACGAAAAGAACACGAAAAAAGAAATATAAGGTTACCCAAACATATGACCTACTTTTCACCTTTGCAATCACACAAAAATAGAAAAATTAAATATAACAAATAAAAAAAAAGGTAAAAAAAGGTATAAAAACAAGATATTTAAGATGCATTTACGTATATAATTCTTAGTATTAACTTCTTCGTCTTGTACTCGTCTTGCAAGTATCTAGTGTCGTTTAGGAGGCGGAGGAGGCGGAGGAGGAGGAGGAGGAGGAGGAGGAGGAGAGGAGGAGGAGGAGGAGGAGGAGAATTACAAAGGATTACAAAGGATTAGTACAAACAGCAAAGGCCCTTCAGATCCTGGCGAGGCTGTTCGATTTTATTACTTTAATCTACTGTATAAGAATGAGAGAAAAAAATAGAGCACACTAAAAGCTTCCTCCTCCTCCATCCATCCATCCATCGCTCACTCCAGCTAAAGTTGGTCGGAAAAAATTAAATAATACCATGAAATATTATAAAACTAACATGGGATTTATGAGGAAAGTGAGAAATAATGTGTAATATACGTGGTACTTTTATTTGTGGAAGGATAGTGTGAATATTTAGTGTGTTGTGTGCATAGTGTGGGTGTAGATAGTGTGTAGGTGTAGGGGTGAAGCGGTAGCAGCCTTGTCTCGCGTTTTCTAGGGAGGCAGCAGTCAATCAGGCCCCAATTCCATCCAATCACTGAGTCAATGTACTTCCTTGAATTCCAATGATGATCACTAACTTTCAGGCCCTTGACGATCCCCAGCCCATCACAGGTTGAGAGTAATAATAGTGACTGTTAACTAGGGTCTCTGTCTGTCTGTGTGTGTGAGAGGGTGAGGTGTTATGTTCCTAGTGAAGAAAACTTTATAATCGCGATCCCATGAGAAAACGACAAGGTTGCTGAACAAAGATCAGAGAGGTAAAAAGCGAGTCATTAATTAAAAACGAAGAGTGCCATCCGGGGATTAGATTTGAAGTAATCATCGAGACGTCTTTATCAAAGTTTTAACTCTATCTGAGGAGGAGGAGGAGGAGGATAAGAAAAGAACAAGAAGATAATAAAAAGACGAGGAGGAGGAGGAGGAGGATGGGAAAAGCGATATGGAGTGAAAGGAATAAAAAGGTTGAGGAGGATAAGAAGACAAGAAGAAGAAAAGAAAATGAACAAGAAAGAAGGAGGAGGAGGAAGAGGAGGAGAAGGAGGAGGAGGATAGAAAGAACGATATAATAAACCAGCGGACAGAAATTCCTGACGCAGCACACACTCTTGAATTTCACTCCGCTTCACATTTCGAAGTTGAGCGTGTTATTTCCTTTATTCGCCGCCCACAAAGCCGCCCACACGCCCACCTAAGGCAGAAGGAGAGTGTAGCTGGTGGGTGGTGGGCTGTTTATGATGAACAATATGTGGGCTGTGCTGTTTGGGTGGGTTAGAGTGGGCGGGTTGCAGTGGGTGGGTGGGTTACGATCGTCCCCAAAAAATTTTGTGTCGCCAGGAAAGTGAGAAATGAAGTTGTTAAGTCCTATATCAATGTCGAGTGAGCGAGGGGAGAGAGGGAGAGAGAGGGTGAGGAGAGAGGAGGAGAGGGAGGAGAGGGGGAGAGGGAAGGGAAGGGACGAAGAGGTGTAAAGAAGAAGGGGGTAAGGACGAGGAGGAAGGAAGGAAGGAAGGAAAAGTCGATAAGAAGTGAGGTAAGAAGAAGGAAACGAAAAAGGAAAAAGATAAAGAAGAGGAATGTAATATAGAAGAAGAAGAAGAAGAAGAAGACGAAGACGCAGACGAAGAAGAAGAAGAAGAAGAGGAAATTACAAAAGGAAGAATTGATGATGATCGCTGATAAAAATGATGACAGAAAAGATGATAATGACGGTCATAAGGATAAAAGATGAGAGAGAGAGAGAGAGAGAGAGAGAGAGAGAGAGAGAGAGAGAGAGAGAGAGAGAGAGAGAGAGAGAGAGAGAGAGAGAGAGAGAGAGAGAGAGATTAGCAAGGACACAAGATGAAAAATGTAGGAAATAATGAAGCTACTGAGAGAACGCCGAGAATGAAAAATATAAAAAGAAAAACAAAAAAAAGAAAGAAGGAAAAATAGAAAGACGAAGAAAAATTTTAAAAAAAAGAAATAAAGATGAAGAAGCACACAAAAAAAATATCAGACATTAAAAAAAAAAGTAAGAAAAGAAAAAAAGCAAATGAAATATATAATGAAGAAAAAAACTAACAAATGAGAGAGAGAGAGAGAGAGAGAGAGAGAGAGAGAGAGAGAGAGAGAGAGAGAGAGAGAGAGAGAGAGAGAGAGAAGAGAAGATAGGGGTCAAACTAAGGGCAAAGAGAGAGACGAAAGGGAAAGAGGAAACAAAGAGAAGAATAAGAAAGAAAGATGAATGAAACAATGGAGAAGGAAAATGAAAAATAAAGAAAACAAAAGAAAACAAGAGAGAGAGAAGAAAAAAACAAAACAATAAACAGATTTACGATGATGAAAGAAGGAGATAGAAAGATAAAAATAATTACGAACAGAGATTATGCCACAAGAAGAAGAAGAAGAAGAAGAAGAAGAAGAAGAAGAAGAAGAAGAAGAAGAAGAAAAAAGAAGAAAAAAAAAGAAAAATACTTAAGAAAATGAAAGAAGAAAATGAAGATGTCTGGACCCAAGGAATGAAGTGATGAGGAGAGAGAAAACGAGGTGAGAAAAAAACAAACAAATGAAGTGAGAGAACGAGAGGACAACAATGGGTAAGAGAAAGTGAGTGAGTGAAAAGGAGGAGGAGGAGGAGGAGGAGGAGGAGGAGGAGGAGGAGGAGGAGGAGGAGGAGGAGGAGGAGGAGGAGGAGGTTAATGAGCCATAGAGAAAGAGAAAGAGAGAGAGAGAGAGAGAGAGAGAGAGAGAGAGAGAGAGAGAGTAATGATACCAAGGAAAGATAACATCAGGAAGACGATAAGGGCACCAAAGGGACTACTAATACAATGCCACGATAACAGTAATTGAAGAGCAACACCAAAGGAACACACACGAAGATAATAATGATAATGATAACAATAATAATAATAATAATAATAATAATAATAATAATAACACACACACACACACACACACACACACACACACACACACACACACACACACACACACACACACACACACACACGAAACCAATCATACGAATTGCAGTGTATCTTTATGAGGTGTCTGAAAGGAGTCGGAAGAGCAGGAGGAGGAGGAGGAGGAGGAGGAGGAGGAGGAGGAGGAGGAGGAGGAGGAGGAGGAGGTGGTAGCGGAGGCGGTGACGGAGGTGAATGCAAAGGGGAAACCGGAGGAGGAAGATGAGGAGGAAGAGGAGGAGGAAGAGGAAGAGGAAGAGGAAGAGGAAGAGGAGGAGGAGGAGGAGGAGGAGGAGGAGGAGGAGGAGGAGGAGGAGGATTGGTCGCACGGGAAGACTTATA
Organism: Metacarcinus magister; assembly: GCA_029783475.1. Classification (NCBI taxonomy): domain Eukaryota; kingdom Metazoa; phylum Arthropoda; class Malacostraca; order Decapoda; family Cancridae; genus Metacarcinus; species Metacarcinus magister. The sequence continues at coordinate 16,585,427 of JAPQNM010000013.1, forward strand.
AAGGAGGGTAAAAAAAAAGTCAGTGAGAGAGAGAGAGAGAGAGAGAGAGAGAGAGAGAGAGAGAGAGAGAGAGAGAGAGAGAGAGAGAGAGAGAGAGAGAGAGAGAGAAATGTTTCTCTACGTGCTGCGGAAGAGTGGGAAGATGGATGTCGACACCTGAGACACACATTCTCTCTCTCTCTCTCTCTCTCTCTCTCTCTCTCTCTCTCTCTCTCTCTCTCTCTCTCTCTCTCTCTCTCTCTCTCTCTCTCTCTCTCTCTCTCTCTCTCTCTCTCATCCTGGTAATCTACAATTTTCTGCATCTTGACCATAAAGAAAAAAATAATACCTAGTTTGTCACATAAAAATTGTCACGCTGAGAGGGTGACTAAGTTAATAAAATAAAATAAAAAATAAATAAATAAAGTAACTTGTCTATCACTCTTGGCAAACATCGTCTTATACACAGCACTTTATATATATTTTCTTTTTCTAATATCCTGCCATTACGTAAAGGCCTTAGTTAGTTAGAGTCTTAGCGCCTCTTGTAGTAAATAAGGTCTTTTTTTACCACCCAAGTCAAGAATTTATTGTATACCCACAGTAAGTAATTTCATGGGATTTTCGCGCGTGCTTAGTTAGTTAATGCAATGCTGTTATTATTATTATTATCATTTTTATTTTTTACATCGTAGTTTTATCGCACATTTTAGAGATTTTTAATAAGGCTTCGTTTGGTGCATTGTTAGTTAATGAGTTGTTCGTTTATTCTAATACCTTTCTGGAGGATTAAAAAAAACAAAAATGTAATGAGGCTAAATAATTGTCAGGAGAATTAATATATTGTTTTGGGTTCATTTGTTTAATGTTTTCTAGCATTACTTAATTAAGGGATTCAGTTAAGCTCATGTAGTTAAGAGGTTGTTCTTATATATTCATCGAGTGAGGAGGAGGAGAAGCAGTGGTAGGAAACTGGAGTGTTGTTGTTGTTTTTCTGGCGTCAGTAAGCTTTATGGGGGCTAAGATGGACTGCCTTTTACCCGTTATTTAGCGCAGGTTTTTAGATGTTTTATAGTGACGCCTCGAATGTTTACGCTCTCTCTTGAATATGTTGAGTTTAAGTAGTGTTAAGAAGGTGAAGTGTTTGTTGGTTTAAGCCTCGTTTCAATGTGTAACTTAGGTAATAGTAGAAAAGAGTGTTAAACGACTACCCGTGCCTTGCTCGTTCAATAAGTTGCCTTCATTCCAGAGTCTTTACGAGCGCTGTTAACTTGGGTTCAAATGTTATGATCTACTGTACATGGCTTCATATTAATTTACTCTCTCTCTCTCTCTCTCTCTCTCTCTCTCTCTCTCTCTCTCTCTCTCTCTCTCTCTCTCTCTCTCTCTCTCTCTCTCTCTCTCTCTCTCTCTCTCTCATGTTCACTTTGTCCAACCTCGTTATTACTTATTTTTTCTTCTCTCTATATAACAAACATTAACAGCAATTTTTTACTCCATCTACAAGTGAATTATAGAACATTCTGCACTGTCCACGTCTTCTCTTTTGGATTAAACCTAACAAAACTTATTATTTTGTCCATCTTTCCCTTGCAAAAATAAAGTTATACCAACATTTCATCATCATCCACAACACTGCAAGACTCTACATTTCTCCATTTCACTCATACCTCTTATACATTACACACGCACATTAGGGAGCATAGAGAGCACCAGCTAAACCTTATGAAGCACGTTGACTTTCGCTTCTTGGAATTCACCTTTAAAATAGTTCTTCTACGAGCGTTGACTTGTTTTTGAATCTCAAGATATATGTGTGTGTGTGTAATATTATTTCATCTATTCATTTATTCATCTATCTATCTCTTTGTTTATTCAGATATTCATCTTTTCATTTATTTATTCATTTTTTGCTGGCACCCAACACTAACATCACCATAGCAAATGTGTCCTGAAGTCTATAAAATGTTAGGAATCACAGTTCTAAAGCCTCTGGTCCGTCTCCTTTCTGGGCTGATAACATAATAATTGATGACCTTATGAATAGAAGACACAACATGATATGGGCGGGAAAGATGGCATTGCAGAACGGGAGAAGGATGCTGGAACAGGACACTAGGATGCTAAGTAAGAGGAATAGCATAACATACCAAGGAAATAGTCTAGGATATCAAAGTAGAAGAGTAAGCTGATCCTGAGAGTAGATTAGGATATTAATTAAAGCAGTGAAGGAGAGTATCTAAGACCATGAGTAGGATGTCAACGAAGAGGAGTAGGGATTTCAAAGGAGCTGTGTAGGATATTAAAGTAGAGGAGTAAGTAGGATGAAAGTAAAGGGAGTAGGATGGAGTGACAGGAGAACGTAGTGGTGATGTGAAGGATGACAACAGCTTTTTAGGTATGTATAACGTGTGTGTGTATGTGTGTGTGTGTGTGTGTGTGGTGTGTGTGTGTGTGTGTGTGTGTGTGTGTGTGTGTGTGTGTGTGTGTGTGTGTGTGTGTGTGTGTGATTTCTGCGTAGGAGGAAGACGAAAACGAGGACAAGACGAAGGAGGAGGAGGAGGAGGAGGAGGAGGAGGAGGAGGAGGAGGAGGAGGAGGAGGAGGAGGAGGAGGAGAAAAAGGAGGAGGTATGAATAGGGAAAGAAGGAGCGACAAAAAGCGTGGATATCTTGCATGAATTGACAAAAAGAAAAACATAATAATAATAATAATAATAATAATAATAATAATAATAATAATGAAGGAGGAGGAAGATGTAAACAAGATGAATAAAGAAGCATAACAGAATATACTAATAAGAAAAACATGATATTTGTACGAGGTATATGTATGTGTGGGTGTATGTGTGTGTGTGTGTGTAGGTGTGTGTGGGTGTGTGGATATATGCCACTCACACACTCATTCTCTCTTTCTCTCTCTCTCTCTCTCTCTCTCTCTCTCTCTCTCTCTCTCTCTCTCTCTCTCTCTCTCTCTCTCTCTCTCTCTCTCTCACGCGCGTGCAATATGTAGCTTGTCGGTGAGGTTTGGTCTCCTGGGTCTTTTGTTGCTTCCACAGACTCTTGAGAGGAAAGAAAGAGGCAAGGACGGAAGGAGAGAAAGAAGAAAGAATGAAAGGAGGGAAGGAGGAGAGGGTGGAATGACAAGAAGGAAGGAAAGAATGAAAGGATACGAGAGGAATAAAAAAGAAATGGATAAGATGAAGGGAGGAAAGAGAGGAGGAAGGAGGGGAAAGGAAGAGAGGAGGAAAGAGGGTAAGGGAGAGAGGAGGAAAATAGGGGAAGTGGAAGTAGGAGGGAAAAAAAAAACGGTGAGAGGGGAAGGAAAGAGGGAAAAAAGAGAGGGAAAATGGGAAGGAAAGAGTGGAGGAAAGAGGGGAGTGGGGTGGATATGTCAATCAGGAGGGAAGGAAACACAGGCTGGAGGAAAGACAGTCATTGTTCGTGTGGTTTTCCCTGGTAGTCACTCTTACTATTATTATTATTATTATTATTATTATTATTATTATTATTATTATTATTATTATTATTAATCCTTACTATTACCATCAGTGTTATTAGTAGTTATTACACATCCAACTACAATATTAATCACATTTCAAAACAAAAATCGATAGCGAACACGGTTACAAAATCTATTTATCCCCTCTCTCTCTCTCTCTCTCTCTCTCTCTCTCTCTCTCTCTCTCTCTCTCTCTCTCTCTCTCTCTCTCTCTCTCTCTCTCTCTCTCTCTCTCGTTTTCACTTTTTCATCATTTCCTTTCCTTACGAGAACAAAATTCGACATTTTCCACCTTGCTGGCTCGAAAGAGTGTGATGAAGAAGAGGAAGAAGTTGAGGAGGACAAGAAGAAGAAGGAGGAGAAGAAGAAGGAAGAGGAGAGGAGGAGGAGGAAGAGGAAGAGGAGGAGGAGGAGGAGGAGACTGAAGACTGAACAACAAGAGGAAGACAAAATCGAGAAGATAAAGTTGAGGACGAAAACATGAATTAACACGCACAGTGACCCCCCTCCTCCTCCTCCTCCTCCTCCTCCTCCTCGTCGTCCTTCTCCTCCTCCTCCTCCTCCTCCTCTTCCTTCCTCCGTCATTTATCCTCCTTTACTTATTCCTCTCATTTTTCCTGCCTCATTTCCTCCTCCCCTTCCCCTCTTCTCTCCTTTCTTTTCTTATCCTCTATACTTATTTTTATTCCTCCTCCTCCTCCTCCTCCTCCTCCTCCTCCTCCTCCTCCTCCTCCTCCTCCTTCTCCTCCTTTTACTACCAATTCCGTGCCTCTCCTTTTCTTTTACCTGTCTCTCCTTCTCTTCCTCCATTCTCCAATTCTATTCATTCCTTACAGTTATTCCTATTTTTCGAACCTTGTCCCTTGAAACAATTACCCCTTTAACCCTTTGGTCCCCTACCACCTAACCCTTTACTCCCAATTCCTCCTTCCTCCCTTTTTACTACCCTATCCTATATTTTCCATCCCTCCATTTGCTCTTTCTTACTCAATTTCCTCATGCCTTTTATTTTATACCCTATTTCTCTCTCTCTTTCTCTTTCCTATTTCCCTCTTCCGTACCCTGTCTATACTTTATACTCCCCCTTGTACCCCTGTAGTTTATATCTTCCCCATCCCTCTCGTTCCCTCTCTCTCTCCTGCACCGTTCAGCAGAATCCACACACTCACTACCACTCAAACCACCACCACCTTCTCTCCCAAACTTTACCTCCTCATTTAAAACCACTTCCCTCCACCTTAATTTCCCTCCTCCTCCTCTTCCTCCTCTTACTCTCTCTCCTCCTCTACTCCTACACTCACCCCATCCTTCCCTCCTCCTCCTCTCTCTCCTCTTCCTCCCTCTTCCCCCTGATGCTGCCACGGTAACAGCCCGCCGCTCTCTGCCTCACATCCACAACCCTCCCATCCTTCACCCTACCCCCTACCCCCTTCCCCCTGCCCCCCGCCCCCCCCAAACCTCACCCTCCAGCACCCACCCCCACGCCACCTGCCGCCCACTGCTCCCGCCCACCGCTCCCGCCCACGCCGCAGTAATTGCATCCTTCCTTGATATGTTTCTGTGTTTGCTGGATAATCTAAGGAGCTGCAGGGGGAGAGAGAGAGAGAGAGAGAGAGAGAGAGAGGAGAGAGAGAGAGAGAGAGAGAGAGAGAGAGATAATGAAGCTTACATATATGAAAATAGTAGTAAGAAAGAAAGAAAGACAGTAAGGAAAAAGAACGAAAGAATAATAAAATAAAATAAATGAATATAAAGAGAGAAAAAAGAAAGAGAGGACTTCAATACAGACATTTTTAAAATTTATGCAAAGTGAATACCTCACCTCACTCCCACATAGAGCAAAAAGAGAGAAAATAAAGAGAGAGGGACAGAGAGAGAGAGAGAGAGAGAGAGAGAGAGAGAGAGAGAGAGAGAGAGAGAGAGAGAGAGAGAGAGAGAGTCAATACTTTCACCCACCTGCCCGTCCGAACATTTCTCTCTCTCTCTCTCTCTCTCTCTCTCTCTCTCTCTCTCTCTCTCTCTCTCTCTCTCTCTCTCTCTCTCTCTCTCTCTCTGACTAAATCCTGACACCACTGAACACTGACATCCCTTTAACAGCCCACCAATCCTCGCTTCCCCATCCTCACACTCTCATCCTCATCCCTTATCCTCTCTTTGTACCTATTCTTGCTTCCTAACTAACATTCCATAACCCTTTAACTTATCCCTTCTTACCTAATCTTTCTATATGTATACCATCCCGTTACTAATATACTCTCCTCTTCTTCTTTCCACTCAAATGCATCTGTTCCTAGACTTTCCCTTTTCCTTTCGTGTAAAATCTCTGTTCTTTCTCTTTTTATCTATTCCTACTTCCTAGCAAATATTCCTTATCCCTTCTTACCTAATCCTTCTGCGTATATCATCTCGTTACTAACATACTCTCCTCCTCTTCTTTCCACTCAATGCATCTGTTCCTAGACTAACCTTTTCCTTGCGTGTAAAATCTGTGTTCTTTGTCTAATGTCTCGTCTCTCAGCAGAAACCTCCCGCCGGCCCGCCCGCCCCCCCTCGTTTCAGTCCTGTGTCACATCCTTAAGCTTCCTTGTTCCCTGTGCCCTGTCCCATGTCCCCTGTGCACTGTGCCTTGGGTTCGTCTCGTGCTGCCCCCGTGTCTCAGTATTTCACTCCCACTCCTTTCAGCCCATTGATTTCCTTCGCCCACAAGCACTTTCTCGGACTACGAATTAATAATGGCGGCGGGTGGTGGTGGTAGTGGCGGTGGTGGTAGTGCCGGTAGAGGGACAGAGAGAAGCAGAATGGGAAGAGAGAGGAGGAGGAGGAGGAGGAGGAGGAGGAGGAGGACAGAAAGCATTAGTGTCTTTGATGATGGTAATGTTGTTGCTATTGTTGTTGTTGCTGTTAGTAGTGGTGGTGGCGGAGGAAGAAGAAGAGAAGGAGAAGGAGAAGGAGAAGGAGGAGGAGGAGGAGAGGAGGAGAAGGAGGAGGAGGACGACGATTCACTGATGTTTTTTAGTGTTTGATGATGATGATGATGGTAAGGAAGAAGGGGACGAGTTGAGTTGGTGACAGAGATAGCTGGTGTAAGAGTAGGGGAGTTAAGTGTTAGTAGCAGCAGTGGTGTTGAGAATGAGAGCTGTAGAATGAGGGGAAAGAATGATGGTGTGGATGGCAACTGCAGGAGGAGGAGGAGGAGGAGGAGGAGGAGGAGGAGGAGCGCAAATACCCTTCAGAGTATTTACAAAGTTTCTTCCCGGTGTGAATCGACCCTTACTTGAGGGCGTTTTTGCCATTACGACGCCGGCTAATGACAGAGCAAGCCAGGAACTGCACCTCGTCACGTACAGGTTTGAGTGAGAAAATAAGAAAGTGAGAGAAAGAGAAACGATAACAAGGAAAAAATAGGAATAAATGACAGAAGGAAAGACGATAACAAGCAAGGAAGAAGGAAAAAACGTTAGAAGGAGGAGCGGAAGGGAGGGAGGAAGGAAGGAAGGGAGGGAGGGAAGGGACGGAGCGTGAGTCAGCAAGGCGAGTGGGGGCGGGAGGAGCAGCGCGGCGCCACAGTCTACGGTACCAGCAAGCCAAGTTTCACTACCCAATGAACTAGTAGTATAGATCTGGGTCACTCCTTCCCCTCTTCTACTCCCTTCGCCTCTTCCTCATCTTCATTCTTTTTCTTCTCCCTCCACCACCCAATTCTAGTCGTCATTCTTCTCCTTCTCTTCCTCTTCCTCCTCCTCCTCCTCCCATTTCTCTTCCTTGACATGTTTTCCCCTTCTTCTCTTGTTTTCTTCTTCTCTAGTTTATCATCATCTGTTTTATCCTTTCTTACATCTCCTTTATACTTTAGACTTCTTCTTTTTCTTTTAACCCCTCCCCCTCCCCCCTCCTCCTCCTCCTCCTCCTTCTCCTCTTCCTCCTTCTCCTCTTATCCTGAGCACAGCATTTCATACAAGTTACATAATCCTCGCCATTCTTACATCACCCACACACACACACACACCCACACACACACCCACACACACACACACACACACACACACACACACACACACACACACAGGTTGAGTAGCACCTGTGTGGGGGTGAGTGAGTGGCAGGAATGAGCACCTGATGCCCTTCCGTGTCCCATCAGTGCCGCACAGTCCACGTTGATGAGGCGAACAGGACAAAGGCAGAGAGAGCGTCTTTGTCGTCTCTCTCTCTCTCTCTCTCTCTCTCTCTCTCTCTCTCTCTCTCTCTCTCTCTCTCTCTCTCTCTCTCTCTCTCTCTCTCTCTCATTAACAGACGCTCTCTCGATAACACTTCAGTCAATCATTCACACCGCAATGATAATAACTAATAATAATAATAATAATAATAATAATAATAATAATAATAATAATAATAATAATAAATAAATAAATAAATAATGAAGAGCAGAAGGAAAAAGAGATGATGAAGGAGGAGGAGGAAGAAGAGGAGATGAAGAAGAAAGACACAACGGAAGTGGAGATGATGATGATGATGATGATGTAGGAGAAGGAGATGGAGATGGAAAACAGATGAAGGAGATGAGAAGGAAGGAAAAGGAATAAAAAGGAATAAAAAGAATGAAAAGGAATGAAAAGAAGAAGGAAGAAACACTCCAGAGTTACATTTAAAGGTGATGGCAGCTTGGCACCTCCCTCCCCCCCTTTTTCCCTCCCTCTTTCCCCCCCTCCCTCCCTCCTCTCCCTCTCTGTCCCCTTTCCCCTTCTCTTCACCAGCTCGCTTTCCTCTCCTTCCCTCCCCCTTTCGCACCCTCACGCCCACATACTCTCTCTCTCTCTCTCTCTCTCTCTCTCTCTCTCTCTCTCTCTCTCTCTCTCTCTCTCTCTCTCTCTCTCTCTCTCTCTCTCTCTCCGCCCACGCACCCCCTCTTTCCCCTCCCTCCCCCCCAAACAGCACTGCCGGGTTAATGTCAAAGTTCAAATTTTCGTTCGTTCCTTCCTTCCATTCTTCCTTCCTTCCTTCCTTCCTTCCTTCCTTCCTTCCTTCCTTCCTTCCTTCCTTCCTTCCTTCCTTCATTCATTCATTCCTTCATTCATTCATTCATTCATTCATTTATTCCCTTCTTCCTTTCCTTCTTCACTATTATCATTCCTATGTCACTCTTTTACTTCCTTCCTCATCCTTCTCTATTCTGTATTCTTGCCTTTCTTCCTCTTCCTCTTCCCTCCTTGCCTTCCGGGGTCTCTTCCCTCCCCTCCTCTCTCTCTCTCTCTCTCTTTCCTTCCTTCCTTCCTCCATCCCTCCCACCCATCTCACGTGACCTACTTCCGGCTTAGGCATCTCTCTCTCTCTCTCTCTCTCTCTCTCTCTCTCTCTCTCTCTCTCTCTCTCTCTCTCTCTCTCTCTCTCTCTCTCTCTCTCTCTCTCTCTCTCTCTCTTTTCCTCCATTAAGACTGGCTATTTGGGAGAAAAAATGAGGAAAAAATGAGGAAATAATGAGAGAGAGAGAGAGAGAGAGAGAGAGAGAGAGAGAGAGAGAGAGAGAGAGAGAGAGAGAGAGAGAGAGAGAGAGAGAGAGAGAGAGAGCGCTGCGGATGGGAAAGGGAGATAAAGTGAGATAAAGGGGAAACTGTTACTTCAAGTGTTTCCGTTGATGGGAACACGATGGGTCATGGGTCACTGCGGAAAGAGGTCACCAGGTCACCAGGTCACCGTTTTAGTCACTTTTCCGGTCATAAGTTTACTACGTTGAGTCACTTCACCAGCAGGTCACTTTTACGGTTCACCAAGTCACTATTTTGAGTCACTTTAGGTCACCAAGTCACTATATTGAGTCACTTCTGGTCACCAAGTCACTATATTGAGTCACTTCTGGTCATTAAGTCACATAGTTAGGTCACTTCAGGTCACCAGGACACTATTTTGAGTCACTTTAGGTCACCAAGAAAGTATAATGAGTCACTTCAAAATACTAGGTCACTGTGAGTCACTTTGAGAGTCACAAGTTTAATGGTGAGTCATTTTACAGACAGGGTCACCTCACCAGTCCCTAGATACGCCACCAGGTCACAAGGATATCAAGTCATTAGGTCACAAGGTCACCAGGTAAGAGGAAGGCGGTCACGGCGCACTAGGTTTGGTCATTAAAGGAGGAGTCATTAGGTCACAGGTGTCAACGGGGACAAACAAACAAACAAACAATAATAACAACAACAACAAAGGCACCACCACCACCACCACCACCACCACCACCACCACCACCACCACCACCACCACCACCACCACCACCACCCAACAACAACAACAACAAAAGCAGTAAACTCTGTATTCCTGTCTTTTTTTTTATTGGTAATCCTTAGTGTATGTATGTATGTTCATGTATGTATGTATGTATGTATGTTCATGTATGTATGCAGGAACATACATAAACGACTGCTTGCCTGACTCCACACTGTCCCAAACTAACTTCAGAAGGGGTGGGGTTGAAATGGAAGTCAATTATGTTCGAACACACACACACACGCACGCACACACGCATACGCACACACACACACACACACACACACACACACACACACACACACACACACACACACACACACACACACACACACTGCAGTCAGCGATTCTTCAACGTTGAATCTGATAGGTCACGTTTCTCAGAGGTCACGGAACAGAGTCAAAAGAGAGAGAGAGAGAGAGAGAGAGAGAGAGAGAGAGAGAGAGAGAGAGAGAGAGAGAGAGAGAGAGAGAGAGAGAGAGAGAGAGAGAGAGAGAGAGAGAGAGAGAAATCACTATGCTGTGTCAAAAGATTACGAGTTTCAATACAGAAAAAAAAACATGTACAGATTATACACAAGATGAGTACAAGTAATAGGAGAAAATACATAAAATTCAGAACAAAAAACAAAAAAATTAACATGTACAGGTTTTACAGAACTGAAATCAAGCCCACCACCAAAAAAATTCCAGGTAGGTATAAAAGCCACCAGGTAAAACATAACTAATCAAAGGTAAAAAACATAATACAAAAACAAGAGGCTACAGGTAACAGTTAACAAGCCACAAGTCACATGATAAGACACAACCACACAAAAACTTACCTTCTACACAATACAAGTAAGAGGTTAATGTCAGAAAGGAAAGGATGACAGTGATACAACCTCATAAGTAACTAAGAGATTAATGTAAGAAAGGAAAGGATTAAGATTCTACAACCTTTTAACTAACCTTCTATACGTGACAGGTAAAAGGTTAATATCAGAAATATATGGATGAAAAAGACAGGTAGGTGACAGGTAGTGAGAGGTAATAAGGAAGACAGGTAAGTTATAGGTAATGACAACAAGGACAAGGCAGCAGCAGGTACTTACAGCTTCCATCTCGAAGAAGTCATGGTCAAGTTTGGTGCCCTCGACGCCGCCAATCTTCTCGTTCATAAACTGAAACAGAAAACAGAGGTCAGATATCTCTTAAATGGGTGTGTTATGGAGAGAGAGAGAGAGAGAGAGAGAGAGAGAGAGAGAGAGAGAGAGAGAGAGAGAGAGAGAGAGAGAGAGAGAGAGAGAGAGAGAGAGAGAGTTATGTAAGATCATCCATTATTCAGACTTCACACACTATGGACCAAACTATGTAATCTAAACCTCAACTTGCATATGAAACCCAACACCCAGGAGGCTGTACCGGTGTACCAGTGACCTCAGGGATAACTCAATCATGGAGAGGATGCTTCAATTGTTGACGTATGCTACAAAATTCTCATGTTATATCACATCATACAACACAGGTGGGAAATAATTACTGAATGTCAATATATATGTAGTTTTAAATGTTTCTATCTTATTTCACATTTCTTTCCCTTGTTTATCGAATGAGAAAAGATTAGTTGCATCAAAAATCGTAAGGCTTTTTTGCACTTAGAAGTAATTGTTCTTTTAAATCTTCCAGACGAACGCCGTGTTTATAGGAGGAGAAAGTCTGGTCTAGCCAAGCTTTTCTCATGGGCTTTGTTGCGTAATTGAGAGAGAGAGAGAGAGAGAGAGAGAGAGAGAGAGAGAGAGAGAGAGAGAGAGAGAGAGAGAGAGAGAGAGAGAGAGAGAGAGAGAGAGTGTTCAAACTTTTCCAATTTCGGTCATAACCATCTTGACTTTCTCGCCTCCCCACCTCGAAAAAAAAATGAAGAGTTAGCGAAAGAATCAGAAATAATTAGAAGTGATCTGTAATTTTATACAAATATACATACACACATACATACATACATACATACTCTCCCCACCACACAGACACGCACTATTGATCTTGCTGTTGTCAGGCTGAATAAGTGAGTGGTTCTCAAGCCTCAACGACGGGCACGTGTACCCTTGGAGGATCTTTTAAGGGTACACGACACTTCACAAACAACAGCGTTACGAAACAGTGGAAATACATAGTTAAAAAGTATCTTGAACCAACTTACACGTACTAGAATACATGTTTTATTATATAGTTATGTACCTTTGCCTCACACACACAAGGGTTACGCTTTTAAGAAGAAAATCTCATATTGTCTCCATCCAACCCGAAATTTGAACCCAGAACATCTCGATTGTGAACCCAGCGCGCTAACCCCTACACCAAACTCTAATATACATACACAGGGCAAGGTAAGCAGGGTATACAGTTTGAAATTAATAAAGTTACTGAATCTTATATATAACTCATTTTTCCTTCACTGTACTGTAGGTTCCGAGTGTTATAATTATTGAAGTGGTTCGAGTATAGAGACAAACTGTGAAGCCATGAAGGAAGTGATGAAGAAAATGTCAAAATTATCAAACCACTGACTGACTTAAAATGACTGTCTGGCTGATTGACTGACGGACTGACAGAACACCATCATTATAAGTCAACCAATCATTACATAGCTACATGACACTCTTTCTGACACGCTGACTGACTGACTGACTGACTGATTGACCGACCGACTGACTGACTGACTGAGAAAGAAATAAAGTTACATTGCAAAAAAAAAAAAATATATAAAAAAGGAAAGAATATATACATACACAACGACAATTAACTCAACCCAATAAACACTACATAAAACACACACACACACACACACACACACACACACACACACACACACACACACACACACACACACAGACAACCACCATTAGCGTCTCAACAACCGATCATCAAGGTACATGACGCAGCGCCTTTTTGCAAGTCTTGTGGGGGAGCGAATCTTGTCGAGAGTTCTATTTTCAAACCTTGTTGTCTATGATTTCCTGCTCTCCTTCCCTTATCTCCTTCCCTCCCTCCTCGCTCTCCTACTCTCTCCCTCCTCCCTCCAAGTCCTAACGTGGTTATGCAGATGTGATAAGAACAGTCTTTGGTGCGGGAGGGAGAGGAGGCGACGGGCGGAAGGCAGCGGGAGCGAGGCAAAGAATGGTAGAGAAAAGGGCAACATGAATCCGTGACTTGGATATTTCAAAGAGCGAGAGAGAGAGAGAGAGAGAGAGAGAGAGAGAGAGAGAGAGAGAGAGAGAGAGAGAGAGAGAGAGAGAGAGAGAGAGAGAGAGAGAATCAATATATTTACTGTATCACACGCTGCATGTCTATCACCTTAAGCTCATTCCGGTACAACCTTTACAACCCACCACGTATAATTTTTCGATCCCAGAATCCAGTACGACTCTGTTTTGTTACATTCGGATCCCATCTTGAAGCACTAAAACCAGCTGGGAAAACCCTTCCACGTTGTTAAGCTTCCACTATCCCTCGTGTATAAGGTTCATGAACTTCCCACACACCTTCACGCCTGCAGGTGATGCCATAAGCTTAAGGGCGGCCACCTGGCGGTACCCACTGACTACATCGTCTCTGCAACGCTTCCAACAGTGCGGGAACATAACCGAAACTACATCAGTAACCTTCCCAGCACCTGTGGCGTTCCCTCCACTAGCAGAGTATAATGTTATGGTACCCTAGCGAAGAGTAGCACTGAAGACACCTGAGTAGCAGAGGAAACACGGGAGGAATGGGTGATAGACACGATATGAAACTTTTTAACTTATTCATTTATTTAATTCAGCAGCTACACCCTCTCCAGGCAAAGGTTGTGAGCTAAGTAAGAGAGGAGGCGGAGTCATCATACCATCTCGCCGCCTTACACTCGGCGACGTCAAGCCTCAAAACATCCTTAATGAGGCAACGCCAGACCAGGTCATGTGGCTGGACGAGGATGTTTAATGATGTAAATTGTGAAAAAAAAAAAAGTCCTTGAGGATATTTATATAATGCCTGAAGTCCTTGAGGATAATTCTGTTCAATGTAAACCCGAAGTCCTTGGTGATATTCATATAATTTCAAAATATTCAGTACTTGAAGCTATTTATATAAGGTCACACCACTGTAAGTCTGTAGTGCTACGTGTTATAATTCTCAACATTATATCACCTTTAATTAAGACCGTCAGCTACAGTGTTAAGGAAAGTTTAGGTTATTAGTGAGTGTAATTCCACGAACTCTTACTTACATCACGTGCTGTTGGAAAGTATTACGTGTCAAGGTCAAACTAATCATTGCCTCACTACACTATCTAAACGAACTGGCATTGGTTTACCTTATACAACATTTTCTTATATCAGTCCACAAGATTATGAAAATATTGCTGACGGTCTAATAGTTTCTGGTCATTTTAGTATCCAATTTTCTAATCTTGGCGCGTCACCGGGGCTGGAAACGGTCTTTTTTTGGCTTACATCTGTGTTGTTTGTCTATAATTATGGAAAAGAAACGAAAAATACAAGTAACAGTGGTTCCTCAAGCAGATATATCTTCGTTGGTAACTAACTATAATGTTCTTTCTCCCTTTCTCTTACTCCTACTCCTACTTCTACTCCTACTTCCTCTACTCCTTTTCCTTTCCATCCTGTTTCCACTCACTCCTTCCCTTGGCTCACTCGTGGAACTTCTTCAATCGGTCTTGGCGGTGAATTTATTGCTAAACTTCCGCGATCTTCTTTTTCAAATGGGATAGAAGGCCTCGCACTTTTTAGCAGCTGAGGGTGAAAACTGACGCTAAACTAAACCCACGCTCTCCTCCCTCACTTTATCTCGCCTCCTACGTTTTCTGTGTGTTCCGTTTACAGTAGCGGGTGTCTCTATACTCTTCTACTGTATCTATCGTTTTCCGCGGCTTATTTAGGGGGAAGGTTTCGTACTCCGGCGCTCTGGTATCTGTTGTATGTTTATGTTCCCTCGCATGGCCACGTGTAGGAGACTGACTGCCGTGGGTACGAATTAAATTGAATTGACAAGATCACACAACTACGCTTTGTCTCTTCTTCACTCCGTCCCCGCCGCCGCCCCCGCCTTCCGTACCCACCCCTTCCAGGTCCTTCCCCTCTCATCCATCCATGTGTATAATGGTGTTTACGTCTACAAGCTCCCTCCAGCTAGCCATGCAATTCACTTTACAGACGTTGTTAATTGGTCTGCAGTAATTATCTTAAGAAGTTTGTTTTCATATTTTGCAAAAGTTTTCTCCCCTGGACGTGAAATGAGAAAAATAAATATGGTTAAATGAGAGAAATGAATATGGTTTACCTGTGTGTGTCTGGGTTTTACATGTTATCTATCTATCTGTCAGTTGAGTAAGTAATGAAAGTCGAGCATCAGGTGTGCATATTGGTTTTCCTTCGTGGAGGTGTAAATAATTACCGCCAGAGAAATTGTAACCAGTAGGACTAATTAATTTCCGCATCGGTTTGGTGTCCGGGAATGATACTAACTCTGCGACCACACCGTCACCCACCTGTAGCTTCCACTCCCACTCCGCCAGCCAAGCCTCGCAACACCTGGCTAACTTCGCGGTCGGCAAGTGACAAAGAGGTCGGGGGATCGGGGGTCGGGTGTCCTTCTCCCCTTTACTCCCCCGATACAAAGCAACACAAACTATACTTTACAAATGGGTGATACGTGCTGAGTGCTGTTACACCCTGTTATCGACGCGGCCAGAAGGGGAGGTGCAATTTTTTATTCTATAAGTCCAGCCAGCCAGCCGCCCGTTGCACTGCACTCTCCCAGCACCACCAGCACGAGGCTATAACAAGGGTCAGCCCAAGGACGTGGAGGTAAAATTTGAGCTACATGGTCAGGATAAAAGGCAATGAGACTTCAGTTTGAGTTGAACCTGCGATTCCAAACCTACGTACGCCAGACTGAAGGAAAAAAATAATAATAAAAAAAAAAAAAGCAGAGGCGATTCTATTGTTTTTAACTCCAGCCACGTAAAGACGGCAGCGCAGTGACCCACTTAGCACAGTGTAGGAAGTGTCTGCAGTGTGTATGAGGCACCAACTCGCGGTCATAACCACAGCCTTAAGCCTCCCCACAGCAACATTTTCCAACCGACCAATTGCCAATCGCATAAGTGTTCTCTCAGCTCGAGTCCCTAAGGCCAGCTTGTCGTCCCGCTCGATCTGATCCAACGCGGCCATTTCCACCCTCGCATGTAGGTCAGTTGTAGAGGCAGGAGGCAGGAGGCAGGGTCAGGCGTAAGGACAGAGGTCACAGCCAGCTCACTACGCCTCAACACTGCACAGCTATTCCTTCTCGAACCCATCTGCAGCATCTGTCTTCCCCTTCGATTATCTATTACTAGCAAGGCAGGATGTGATCTTTTGTACGTGTTCTTGTGTGTACTAAGGCCATCTAAATGCGCTCCTCTTGCCTTCCTGATGTACAAGATATTCATGTTCCTTTCTTTAGGCAGCAATGATGTAAATATTTCTTTAGCAAACCTACACGTTGTTGTTTTTTTTCCGACTTAGTAGATTATTTATTCATTAGCGTACAGACACACACACACACACATACATCACACACACACACATACACACACACACACACACACACACACACACACACACACACACACACACACACACACTTTAGACACAACGCCCCCAAAAAGTACCCGTAACGTCTCTTCGCCGCCGCCGCCGCCTCCGCCTCCTCCTCCTCCTCCTCCTCCTCCTCCTCCTCCTCCTCCTCCTCCTCCTCCTCCTCCTCCTCCTGGGACACACTCTCATGTAAGGTGTTGTTCCGGGAAAGTGAGTCCCCGAAGGTGTGTGTACAAATTCCATTTTTTTCTTTCTTTCTCTCAAACACACACACACACACACACACACACACACACACACACACACACACACACACACACACACACACACACACACACACACACCCGAGAGAGAGAGAGAGAGAGAGAGAGAGAGAGAGAGAGAGAGAGAGAGAGAGAGAGAGAGAGAGAGAGAGATGAAACGCGATAACGTGGAAAAAGTGGAAAAACGAGTTAACATAACAGAGAAGTAGACAAACACACACACACACACACACACACACACAGAGCAAACCGCAGAAATACACAAGCAACACAAACCCTTCCCCTTTCCCTTCCCCTTCCCCCTTTCCCCTTCCTCCTTCCCCCTTTCCTCCTTCCTCCCCACACCACATGCACCCCACGATCTACCTCCAACATTTCTCCCCCTCCCCCACCATCCTCTCTCCTT
>JAPQNM010000013.1:16607443-16614943 GCA_029783475.1 Metacarcinus magister
CACACACACACACACACACACACACACAGACACACAGTATAAACAATACACTATTTTCACACTCGCAACACCATGCCATCTTCACCTGCAACACAAACGCAACACTTCACCTCACAAATGCAACACCTCTTCCGCCAATAACACTTCAGACAACACATTTCAGCTTCAAGTGTCAAGTGTTGGTTGTGTTGCTCGACGAACACTTCAATACTTGGCAGAGAAAATGTGCAAGCGGGAATGACGTGTGTGTGTGTGTGTGTGTGTGTGTGTGTGTGTGTGTGTGTGTGTGTGTGTGTGTGTGTGTGTGTGTGTGTGTGTTAATGGAATACAGAAATAGCTGTGAAAAGATCGATAAATACATCAATAAATCAATGAAAAAATAGCGTGATGAAAAAAAAGGTATTTGTAGAGTAAGATAAAATAAAAAACTGAAAGAAAACTGTCATTGTATTTTTTTAAACAACTAATAAAAGAACTTATGTAAATATATATAAAAAAAAAGTATATTTCAACTCTATGTATATATGAAACAATACAATACTTTACGGATATATACTACAGTACAAGTATGAATGCAAATCAAGTCTAAATTAATGAATAAATAAAACATACAATACAAAAAAGGGTTAATGGAATTTATGCAAATCTGAATACATAAAAAAAATTACAAAAATATATTAATGTATATGTAAATGTAATGAGTGAGATATATTTGTATGAGGCAATAGTGGTTGACGGGTAGAATACAATTGAGAAATAAAAGAAAGAGGAGTGTGATAAGGGCGAGGGGAGTGGGGGGGGGTAGTATGAAGGTTTGGGAGGAGAAGAGGAGGAAGAGGAAAGAGGGAAGGAAGATAAAAGGGAGAGAAGGAGGGAGGGAGGGAGGGAGAGGCAGAGTTAAAATTAGGTCGATGCTTTTAATTTTTTATACCATGTTTTATTGTTTGCTAAGAGGTGTGGATGGCAAGGAGGAGGAGGAGGAGGAGGAGGAGGAGGAGGAGGAGGAGGAGGAGGAGGAGGAGGAGGAGGAGGAGGAGGAGGAGGAGGAAGAAGAGGAGGAGGAGGAAGAGGAGGAGGAGGAGGAGGAGGAGGAGGAGGAGGAGGAGGAGGAGAAGTTTTTTGGGGGATGAAGTGACGAGGTTAAGAGGAGGTAGTAGTGTGTGTGTGTGTGTGTGTGTGTGTGTGTGTGTGTGTGTGTGTGTGTGTGTGTGTGTGTGTGTGTGTGTGTGTGTGTGTTCAAAGGAGGAAGTCTTGAATCATTCTTTGAACTCAATCGGCTTTTGTCTATAGTCCTACACTCTCTCTCTCTCTCTCTCTCTCTCTCTCTCTCTCTCTCTCTCTCTCTCTCTCTCTCTCTCTCTCTCTCTCTCTCTCTCTCTCTCAAGATTGGAAACTTAAGTATAACAATTATAAAGTAATGTTCCTATTAGTAGAGAGAGAGAGAGAGAGAGAGAGAGAGAGAGAGAGAGAGAGAGAGAGAGAGAGAGAGAGAGAGAGAGAGAGAGAGAGAGTGGTAGTAGTAGTAGTAGTAGTAGTAGTAGTAGTAGTAGTAGTAGTAGTAGTAGTAGTACACAATAGACGTAAGGTACAATAGCCCTAACATAATCTGTAATCAAGCGACACAGGTAGATAAACACACCAGGTAGATAGGTAGGTAGGTAGGTAGGTAGATAGGTCAATAAATCTAAGGTAAAAGTCAATCAAAAAGGCATTAGGAGTAGATATACAGGTGGCGTTAAAGGTAGATAAGGAGGGATAATGATAAGAGGCATTACTACCAGATATACAGAAAGTCAATAGAGGATAGGTAATGTTTATGTCCGCATTAAGAGATTAAGATAAAGGGAGGAGGGAGGGAGATAACAACTGATAAAGACGAGGCAAGGCAACATAACATGAAGGAAGGAAGGAAGGAAGGAGAGAGAGAGAAGGAGGAAGGAAGGAGAGAAGGAGGAAGGACAGCGTGTGACAGTGATAACACCAACTCTATTGTGTAAATGTAGACAAGTGTGAGAGAGAGAGAGAGAGAGAGAGAGAGAGAGAGAGAGAGAGAGAGAGAGAGAGAGAGAGAGAGAGAGAGAGAGAGAGAGAGAGAGAGAGAGAGAGAACAGAATGATTGAAAAGGCGAGGCGAGTGAAGCTGGCATTGAAGGAAGAAGAAGAAGAAGAAGAAGAAGAAGAAGAAGAAAAGAAGAAGACGAGAGTGGTGGAGACTGTGGCATTACGTGGAGTGGATGCGTGGGTGTATGTGCGTGTGCGTGTGTGCGTGTGTGTGTGTGTGCGTGTGCGTGTGCGTGTGTGTGTGTGTGTGTGTGTGTGTGTGTGTGGAAGGAGAGAGACGAATCGATGACTGTTAAACTGCAAATGGCTGAAACTTATCTATCTCGAGAATGTCATTACACGATGGAGATTAATTCATATTAAACTGAATTCCCTAACTAGAAGACTCTCTCTCTCTCTCTCTCTCTCTCTCTCTCTCTCTCTCTCTCTCTCTCTCTCTCTCTCTCTCTCTCTCTCTCTCTCTCTCTCTCTTTCAATCAGTAATGTCGTGGCCTGAACAAAGCACTGCAGAGGAACACTCGATTATCTTTCCTCTTGAGACTCCCCACTCCCACGTTAGCACTAAGCCCCTGTAATGCTGCCTGTGGGTGTGATGCTGCCCTTAAAGATAGCACCCACACACCCACACGCCCAGACACCCACACACCTAAACACCCACACACCTAAACACCCAAACACCCAGACACCCAGACACCAGTTAAACACTAGTATAGCTCCTAGGCTTGTGATCTCCTCTACCTTTGCCCTACACACAATATCGAGATGGTCCACAAAGTCAAGAGGTGATAGACAGTGATATCTAGCAGCGTTTATAGATACACTTTCCTTGGTCTGTGAGGTTTAATACACAACTTTATCTCCCCTTAACTTCCTTTGTATAGTATATAGAGCCTTAACCTACGACTGGACTCTCCATTGGGTTAGTATAAAGACTTAAAGCACATTAGCTACCCACATATAGTCTTTTAAACAGATCCTAAGCACTAGTCATTTTTGTTACGTGGTTGTTTCTGCCTGACGAATCGAGGAGGAAAGCTGCATCACTGGTAACAAGGGAGGACAAGACAAGGGGAGGACAAGACAAGGGGAGGACACAAGGGGAGGACACAAGGGGAGGACACAAGGGGGAGAGGGTAAGGCAGTAGGTATTAGGAGCGAAGGACAGTGAACAGGTCATGTGTGCAATGAATGATGGTGTGTTGAAGTGAGTATAAATAGATTGAGAAGGGCGACCAAGGGATGGAATACACGAATGAAGGCGATGGGGGAGAGAGAGAGAGAGAGAGAGAGAGAGAGAGAGAGAGAGAGAGAGAGAGAGAGAGAGAGAGAGAGAGAGAGAGAGAGAGAGAGAGAGAGAGAGAGAGACAGCAATGAGACCACAATAAAACAATAAATGAAGGTCATAAAAGGGAAAATGACAGAGAGACAGACACACAGAGAGAGAGAGAGAGAGAGAGAGAGAGAGAGAGAGAGAGAGAGAGAGAGAGAGAGAGAGAGAGAGAGAACCACCACCATCACCACCACCACTACCACCACCACCACCACCATCACACCCTCTCTCTCTCCCCTTAGGACCGTCAATGAGAAGACACAGTGGGACCAGAGCAGCTCCTTGATGGTTTGGGGGGGGGAGGGAGGGGGAGGGAGAGAGGAGGGAAGGAGGCACTCAAAGAGGACGAGGACGAGGACGACGAGGAGGAGGAGGAGGAGGAGGAGGAGGAGGAGGAACGGCAACCCCCTGAATGAAGAGACAGGATGTGAGGTCCATTGCAAGAGGCGATCTATTTAAGCTTTCAACCTCTTTTCCCCGTGCATCTGTTCGCCTAGTGTGTGCTGCAGGAAATGGCCTTGTTGGTGGCGGTGGTGGTGGTGGTGGTGGTGGTGGTGGTGGTGGTGGTGGTGGTGGTGGTGGTGGCGGTGCTGGTGGAGAAAGGCTAAGATGAAGAATAGGAGAAGAAAAGGAGAAGAGGAAGAATAGGAGGAGGAGGAGGAGAAAGAGATGAAGACCAAGATGAAGAATAGATGAAGGAAAGGAAGAATAAGAACTAGAAGAAGGGTAGGAAGACAAGACAAGAAGAGAAGTGGAGGAGGAGGAGGAGGAGGAGGAGAATGGTGGTGGTGATAGTGGTTGTGGTGGTGTCAAAAAATCCATAACCTATATCAGTACAACACCTGCTGCTAGCCATCCCTTGTGTGTGTGTGTGTGTGTGTGTGTGTGTGTGTGTGTGTGTGTGTGTGTGTGTGTGTGTGTGTGTGTGTGTGTGTGAGTCACTCTTATATAGGACATTAGAGAGAGAGAAGTATGTATGCCTTGGACCGCACGTAGAGACTGAGAGAGAGAGAGAGAGAGAGAGAGAGAGAGAGAGAGAGAGAGAGAGAGAGAGAGAGAGAGAGAGAGAGAGAGAGAGAGAGAATTACCACCACTACCACCACCACCACCACCATCATCATTGAAGTACACAAGTCTGGACGGAGAAGGCAGGAATAGGTTGGTGCGTGTATGTATGTGTGTATGTTATGCGTGTGGGGGAGGGGGGGCGGGGCGGGGCTGGGGGGGGCGGGGGGGCGGTACATCTACCTGCCCACTCTACACCTGAAGGACCCTCAAAGCGATCCCCTACCTCTAAGATCGACCTCCTTACACTGAACACAGTCTCTCTCTCTCTCTCTCTCTCTCTCTCTCTCTCTCTCTCTCTCTCTCTCTCTCTCTCTCTCTCTCTCTCTCTCTCTCTCTCTCTCTACGTGGCTCCCTTTAATTCAGCTACAAAGTACACATACAGAATCTTAACTATTTTGGTATTTCCTGCACACTTGGTTTAGTTAGGTTAGGTTAAGTTAGGTTAGGTTAGGTTAGGTTAGGTTAGGTTAGGTTAGTTAGGTTAGGTTAGGTTAGGTTAGGTTAGGTTAGGTTAGGTTAAGTTAGGTTAGGTTAGGTTAGGTTAAGTTAGGTTAAGTTAGGTTAGGTTAGGTTAGGTTAGGTTAGGTTAAGTTAGGTTAGTTAGGTTAGGTTAGGTTAGGTTAGGTTACACAACGCGCCAACCCAATGTATAGGACAGATATAGTTAAGTATACACAATCATACATTCCAAGAGGAGCAGGTGCATGTTTGGCTTCCTTGTATGTCTATGTGTATCAGTATACCCTTTGCTCTCTATTCTATACGTGTCCACCGCCACTCAACGTTATCTCATGTTATCGATAGAACCTCTTAAACAAGGTTGACTTAAGGGAAGTGAGACACAGTGCCGTAGAGTCAGGTTTTCATGTGCAATAGTACGAGGAACATTGGCTGACTTGACTTGACACAGCAGGGTCCAAAATGTCATTATCTTCGCCCTACACATGAATAGACCACACAGCCTCCTCCATTAAGCCTGCTAATGCCTGCATCTTGGTCTCGGTTGCATGGATTTTAAAAGTCCACGCATTTTCTCTTCTAATTCAGTATCTCAAGAGCCCTTCCCAGGACCTCTAGTGACTCCCTGAACGTTACGCGGCCAGGTTAATGTTAGCGATAGTCACATTACCAACACACACACTCTGGAATGACTCTGGTTCATGACTTTAAACACCAATACTTTAATATAAAGGTGTGGCAGCAACAAGGCAAGAACGCCCGCCTTCCTCACGTCTGAATTAACCGGAAACACCACCGGACACACCACCTTCACATTTCACAGCCCTGCCAGACTCGGAGCACACACACACACACACACACACACACACACACACACACACACACACACACACACACACACACACACACACACACAGACTTATGATCAATAATCCTCCCGGGAATCCCCAGCCAGTCTCAGAAATTTCTTACAGTGTACTGGATCTAACTAGCGCTGCTTGATGTAAAGGTAAAGCTGAAACCATCGCCTATCCAACTCAGACCAGCGTTCCATGAGGGTATTTTTGACACTCTTGGCATGAACCTTTTGACGAACACACAACAATATATGAGGGAGTATTTTGATCTCCCAGCTGACCATTTATCACCTGAAAGCCTGTTATTTTCACTGGTAAACGTTGCAACACTGACTGCCTTAAAGCTGACCACTGTCTTATCCTCTTCACTGGTATACCCTGGAACAGACTGCTCTTCCTGTTCTCTCTCCTCCTTCATCCACTATTCAGGAACAATGTCCAGCCATCTTAATAGGTAAACTGACTTTGACTGACGACTCTCTCAGGCAACCAACATCCATTGTAATTTGTGTGACTATCCTATCAACAAGCACGACCACACGACCCAAGAAGACACACACACACACACACACACACACACACAGCGCAGCCTTTTGTATATTGACGCTTTGTAACAGTGTAGAGGCAGACACAGGCGGTGGTAGTGTCTTACTGTGAACATTACAGTCTTCCAATCCTTGAACTTTCTGTGGCTGAATTTAACAAAAGACTTCCTTCCCCGATAGTGAATGTTTTAATCCATGGACCGAGTATCTACGAATAAAAGAAAGCAGAAAATGTAAGATGTATACAATTGAAGGAGAGATGTCAGAGCGCCTAACGTTCAGTCTGTCTTTGATTTTCTTAATGTGAATGGTATGAGGCAGACTTTGTGTTGCTCAATGCTTCCAATGTTTAATTCCTTCACCTATCTACTCAACATAACCTTCCATACAACTATAACCTCTCCAGTTCCACTTTTTTTTTCCTACACTGAACATTCTTGAGTTATCCTTCACTATAAATATCACCATAAAATTTCACATCTCATCTATTCCAAACAGTGTAATATAAAGTCATCAGTGTTAGATAAGAGTTGTGTATATCTCCTTTTCCCTTGGTGGTGGTGGTGGTGGTGGTGGTGGTGGTGGTGGTGGTGGTGGTGGTGGTGGTGGTGGTGTAGGTCGCGTTCCTAAAGAGATATATCAACATGCTCTTCATCACACTTCGGTTATCTTTTCTTAGGAAGCGCGTGTGACAAAGAGGAGCATTAGACTGATAAGAAGCGGAGACCAAAAAATGTACGGGAAGATTTCTCGGCCCAGGTGTAAGGAAAATATGAGAGGGTACACCAGACTATTACGTAATCTCTTTTTTGTTTTGTGTTTTCTCTCTCTCTCTCTCTCTCTCTCTCTCTCTCTCTCTCTCTCTCTCTCTCTCTCTCTCTCTCTCTCTCTCTCTCTCTCTCTCTCTCTCTCTCTCTCTCTCTCTCTCTCTCTCTGGGCATCAGTTTTATAGTTCTGTCTTTCAGTTTAAAATGAATCACAGGATGAAGAGAAAATACTGGCCCTTATATTTTAGACTTAGGCGGAGACTAGATCGATCTTTTGTATGATATCAGAGGAGGAGGAGGAGGAGGAGGAGGAGGAGGAGGAGGAGGAGGAGGAGGAGGAGGAGGAGGAGCCACCCACACCTCCTACGCTTCTCTTCCTCCCTCTCCTCCTCCTCCTACACACACACACACACA
>JAPQNM010000013.1:16627443-16637443 GCA_029783475.1 Metacarcinus magister
ACGGGTTTCCTCTTTTCCTTGTTTCTTTCCTTCCCTCATTACATACACACGTGACTGCCTAAAATTCTCACCTGCCTGTACTTGCGAAAAAAAAACACACCTGCCCATAATTAGGTCTCAATGCCAGGTAATCAACACCTGCGTGGTAAAAATAACATCCAATTTAGCTTCAATATTTTTTTCATGATTTTTTATAGAACCAAATTAGTATTTCAAAAGTTAACTGTGAATTTTTACATCTTTTTCCTTTACTTTTACTTTTATTATTATTATCATTACTACTACTACTACTACTACTACTACTACTACTACTACTACTACTACTACTACTACTACTACTACTACTACTATCGGGCGCTAGAAATGGTGTAGGGAAGGTAAGGTAAGGTAAGAATTCATCCTCTTTAAATAGCAGTGTTTTCAGGTACAGTTTTCAGCACAAGTGGTGAGCACCTTCTCTTTCGTTTTCCATAATGGCTTTGCAAAACGAAAACCATTTTGTGGAGATTTTCAGTTTTCGTTTCCTCCCCCTCCCCACACACACACACACACACACACACACACACACACACACACACACACACACACACACACACACACAGGGTTTGTAAACATAAAACATCAAATTAGCTCTTTGGTTTTCCCTTCCTTCATTTTTTATTCCCCGGTAACTTTAATGGGGAATTTCCTTCATCATTACTCATTCAAATCAGGGAAGGAGAAGAAGAGAAGAAGACGGTGAGAATAGCCGGGAGGGAGGGAGGGAAGGAAGGAAGGAAGGAAGGAAGGAAGGAAGGAAGGAAGGAAGGAAGGAAGGAAGGAAGGAACGAAAGAAGACAAGCAGGAAGGAAGGAAATAAGGAAGACAAGAAATAAGGCAGGAAGGGAAGCAGGAAGGATGGAAAGAAATAAGGAAGAAATGAAAGAAGGAAGGAAGGAAGTAAAGAAGACCTCGACCTCACTGCCTTCTCAATGTTCACCCAATCAAGAGTGTCAACAAACCCACAGTAACACACGACACATGACCCTCCACCACCACCACCACCACCACCACCACACCACCATCACCACCACCATCACCACCACCTACCTAACCTGTCTCTTCGTTGGGGCGTCTTTAATATAACATGGAAAGGTTAGGTTAGCAGCTAGAACAACGGCCTCGAGTACTGGTTGGTTATTAATGTTATTGTTAGTGTTGTTAGTGTTCTTGATTCCTTCCTTCCTTCCTTCCTTCCTTCCTTCCTTCCTTCCTTCCTTCCTCCCTGCCTTCCTTCCTTCCTTCCTTCCTTCCTTCCTTCCTTCCTGCCTTCCTTTCTTTCAGTTCAGTCAGTCCACGGCCATTTTGCGCTTATTTCGGGGCCGATTTCGTGACAAGAACCCCACACACACACACACACACACACACCACACACACACACACACACACACACGGGTTTAATATCGGTGCGCTTTATGACTTTACAACATGGATACATATCGGAGGAAGAAAAAGAAAGGCGAGGAGGGGGGCGTAGGAGGAGGAGGAGGAGGAGGAGGAGGAGGAGGAGGAGGAGGAGAGGAGAGGGGGGCGTAGGAGGAGGAGGAGGAGGAGAGGGAGGGAGGAGGAGGAGGAGGAGGAAGAAAACGGATGATAATGAGGAGGAAATAGAGGAAGAGGAATAGGAGGAGGAGAAAAACAAGCAGAACACAACACAACAGCAACACAGACGAAGCCAAAGTCGGTTGGTCGCCGATGATGTGTTCGGACAAGTTGTTTACGCGAGGCAGAGAGAGAGAGAGAGAGAGAGAGAGAGAGAGAGAGAGAGAGAGAGAGAGAGAGAGAGAGAGAGAGAGGTGGGGGGGCAGACATTAATCTTGCGGAGGTGAGGTGGACAAAGTTTTTCCTCAACGAGTGATAATATTGTGACCGACGGAGGAGGAGGAGGAGGAGGAGGAGGAGGAGGAGGAGGAGGAGGAGGAGGAGGAGGAGGAGGAGGAGGAGGAGGAGGAGGAAGGAGGAGGAAGAAGAAGAGTGTTACTGGGAAAGAAAAACCTTGACGGCTGATGGACGTTAGAGAAGAGTAAAGGTGGAAGGAGGAGGAAGAAGAGGAAGAAGAAGAAGAAGAAGAAGAAGAAGAAGAAGAAGAAGAAGAAGAAGAAGAAGAAGAAGAAGAAGAAGAGGAGGAGGAGGAGGAGGAGGAGGAGGAGGAGGAGGAGGAGGAGGAGGAGGAGGAGGAAAAATGGTTAAAAATAATATAAAGGAGACTAAAAGAAGATAAAGGACAGCTAAAAAAAAAAAAAAGAAGATGAGAGAGAGAGAGAGAGAGAGAGAGAGAGAGAGAGAGAGAGAGAGAGAGAGAGAGAGAGAGAGAGAGAGAGAGAGAGAGAGATCACAAATTACTATAAAAAAAAAAAACACCGAGAGGGTTGTGAAAAAAAAATCTAAAGCTTGGAAAAATAAATTAAGAGTTAATGAACATAATTAGATTTTAACACAACCTTCCTTTCCCTCCTTCCTCTTCCTCCTCACATCCCTTTCCTCCTCTCTCTCCCTCCCTCCCCCCCTTCATTCCCTCCATCTCTCCCTCCTTCCTTCCCTTCCCTCTTTTCCTTCCTTTCCATCCTCACACCCTCCTTCCCTCCCTCTAACACTCCTTCTCAACCTCTTTCCTTCCTCCTTCCTTCCTTCCCTCCCTCAAATCTTTCCTTACCCCTTCCCTCCCTATCTCTCTCCTCTCCTCTAAGCCTCATCGCTTACACTCCTCCCCACCCCCACTCCTTCTCCCCTCCCCCCCTCCTTCTCTCCAACCAAAAAGTCTTGACCGGCTTTCAAATCAGCTAATTGAACAGGACACCTCACTAACACCTTCTTGATGGGGCAGTGAGGGGAAGGGGAAGGGGAAGGGGAAGGGGAAGGGGAAGGGGAAGGGAAGGAGAAGGGGAGGTAAAAATGATATGAGGGGGGAAAAAAGAGGGAAAAAAGAAGAGAAGCCTATCGTACTGTAACCTCACTAACCAAGTCTTGAAGGGGAAAGAGGGGAAGGAAGGGGAAGGGATAGAGTGGGAGGATAGGATGGGGAGAGAATAGGGGAAGTAAGGGGACGGGAGAGAGGGGATGAGAGGGGAAGAGAATAGGGGAAGTGGGGGGAAGGGGTAGAGAGGGGAGAGGTTAGGGAATGGAAGGAAAACTAACGGGAGGGAAGAGGATGAAGAAAAAGAGGGGAGAGGAGAGAGGAGGGGAAAGAAAGGGAGAGAGGAAACGTTAGCGGATGGGGAGGATAGAGAGGAGGATGAGAGGGGAGAATAATGGACAGGAAGGAAGACACAGGAAGAGGGGAAAAGAGAGGAAGAAAGACACAGGAAGAGGGGAAGAGAAAGAGGAAGAAGGGGAAATATACTGCTCTTACATACCACCACACGCCTACTACCTCTTATCTGATGGAGGAGGAGGAGGAGGAGGAGGAGGAGGAGGAGGAGGAGGAGGAGGAGAGGAGGAGGAGGGAAAAAAAGGGAGCAAAGGAAACGGTGAAGAGGGAAGGAGGAGGGACGGTAATATGAGGAGGGAAGGAGATATGAGTGACAGGAGGAGGAGGAGGAGGAGGAAGATGGGAAGACTAGAAGATTAAGAAGGAGTATATACCAAATTAATCTCCACAAATTCTATTATGGCTCTCTCTCTCTCTCTCTCTCTCTCTCTCTCTCTCTCTCTCTCTCTCTCTCTCTCTCTCTCTCTCTCTCTCTCTCTCTCTCACGGTTGCGTCACAAGAGATACAATTACGTAAAGATATAGATAAAGCTTCTGCCAATTATAGGAGGAAGATATATGTATGTGTGTATGTATGTGTGTGTGTGTGTGTGTGTGTGTGTGTGTGTGTGTGTGTGTGTGTGTGTGTGTGTGTGTGTGTGTGTGTGTGTGTCTAATAAAAAGAGAGAGAGAGAAGAGAAAGAGAGAGAGAAGATAGAGAGAGAGGGAGACAGAGGATAAAGAGAGATACAGAGGATAGAGAGAGAGACAGAGGATAGAGAGAGAGAGAGAGACAGAAGAGACAGAGAGTTACGGGATGTAAAAATAAAGAGACATGCAAGAGAAAGGTCAAGAATTAAGAGATGAGGGAAAAAGTCAAGGGTGAGGGGAGGGATGAGGGTGGGGTGAGGGGGGGAAGTGAGGGGAAGTGAGGGGAGAGGTGGGTAGTGAGACGACAGTGAAGGGTAAGTGTGAGACAGCTTGGACGGAGCAGTGAAAGGTGAGGGGATGACACCCACACAGACGGGATGAGGGAGTAAAGAGTAAAGGCTTGCGAGGGACTGAGGGAGTGAAGAGACAGGCTGGAGTGAGTGAGGGGCGGGCGGTGAGGGAGTGAGGCTGCCGGGGTGAAGTGAGTTGAGGGGAGACAGCGAGGACAATCCAAGGTGAGTGAGGGCAACAGTAAGGGGAAGCTCAGTAAGGTAAAGACACCAAGCTGCTGTACGAGCCTCAGTCCTACCGGCTGCGGCAGAGGTGTGCGGCCGTGCAGTTGACTCTGCTTTGTGTCACCCTGACGCTGCTGGCTGTGGCACTGAAACAACCACTGTGGCGCTGTGGCGGGCGAGAGAGCTGGACTGAGGCCTGGCACAGCACGGAACAGCACGGCGGCCCCACGGCGCACGCCCCGCCACCAGCTCCAGGCAGCCTCGTACACCCGCGATCGATCCACACCACACCGCCGCCCGCCGCCCTGCCTGCCCCAGTCACCGCCCGCACCACTGCCACACCAGCCACAGCCACAGCCGGCCCCACACTCCCCGACCTGCTCCACAGTTCGCAAAATTTTCCACCACAGTTGGCTGCCCCACAACCCCCCACAACCATTCTCCACAACAGTCATCAACAGTCTTCACCACAGCTGGACCAAAAGCCTCACACAGCCTCTACAACCACTGCCAGCCCCAACAACTCACAACAGGCTCCACCACAACTACCAAGTCTTCACCACAGCCCCCAACAGTCTCCACCACAGCCCCCAACAGTCTCCACCACAGCCCCCAACAGTCTCCACCATAGCCCCCACGGTCCCCATCAATACCCAACAAGGTCGGCGCCACAACCTTCACCACAGTCATCACCTCACAGGACCCTCGACTGACAAACGCATCACTGTCAGCCCAACAGGCTTCTTCCGTGATCCCAGCCGTCACAAGTCAGCCCCAACGTCCCTACCACAGCTGAACCATACCTCACATAGGCTACAAATCACTGCCAGAGCGAGCCTCACCCCATCATTGCAACAACCAGCAACACCTCAGCCTAACACTGCCACAGCCGGCTACACCGTCACTGCCGCACCGACTCCACAACACCTCCACCACTGCCATACAGCTCCATGCGTCATCAACGCAGCAGAAGCAACAGCGTGGACCGGTCACCACGAAGGCGGTCCAGACCTCAGGCTGCTTCCACCTCACACTCAACTAGGTGCAGCCACAGCCTTCACCGCGCCACAACACCCACACACCGAAGCCCCCCCACAGCAAGCTACCCTGAGACTCACAGCAACTCCCAGGGGCGGCGTCCGCAGAGCCCCAGTCCCAGACGTCGCAGCCGCCGTCGTCAGTGGCACAGTCACAGCCACAGCCCCAAGCCCTTGGGCCGCCGCCGCAGCAGAAGTCACCCAGGGGCGGACGGGGTGCGTCACCATTGGTTCAGCCACAGCCCAAGAGGACGTAAGAAGAGAGGCCGTCGAGGAAAGAGCCACAGTCCCCGCCGGCCTCCATGGATAAGCCACAGCCCCCGCCGCCCCCCTTGGTTGAGCCGCAGCCCCCCAGACGCCCGCCACCGTCGCAGCAGAAGTCGCCGCAAGGCTCGCAAGAGGAAAGAGGGCACCGTCTCCCCTCGTCGCCGCCGTCACTGGTTCAGCGACAGTCGCAGCCCACGGCCTTGCAGAAAAAAGCGCAGCCGCAGCCGCAGCCGCAGCTACCGCAGAAAGGTGAGCCACAGCCCGCCGCACCGCCGTCGACCACCGTGGCTCAGCCCACGGCCTCGCAGTGGCAGTCCCCGCAGAAAACGCCATTGGTTCACCCCCAGCCCGCGCCGTGATCGCCGGTCGCCTGCTAAGAGTCCCCGCCGGCGCAGGGATGTGAAGAAGAGTCGCAGCCCGCAGCCCAAAACCAGCAGCCGTCGAAAACCCAAGCGACGGCACTGGTTCAGTCCTGCGGCCACCACGCGAACTCGCAAGACGCGGCGCCGCGCCCCCCGCAGGAGCTATCGACAGCGGCGCAGCCTCAGCACGCACCACACCTTCCTGCAGCGCCGCAGCCAAAGTCCGCACCCACTCTACCGACACCGACGTTCCCGCAGCACCGAGATGAGCCGCAGCCAGAGCGACTATCACAGCCGCAGCGACCACCTCAAGACTCAAGACGACCAACCTCGAGGCTACACCCACCCCAATAATCACAACCACTCCGTCAACCACAGACACCACCACCATAGACACCACCACCACCATCACTGCCACCACCATCACCACCCCCACCACCATCACTGCCACCACCACCACAGGAATCACAACGGCCACCACAAGAGGATCCACAGTGACAGCACCAAGAGCCCCACTGACGTGAAGTTGAGGAGTCACAGTGATTACCACACCGGCAGCCCAAGTGACATGAAGTCAAGGAGCCATACCAGCCACAGTGACCACCACATCAGACAACAGGAAATATACCAAATCAGGAGCCACTCCAGGACTCCAAGCACACACCATTCCAGGAGCCACAGCACACACCAGAGCCATACCGGAAGCCAGAGTAGACAACAATCAAGGAGCCACAGCAGCACACAATCAAGGAGCCACAGCAGACATTCCAGGAGCCAAAGTAGACACCATTCCAGGAGCCAGAGTGGACACCAAGTCAGAAGACACTGCAGACACCACGTCAGGAGCCAGAGTGCTCATCCTTCCAGAAGTGACAGTGGACACCATGCAAGGAGCCAGAGTGAAGAAGAGCAAAGGAGTTACAGGCGACGCTACTCAAGAAACAACAACACAAGGAGCCACTGTAGACATCACACGAGGAGTAACAGTGGACACCACACAAGGAACCACAGTGGACACCACAGGAGAAACAACAGTGGACACCAAACAAGGAACAACAGTGGACACCACACAAGGAACAACAGTGGACACCACACAAGGAACAACAGTGGACACCACACAAGGAACAACAGTGGACACCACACAAGGAACAACAGTGGACACCACACAAGGAACAGTGGGCATCACATGAGGAGCCACAGTGAACATCACATAAGGAGCCATAATGGACATCACACGAGGAGCCAAAGTGGACATCACAGGAGCCACAGTGAACATCACATAAGGAGCCATAATGGACATCACACGAGGAGCCAAAGTGGACATCACAGGAACCACAGTGAACATCACAGGAGCCACAGTGGACACCACACAAGGAACCACAGTGCATATCACAGGAGCCTAAGTGAACATCACATAAGGAGCCACAGTGAACATCACAAAAGGAGCCACAGTGAACATCACAGGAGCCACAGTGAACACCACGCAAGAATTCACTGTAATCATGAAGGAAGGAGCCACAGTGGACACCACACCAAGAGCCACAGTGACCATGAAGGAAGGAGCCACAGTGGACACCACACCAAGAGCCACAGTGACCAAGAAGGAAGGAGCCACAGTGGACACCACACCAAGAGCCACAGTGACCAAGAAGGAAGGAGCCACAGTGGACACCACACCAAGAGCCACAGTGACCAAGAAGGAAGGAGCCACAGTGGACACCACACCAAGAGCCACAGTGACCAAGAAGGAAGGAGCCACAGTGGACACCACACCAAGAGCCACAGTGACCAAGAAGGAAGGAGCCACAGTGGACACCATGTCAAGAGCCACAGTGACCATGAAGGAAGGAGCCACAGTGGACACCACACCAAGAGCCACAGTGACCATGAAGGAAGGAGCCACAGTGGACACCACACCAAGAGCCACAGTGACCATGAAGGAAGGAGCCACAGTGGACACCACACCAAGAGCCACAGTGACCAAGAAGGAAGGAGCCACAATGGACACCATGTCAGGAGCCACAGTGACCAAGAAGGAAGGAGCCACAGTGGACACCATGTCAGGAGCCACAGTGACCATGAAGGAAAGAGCCACAGTGGACACCATGTCAAGAGCCACAGTGACAATGGAGGAAGGAGCCATAGTGGACACCATGTCAGGAGCCACAGTGACCATGAAGGAAGGAGCCACAGTGGACACCATGTCAAGAGCCACAGTGACCATGAAGAAAAGAGCCACAGTGGACACCATGTCAAGAGCCACAGTGACCATGAAGAAAAGAGCCACAGTGGACACCATGTCAAGAGCCACAGTGACCATGAAGAAAAGTGCCACAGTGGACACCATGTCAAGAGCCACAGTGACCATGAAGGAAAGAGCCACAGTGGACACCATGTCAAGAGCCACAGTGACCATGAAGGAAAGAGCCACAGTGGACACCATGTCAAGAGCCACAGTGACCATGAAGGAAAGAGCCACAGTGGACACCACACCAAGAGCCACAGTGGACACCATGTCAGGATTCACAGTGACCATGAAGAAAAGAGCCACAGTGGACACCATGTCAAGAGCCACAGTGACCATGAAGAAAAGAGCCACAGTGGACACCACACCAAGAGCCACAATGGACACCACACCAAGAGCCACAATGGACACCACACCAAGAGCCACAGTGGACATGTCAAGAGCCACAGTGACCATGAAGGAAAGAGCCACAGTGGAAACCATGACAAGAGCCACAGTGGCCACCGCGCCAAGAGCCACAATGGACACCACACCAAGAGCCACAGTGGACACCATGTCAGGAGCTACAGTGGACACCACACCAAGAGCCACAGTGACCATGAAGGAAAGAGCCACAGTGGACACCATGTCAGGAGCCACAGTGACCATGAAGGAAAGAGCCACAGTGGACACCATGTCAAGAGCCACAGTGGACACCATGTCAAGAGCCACAGTGACCATGAAGAAAAGAGCCACAGTGGACACCATGTCAAGAGCCACAGTGACCATGAAGGAAAGAGCCATAGTGGACACCATGTCAAGAGCCACAGTGGACACCATGTCAAGAGCCACAGTGACCATGAAGGAAAGAGCCACAGTGGACACCATGTCAAGAGCCACAGTGACCATGAAGAAAAGAGCCACAGTGGACACCATGTCAAGAGCCACAGTGGACACCATGTCAAGAGCCACAGTGATCATGAAGGAAAGAGCCACAGTGGACACCATGTCAAGAGCCAAAGTGACCATGAAGGAAAGAGCCACAGTGGACACCACACCAAGAGCCACAGTGGACACCATGTCAGGATTCACAGTGACCATGAAGAAAAGAGCCACAGTGGACACCATGTCAAGAGCCACAGTGGACACCATGTCAAGAGCCACAGTGGACACCATGTCAAGAGCCACAGTGGACACCATGTCAAGAGCCACAGTGGACACCATGTCAAGAGCCACAGTGATCATGAAGGAAAGAGCCACAGTGGACATCATGTCAAGAGCCACAGTGGACACCATGTCAAGAGCCACAGTGACCATGAAGGAAAGAGCCACAATGGACACCATGTCAGGATTCACAGTGACCATGAAGAAAAGAGCCACAGTGGACACCATGTCAAGAGCCACAGTGACCATGAAGGAAAGAGCCACAATGGACACCATGTCAGGATTCACAGTGACCATGAAGAAAAGAGCCACAGTGGACACCATGTCAAGAGCCACAGTGGACACCATGTCAAGAGCCACAGTGACCATGAAGGAAAGAGCCACAATGGACACCATGTTAGGATTCACAGTGACCATGAAGAAAAGAGCCACAGTGGACACCATGTCAAGAGCCACAGTGGACACCATGTCAAGAGCCACAGTGGACACCATGTCAAGAGCCACAGTGACCATGAAGGAAAGAGCCACAATGGACACCATGTCAAGAGCCACAGT
>JAPQNM010000013.1:16644943-16659943 GCA_029783475.1 Metacarcinus magister
TACATATTGAACGAGGGATGTACAGGGGAAACATCAGGCGGGCGAGAGAGAGAGAGAGAGAGAGAGAGAGAGAGAGAGAGAGAGAGAGAGAGAGAGAGAGAGAGAGAGAGAGAGAGAGAGAGAGAGAGAAACAAAAACAAAAAAGAGAGAAACATAGATTTACACCAGAAGCCATATAATCCAATTTATACTGGAAAGTTAGCAAGGAAAATAAAAAAAAGGAAAAAAAAAAGAAGACAAGAATTGACAGACAACCAAGGATATAAAACTCTCTCTCTCTCTCTCTCTCTCTCTCTCTCTCTCTCTCTCTCTCTCTCTCTCTCTCTCTCTCTCTCTCTCTCTCAGCATCCCTGGAGTCAGCCCTGCCCCTCCCCCCTCCCCCTCCCAGCTGGTGCCTGCATTCCGCTACCGCATGGACGGGGAAGGGGAGAGAGAGGGGGAAGGGGAAGGGGAAGGGGAAGGGGAAGGGGGAAGGGAGGGGAAGGCTCACTTGGGGAAATCGATACACTACCTTGAGGGAACACAGTGTCTTCCCTTACCCTTCCTTTACCTATAATTATCCTTTCCTCCCTCCTTCCCTTCCTTTATCCAGAATTGTCCTTCATCCTTCTCATTGTTTGTTTTTTCCATGATCCTTTTTTCACTGCTTTCGTTTTTTTTCTCTCTCTTTCTCTCTCTTTACTTTATAATTATCTATCTCTTTCTTCTCTTTCTTCTATCCGTCCCACCCTTCCCTTCCCTTCCCTTCTTTCTTTACTTCCTTCCCTTCCCTTCCCTTCCTTCCTTTTCCTTATTCTAATATTAACTGGAAATAATTTTTCTCTCCCTCCTCTACTTATCTCTCTCCTTGACCAGACTTAAGTAGGTGGCGCATTAAGTAAGAAAGTGTGTTGTGTGTGTGTGTGTGTGTGTGTGTGTGTGTGTGTGTGTGTGTGTGTGTGTGTGTGTGTGTGTGTGTGTGTTCTTGTATAAAAAATAAAATAAAATAACTGAATAAATAACTGAATAAATAAATAAATAAATAAAATCTGCCTCAACAAACTATAATTATAAACACAATACAGATAGAGAGAAAATTATATTAAATCAACATCAGGAAAAACGCAAAAGAAATGAACTGGAATAGACGAACAACAAGAACAGGAAGCAGAAGATAAAACTACTTAACAATAACACAGGTAGAATAAGTAGGGAAACCCACTGATTGTATTGTCTACTTCACCTGTACGTCATTAATACTACGAAAGTTATTTAGTCTTAACTCATATTTTCTCTTCCACGAACTCTCCTTCTCCTCCTCCTCCTCCTCCTCCTCCTCCTCCTCCTCCTCCTTCTCCTCTTCCTCCTCCTCCTCCTTTTCCACGGTGAAATAACGCGAGATGGAAGCTGCAGGAGGGTGTGAGATGGTAGCATAGAGAAGCAGATGCACAGACTTAATCGAACCCTCAACACTGCATTAGTCTCCACACACACACACACACACACACACACACACACACACACACACACACACACACACAGGGCAAGGCAGTAACATGATCAAACACACACCTAAACAGCTTCACCAATACACTATATATTAATCTTAACCCGCTTAACACCCTAACACACACCTCCAATACTGTAACTTTCCCTAACACCTATATACTGTATTTAATAAGTCCGTCCTTACATGCCATTATAGTCGACACCAAATCATCAATCAATAATTCTAACATTGAAGTGTATTTGGTTACCGTGTCAATCCAGCCTCATCCTTATAGCAAGACCGTCTAGTATTAAAAGTTTAGGTCCCTACACATTGCCACTCTGAGCTACAGTTCCCCCGAGGCTCAGCTCCTCACAGCCAGCCACCACACAAGCAGGATGATGGAACAGGCTTGCCATCCACCCCTCATTGCTGAAACAGTTATATAAGAGAGGAGAAAGACCACCTCATGAGAGAGATAGATACAGACAGACAGACATACACAGACAGACAGACAGACAGACAGAGAAGCCTTACAGCACCACCAAAAACCCTGACAGGCGAGTAATGAAGTTTAGGACCCAAAAATAAATAAAGGCAAGAAAAAAAATTGAGAGAGAAAAGTCTTTGCCGAGGAATCATTAGAAAAGACTTGCTTGGTGTAGTGAATTAGTGAGTCCTCAAACCTAAACAAACTTTCTTGCTCTCTTTCACTCACTCTCACTCGCTCACTTCATTACACTGCTTTCATAACCCACAACTTCTTAAACTTCTCTAATTTTACTCTTTTTTTTCATTTCCACTCCACGTGTGCTTTTCCATCTACTAGAAATAAAAAATATAAACTAAAACCTACATTATTACATACAAGCTTTCTTTACAAAACCAACGAACATGATGCTTGTATAAACAGCATTTGTCTAAGATTCCTGTGTGTGCGTGTGTGTGTGTGAATATTTGAGTGTCTGGTGTATGTGTGTTGGTATGTACTAGGGAAGGGAGTGTACAGATGCGGGAGTGGATTCATTGTACACGATTTCAATGTATATTATAAGCACGTATACGATGAATGACAAACGATGGAAGTATATATTAAGTTAGAACATGTAATACAAGTGTGTGTGTGTGTGTGTGTGTGTGTGTGTGTGTGTGTGTGTGTGTGTGTGTGTGTGTGTGTGTGTGTGTGTGTGTGTGTGTGTGTGTTTAGGAGAAGGAAGAGGACAACAGTCTCGTTTAGTTTTCATCTTGGCGCCGTAGTTAAGAGGTATGAGTCTCCTCCTCCTCCTCCTCCTCCTCCTCCTCCTCCTCTGTCATCTCCGCCTCCTCCTGCTCTTTCATTACCCCACAATCCGGCGCCGCTCCACCTCCCCTCCTCCATCTCCTCCCTTCCTCCACCTCCCCTCCTCCACCTCCCTTCCTCCTCCTCCCCCCCCCCTCCTCCTCCTCCTCTAAGGCGGCCGTGAACATGGTCAATCAAAAGTTCATCTCCACCACAAGTGACCCAGAAACAGACTGCACCACGCAGAAGAAGAAGAAAATACATGAAGATAATATTGATGATAAAAGCAGCAGCAGCAGCAGCAGCAGTAGTAGTACTAGTAGTAGTAGTAGTAGTAGTAGTAATACTAAAGATAATAATAATAATAACAAAAATAATAATTATAATAATAAAAACATTAATAATAATAATAATAATAATAATAATAATAATAATAATAATAATAATAACAATAATAATGATAATAGCGGCCAGATGAAGGGCAAGGGAGGGGGAGGGGAAGGAAAGCTGCCGATAAAGTCAAGTGAAAGAGAGGGAAAGGGAGAGGGAGAGGGAGAGGGAGAGGGAGAGGGAGAGGGAGAGAGGGAGAAAGGGGGAGAGGGGAGCGCCGCGCCCTATGAGCCCATCTACTGGACCCCGCGGCGCCAGGGAGGAAGGAGGGGGCCGGAGGGGGAGGTAAGGGAGGGAGGAAGGGGATGGGCTATGGATCAAAGGAGTCTGGTGAGATGAGCAAGTGATGGCTGGGAACACTGCAGCTCAAGGTGGGCGTGGGCGTGTAAGACATCATCATCATTATTATTATTATTATTATTATTATTACTATTATTATTATTATTATTACTATTATTATTATTATTATTATTATAGTATTATTATTATTATCATTATTACTATTGCTACTACTGTTACTACAACTACTAGTAATAATAACAATAATAACAATAATAATAACAATAATGCCACAATTGACAAACCCCACAACTACAAGAAATACAACCACCACTACTACTGTAATGCCAGAAATCTTTATGTCTTGTACAGTACCCCCCCTACCATTCTTTAAATCAGTTTTCTATGAAAAGAACATTATTTCCTTATATTAGCTTAAATAACATTCATTTCCAACTAAAATCAAACTCCATATCTTAAAGTAATTAACTTAACTAGATTTCCCTTCATAAGTTTGATAAGACAAAAGATGATGTAACATCTTATTAACCTTACCCAAACACAGTTTTCGCGCCACATCCCAGCTGAGTTATCAAGCGACCTCAATTTCTCTCATGTATTATTTGAAATCAAATTCATTAGCTTAAATGGTAACACTTTTTCTACACCAAAATTAATTCTATATAATTTAGTAATAATCTCATATCTCAATGATCTGTAATTATAGAAATCAAATGTAAGAAAAATTCTTAATGAGTCACCCTTATAGACGCTATCCTGCCTCCGCGGGGCATGCATTTTTTAACTCAGTTCGCGTCTCTTCCCTCCCACGATCAGGTTCCACCAGTGCCACACCAACACATATTCACACACACACATTGGTTTCCCCAGTAGATGTTTGTCGTATTTTGGATCATATGTTTTGTTTAAGAAATAAGTCTGGAAAGTGAAGATTAAGTTGGACAGTGTTAAACCTAGGAAAAATTTGTGATTGAATTTGTTTTGTGTATTAATCAAAGTGAAAACCTGTGGAGTGACCACCAGTCCTTATTGAGGTCTTTTGTACCCAATAACTGAATAATTACACTGTATGTCAACTTGTGGAAAAGGATGTGAAAAGTTAGCTTCGTTTTTTTTTTTCTCTTGTTGGTAAATCATAATTATACAAAGAAAATTAGAAGTTATTTCATTCGTGACATATGTCTCCCACAGTGGTAACCAGAGTGACTCCTTGTGGCTAAGGTTGATTACTACCAAAATTACAGCAACATTGACCAGTGGCCAACTTTCGAAAGGGGTCCTACTTCCCTCATAGTAGGTGGTGGCAGCAAAATACCGACCCGCTTAATAACATCATATATAAACCCCAGAGCATGACCGGGAGGTGGTAATAAATGGTAATCATAAACAGCATAATAAGAAGAAATAATAAACAATCTTAAAAGTATCCGCCCCTGGCATGACACTGTTGGCTTAGCGGTGGGATGAATCAAAGTGGTCACACCTCGTTACCATGTGGAAAATTTAAGTGGAAGACATAGTAAGGTGCCAAGGAATTGTATAACTTGTAAAACATTTTGCCTCAGCATTGTAGACAAGTACAGTATGTTTGAAAAAAAAATTCTTCTCCCCCCAAAACACAATACACACAAACAAAAACACATACACTTGTGGCTGACTTCGCAGCACCGAGGACCATCATCCGTGACAGTGGTGGAGAGCATGTACCCAGGCAGTATTAGGAGCTCTACCGAGACACCATGTCCACTGTTGCTACGCCACGCCCTGCAACCCCTCCCGCAGAAATGGAATCACCGGAAGCCTACACCGTCCTCCCAAGATTATCCTCTCTAACATTCCCAGTGCCCTCGAAGAAGCTGAAGAGCCCCAGTGTTCCCCTGTCAACCCTCCAAAACCCCAGTGTCCCCCTGTCAACCCTCCAGAGCCCTAGTGTCCCCCTGTCAACCCTCCAGAGGCCCAGTTTCCCCCCAGATTGCGTACACTTTCATGCAGGTTAAGAAAATAGTAATCAATAGTAGAAAGTAGTGTTCCCCCCCCCCTCAATGTTTCCATATATTGTAAATGTAATTTTATTTTTTTTGGTATTAGTAAGGATTGATAATCAACTTGGTAGGAATGGTGTGAAGTTACCGGCAGATGTGATAAGGTATCTTTACCGATCACACTTTTCCCACTGGACCTAGTTTGAGTCCTGGTATGTTTCTAAAATGTCTGGTTGAATAGTAGTAGTAGTATAGAGAGTTAACTCACTTTATGGAGGGACCGTGGATGGTTTGCCCTCAATACAGTTTTCCGATGGAGAATGGTGGATTAGTACAGTAGGACGTTGTCGAGCTCTGTCATTTGCGTCGTACGGATTTCCCTGCTGCGGATACGAATGGTGAATGGATGTGATGAGTGAATGGGGTAAGGTGACTGAAAATTTATTTATATATCTGTTAAGAATGAAAGGTCAGGGTCCAGAAGGTCATCTTGCAACCGAGTGTGCTGGACTTGCTCTAGTTTGACAAGTCGTCTGCACATTCTTCCGGGTGAATTCTGGGGTGAGAAACTCTAGTGGAAAGTGTATTGTAACAGAGTTCTGTTTGTAAATGTGCCATTAATCTGTAGCTTCAAGATAAAGGCACTGAAGTTGTAGTTATTATCTAAAGATGGATGGGAACTGTCGGATGTTAAGTCCTGTTGTGAAAATCAAGTTGAATATTGACCTTACTATGTAACCTAACATTATTCATTATGTACCCACACACTCTAATTATTTTTTTTTTTGTAAATGTGCCCTCAGTCATTATCCAGTCTGAATTCTGGTGTGAGAAAAAGTTTCAAAACGAAGGGGAATCTCATGTAATGCCCGAAATCTTTATGTCTTGTACAGTACCCCCCCCCTACCATTCTTTAAATCAGTTTTCTATGAAAAGAACATTATTTCCTTATATTAGCTTAAATAACATTCATTTCCAACTAAAATCAAACTCCATATCTTAAAGTAATTAACTTAACTAGATTTCCCTTCATAAGTTTGATAAGACAAAAGATGATGTAACATCTTATTAACCTTACCCAAACACAGTTTTCGCGCCACATCCCAGCTGAGTTATCAAGCGACCTCAATTTCTCTCATGTATTATTTGAAATCAAATTCATTAGCTTAAATGGTAACACTTTTTCTACACCAAAATTAATTCTATATAATTTAGTAATAATCTCATATCTCAATGATCTGTAATTATAGAAATCAAATGTAAGAAAAATTCTTAATGAGTCACCCTTATAGACGCTATCCTGCCTCCGCGGGGCATGCATTTTTTAACTCAGTCCGCGTCTCTTCCCCCCCACGATCAGGTTCCACCAGTGCCACACCAACACATATTCACACACACACATTGGTTTCCCCAGTAGATGTTTGTCGTATTTTGGATCATATGTTTTGTTTAAGAAATAAGTCTGGAAAGTGAAGATTAAGTTGGACAGTGTTAAACCTAGGAAAAATTTGTGATTGAATTTGTTTTGTGTATTAATCAAAGTGAAAACCTGTGGAGTGACCACCAGTCCTTATTGAGGTCTTTTGTACCCAATAACTGAATAATTACACTGTATGTCAACTTGTCGAAAAGGATGTGAAAAGTTAGCTTCGTTTTTTTTTTTCTCTTGTTGGTAAATCATAATTATACAAAGAAAATTAGAAGTTATTTCATTCGTGACATATGTCTCCCCCAGTGGTAACCAGAGTGACTCCTTGTGGCTAAGGTTGATTACTACCAAAATTACAACAACATTGACCAGTGGCCA
Source organism: Metacarcinus magister (assembly GCA_029783475.1). Classification (NCBI taxonomy): domain Eukaryota; kingdom Metazoa; phylum Arthropoda; class Malacostraca; order Decapoda; family Cancridae; genus Metacarcinus; species Metacarcinus magister. The sequence continues at coordinate 16,652,170 of JAPQNM010000013.1, forward strand.
ACTTTCGAAACGGGTCCTACTTCCCTCATAGTAGGTGGTGGCAGCGAAATACCGACCCGCTTAATAACATCATATATAAACCCCAGAGCATGACCGGGAGGTGGTAATAAATGGTAATCATAACAGCATAATAAGAAGAAATAATAAACAATCTTATAAAAATACCCGCCCCCGGCATGACACTACTACAACTACAACTGCCACTACAGTACCACCACCACCATCACTACCGCCATCAATATTTTCAATCCATCATCAATACAACCACCACCACCACCACCACCACCATCAAATACACCAAATCACAGCCAAGAACCACAACAGGACCTAAGACTACCTGCAAATGGCCCTCCAGGGAGCTTAGCGCGGGAGGAAGGGAAGAACAGACGGACAGAAGGTGGCTCTAGCTTCCTTTTTTTCCTTGCATTCTTTACACACTTACGGGTACTAAACTGTAATGATAAGTACGTTCTATAACTATTTTTCACTCTGTATGCCTTTCAGTTTTTTATAAGATGCATACGAGTTGTTGTTTTTTTTGTTTTATTATTAGTAGTAGTAGTATTTTGGAATGGTTCAGCAGTTTCGTGAGTCGTGACACACTGAGAATTTTACACCTTAAAAATATTCAGTTCAAAACAGTTTCAAGCACTAGAGTAGAACTAATACGTAATGGTTTCTGATGTGTTAAGTATATATAAATCTAGCCTAGCAGTAGTGCCTCCCAGTATGAGTGAGAGTGAATAGTGTGGAGAAGGGAGTATTTTTGTTGTCCCTTAGCCAGTACCCTTTAAAAAAAATCAGTTGATCATGGTTGACACACTCGCTCATAACCTTCACAGCGGGAGTGACAGTGATGACCTTGCGCCAGTCCTTTACTTAAACACCAAAGGTCACTAAAGAGCCGTGTCTCCACCTCAACACATGATGAAAAAACTAATTACTCAGCTCACTAATTATAATATCCATCACCATAAATGTCAAAGGTTTTTTTCGAAGTTGTCAGTCTCACTTACAGAAAATGTCAAGCAGATTTCAATTAGATTAAGTAGTATCTCAATTTGCATATACTGTAGCAAACATACAACCTTATGTATGCAATAAGTGTAACATCAGTGATCCTGTTTCACATATTTGCTTCATGACAATCTCAAGTACAACAGAATTATAATATTTTCCATTAATAAGTTAAATTTAGACAAAAATATGGCCAATACAGTATTACAGGTATGCAACTCAGCCAGGTGTGTCACTGAGACCTGCCACCTAGTACTACCATCCATTTCATTGCACAAACTAATCATCAATGCATGATATATACTTACAATTTACTTGTCATGCAACCTGACAGCATAATCCATACATGTGTAATATTTAATTCTCCTTGTGCTATTTCACACTATGTACAGGAACATTTTAAGGAGTGCTGTCAATAGTGCAAAGAAAAAAGTGAACGAGGAGAGGAAAGTATTTAAGGAAGCAACAATTTGTAGTGCAAAAGATCTTAGAGTGTGATATGGAGAAGAAATAGCAATGTGTGATGGAATGAAGTGAAGAAAAAAAATTAACAGTTCCCATAGCCACTACCACATTAGTTTTATCATATACTATAATTTTCCCTTTCCCTTTCACATGAGGTTAAGGATTAAAACAGATAAAAAATGTGTGTTAGAGATAGTGTTTAAGAAGAGGAAGATCACAGAATCACAACCATCTAGGAGGGTGTAAGGCAGCGTGAGTCCACAAGGGAACAACACACCGCTGATTTCCAGGACCATAAGTAACATGAAGCTGTTGAGGTAAACCACCAAGCATGAGATGGCAGGTGTCAAATGAAGTGAGTGGAGAGAGAGAGAGAGAAAATAAGACTATGGATATATAGCTCCATGTAACTATATGTGTATGCAATCATAATACATGTATTATATAAATGCTATACAAACAGTAATTTCTTTTTAATTTCTACATTCCAGAAGGCTGTTCGTAAACTGATTTGATCGTAAACCAAATAATTTCCTCCCAAAAGAAGTAATGCAAATTGGATTCATTCGTTCCAGATCGCCTAGAATTACAAAGTTTGACAGCCCCGGTATTTTTTAGTATGGTGTAGATCATAGCAAGATTCCACACACGAACACCAATCTCATACTTTTCCAGATCTTTTTTCACTTCTATCGTGGTTCTAAGGCTCCGTCCATATGATCGAACAGTGACCAGCAAGCATACTGATATTAAGATGAATTTCTCCATCTTAATTCCTGTTTCAGCCGTCATGAATACGTTGTAAGAAGCCGCCGCAAGATACCTGTGCAAACTCGACTCGTCTTGACTCTCATGCATTCGCGAGATAAAATTTTCATAAAAACTGAGCAAGATGGATCAAAATGACTTGATATTTGTGCTCACGAGAACATGCCAATAGTCAGGTGCGGGTACCTCAAGAATTATGCCACTATCAATGAGGAAATTCAGCGTATTAAGATATGAATATCATTATCAATATGAATATCAGAAGATGTTCATCTAAAAATGTAGTTTTCTTTTCACAATATATGTCATTAACTCCCTGCATCCTGTTGTCAGTAAGCTCATCCAAGTAATGGAATCTGTATGAAAATCAACATTGGTGGGGCTTCATTAGGAGCAGGATCACATTCCATGATTCCCAGTCTCCTTTCTTTTGGTATTTATTGTTGAATGAGTCCATGCAACAACACACTTCATTTCTGACCATACCAGTCTTGACAATGACAGTTAATGGGATAACATGAACACCATGTCCCCTATTTTGAACTGTGACAGAAAGCATGTGAAATAAATATGTATGTTAAAGGAAGATTGGGAACTCTACACAAAACATGTACAATGTGCATATAAACAACATAAGATGAATGTCACACTCCTACCATTCTTATTTTTGACTCCTAAGCTTGCAGTATGTATCAATATAATAAACTTTCCTACTTATCTTCCATGTGTATACAGTAGCTTTTCGTCAACTTATACATTCTTAATAGCAAGTCCAATAACAGACTGCAGTAGATTTCCTTGTAATCTCTAATGACTATTGATCAACTCCACATGACCATAATACTTCATGTCACAAAAGCAAGTTTCAATCCCTCACACATCATGCATAGGTCAACAGTACTGAATAGAAGCACTGATCACCCATGGTTTCTCTTGTCACTTTGTCTAAGAACTTTTACCAACTCATTTCCATTTCCATCTTGATCATGTATAGTGCATTTTAAAATGATAACCCATGATTACACTATGACAAATTACTATTACATGCTATTTCCAAGTCACCCCACACTTGCCTTCTCAGATGTGGGCCGCTTAAACACAGAATAAACCACATCAATCTATCTTTAAAGGATGACAAATTTTTTTTTAACAACCCGGGTAAAATGGAAATAAGGTTAGCCTACTAATTTTGAGGGTCTAAGCTATAATAACCTAATCCTAACCCCAACCTAACCAAACCCTAACCCCAACATAACCTAACCCTGCGGGGCTATAACCAGATATCTGACATGTAATATTAAACTCGTGAGAAGACGCTAATATTATCTCCATATTATCCAACAACCCACTTGCCTACGATACAAAGGGCCCAGAGAGGCGAAGCAGGAAGGATAAGTCCGGTGGCCGGTAGTCTAGCACGGACAAGCTACTCACAACTATTACTGCATAACCTGACACACTGATACAATGACCTTGACCCACTCCACTAATCAACTCCCATTCACAGTGTTACCCTACAACCCATCCACGTCTCCCTCCCACCACAACCACGAGTCACAAACACGAGCAGAATGTACGTGAAAACAGCGTGTGCAGCAGTCAAGTAACAGCAGGTAATGATGCTGTGTCTGAGATGCATGTTTGACACTGTCTCACCTCAACACTTTGCTGCTTACCTGTCAGTAGTAAGCAGTGGTTCCCTCAGGTACAGACGCCTCAAGTCGCCCTTGGTATTTGGTGGACTGTGGGCCGCTCACTACCTTGATATTTCAAGAACACGAGGAAGAAATGAAGGAAAAAAAAATAGTAGGCGAGCCGACAGCGGCGCGGGTGCACTTGTTTACAACACACAGCTGTGCGGCGAGGCAGCTGCAGGACTCGGCGTGGCTGGCAGGTCCGAGCCTCGCCACATCACCTCACACTACTCCTACCAATCTTAACCAAGTGTCAGGAGGGTGCGACAAATTTATATCACACACGTCATATTGTTAGAGTCACCGTTTTCTGAGATTATTGAGCCGAATCATTGACTCGATTCATTATTTGATACGAACTTCCCGTGTAACGTCAATTCATACATACATACATACGTACTTACATACCGATCTACAAGGTCACTGGGTGCACCTACAACCTAAGAGTGTGTGTGTGTGTGTGTGTACACACACACATATATATATATATATATATATATATATATATATATATATATATATATATATATATATATGATACTGTACGTATTATTATGTAACAGATATAGGCTATGTACACGTAAACCAAATGTATAGTAAAAGAAAAGGTATTTTGTTTACTGGCAACAAAATTGTAATTGCTTCAATGCCACCTTGGTAAGTACGTGATGTTGAGTGATAAAATCTTGAAACTTCTTCTAAAGTTTTTTTCAGCATAAATATAACGTGGCACTCGAGTTGTCGTCTGCATGTCACCACTGCACTGTTTTGGATACGTGTGTACGTGATTCATGCTGCTCAGATTACCTTGTGTTACTTGTAAGTTGTATGAAGCTGCTGGAGTGGCGGATGTGCTTATCTGTGGTCCGGTTGACCCACTGGTGCACCTGTCACGCCAAGGAAGCTCACGCGACACCTGCTGGTTCAATAATGAGAACTAAAAAGGAAGAAAATCAGGTAAATAGTTGAAATATTATGTTTCCATTCCAACCTGCTTTATTATATGAGTTGAGGTGACAAATAAATAAATAAATCCCTTCACACTATGTATACAGTATTCATAGTCGTGTATATGTAGATGTATAGCATATGAGTAATTACATTAATGGAAATAAGAAAGATAGTTTTCAATCGATCACGTTTTCAAATATTGCCAGGAAGAGTATAAGGCCTTTGATGCCTCCCACCTCGCAGTTCAGTAACCTTTTGCTCCGAACCTTCGCCCACTACTACTCCCACCAACAAATAAATGAGAAGAAAAAAAAAAAGTGGGTTTACGCCTCTGCTGTAGCCCTTCTGTCCCCCTCCCACGTGACTCATTCAGCGTGGCACTTGTTGGCGTAATATATATAGCAAGTCTGCCCCAGTGGACTGTCACTATATACACGTCACAAAGCCCTTTTATTTCATGCAAGGCGGCATCATGTACTGCAATAAAAGTAATTCAATTTATCTTTTCTTATACATCATTATATCATAGTCGGTGTTCATCCTCTAGCATCACACTTCCAGGCTCACGTTATATTTGAGGTTCATATATGTATTTGGATTTGGGTTATATCTTCTCAACACCAATAAGACGCACTGTTAACTTTTCTTCGTCTTCAACATAAAAGGAAACAAGTCGAAGGCATCAAAGCAAATACTTTGGAAAAAAAAAAAAAAAAAAGCTAAACAAAAGTCTGCTACGTGTGCCTCGGAGAAACGCTATTTTTTCATATTATTAATTCTAAGAGTGGAGTAATAAAAAAAATCGTCTAAGTGCACTTTAGATAATTAAGTATTAATTACTAAGTGCTCAACCGTCAGTCTCGGTTTGTAAGCTCAAGTTGCCTACTAGTGTCCCGGAAGCAACTCTCCTCTCCTACTGATCACAAATTCACAACGCGACAACCCAGCCTTTTACAAACATGTTTCCCCCACGGCGGCAAACTGTAACAGCAGGTTCAAGCGACGCGCCCACTCCTGGCCGACCGTTTGTTCACACCTGCATGAGGATTGGCATCTACTGTTCTTGTTCATTGAGACATGGAAAAACGATTTATTTATTTGAGTGATATCTATACTTTAGCACGCATATAACGTTTACACACACACACACACACACACACACACACACACACACACACACACACACACACACACACACACACACACACACCGGCTGAGGGAAGAAAAAAAAATCAAGCAATTAGGAAACAATAATTTATCACGCGTCACCACTGCAATATGGCAAGATGTTTGTAAAAAAAATTATGCGGTACAAAAACTTACAATAACGTAAGTAATACAAAAATATGAAATACAAATGACAAATTGTAAGTGCCTTCTTGTGCTTACATATACATAATGCATTAAGCAATAAATATGACTCACATCAATGAATAAAACCCACCAATTCATACACTAAAGTACACTTACAATAAATTCAACACAGAAACCAATCAATTAGGGAGATTGGAATCATATCTATAAAAATTTCAGTCAAATAAAAAGTTCGGACGGAACCAAAGGAAAAGGATGATTTCGTATACCTTTCCAAGCCAAATGAACACCGTGGAAAATGATGACGATGATGATGATGATGATGATGATGATGACTACGCGGTGATGAGGCCACTGGCAGGTAGTTATCTATGTATGTATGTACTTGTAGACTAAGGCACAACACGTCCACAGTAGGCACTTCACAATGTATGACTAGTTACTACTTACTTACTTACTTACTTACTTACTACACTGCCATACAACACACACACACACACATCAGTATTAACATCAAACATGGAAGAACCAATATTTCACTAACACTTCTAATACCTTCACTGTACCACTACCACCACCACAACCACAACCACAGGAGGCACATCGAACACACACACACACACACCACACACACACACACACACACACACACACACACACACACACACTTTGTATTACTCTATCATGGCTTTGGCGACACACAGCTGCCACTACACAAACAATACCACACAAGACACCTACTGCTACTGCTGCTGCTGTTGTTCTACACTGTCACACTAACTGTTTAGGTTAGGTTACATTCTCTCTAGCCAAAGTTAATGCGTATTGATTTACACTTATAACTAGTAGTATTACATCCTATATGACTAGTGACTTTGCATCTTCCTGTCATTTATCCTAGTGGAAGAAAAGCTTTTTACGTACTATATTGATACACACAGGAATGTAACGTTTTGACTAGCAACTTTGCATCTGTTCTAGTGAAAAAATAGTACTATACACCGATTCATAGCTATTTCAGCCACTAACTAACATCTTGGTAATATCGTTTCAGGCAATATTTACCTGCACTGGTAGTTATTTAGTAGCATGACTAGTAGCTTTTGTACCTAACGGGTGGATATCTTCAGTCCTCTATAAAAAGTACTGTAATGATATTCTGTTTGACTAGTAACTTTCCACCTTTTTTCCTACCATCCTTCCTACTACAAAACATTTCCAAGTTACTGCTTTACAATAACAATAAGCTCATAAATGACTAACTCTGCACTTTTCTTCCCTCAATGAAAGACGGAGTACACTAATTTTTCTTTACCTTCGATAACCTATTAATAACCAGCTAGGTCATCCTCACACCATCATCCCCCTTCAAAATTTACAACACACTGATCTAGAATAATACTTCACATTTCATCTATAGTAACCTTGCACTTTCATATCCTCCTCCTTCCTGGGATACGTAACTTTCAACCCCTTAGAAAAAATAATAATCACAAAAACCTGAGTTCTTGACTAGAGATCATGTTCTTTGAGAGTATCAGTCTGCTCAGCTTTTCCTTCCTTCC